>CM068388.1:85712912-86076267 GCA_034770075.1 Aralia elata
ATATATATATATATATATATTTTCATATAATATATATAATATATAATATATATATATATATATATATATATATATATATAACGGAAGAGATCAGGGACATACCCTCTAAACTTAACATACTTGGCTTAACAAGCATACTTATTTAAAACCCATCATTTTATTTCTTCTCTCTCCTCATGCCGTATACCCATCTCTTTATTTCTTCTCTCTCCTCACACCTTCTCAGACAAAACTCGACCAAAACCCTTCATTCGATTTTCGAAAAAATCACAGGAATCACATCCCAACAAATCGAAAATCGAAAAATTCGTCCGGCCATACAGTTCGATGGATAGGTAATCTACGGATCGACACCTCTGCAGGTTCTCCGCCAATGCAACTCCAGGTCATTTAATCATTCGTTCCATCAGTTCGCCTCGCTCATCAGAGTATTACCTGAATTGGTGGCGGAGGCCTCACAGGATCTTCGCCCTATTCAGATTGGTCCAGTTTTGCCCTAATTTTTCTCTGTATATCTCTCTCACTTTATATACTACACATATATGTCGTTTGAAGCTTTATGGTTACAATTAACTGAAGGAGTATAATTTGGCTGAGATTTATTGGTCGTGGATGTATAAAGTTTATGTTAACAGTAAATGTTTTGTTTTGAAGTTTATTAAACTGATGTTTTTCCCCAATTTGTTTTCTTCATGTATTCATCTTCTTCTAACTTCCATTAGAATCGTGAATGCATCACTATTGGAAATAAACTTTCCTAATACATTCCCTTAAGAGCATCATTATATATGAAAGCATTACATGATTGAGATGGCCTCTCTTATAATACCTAATACTGGCAGAGCATGAACTCAAACTTGAGAAATCATGGCCTTTCTAGTTTCTCAACTTTCGATTTGTTCCACAGAAGGAGTATAATTTGGCTGAGATTTATTGGTCGTGGATGTATAAAGTTTATGTTAACAGTAAATGTTTTGTTTTGAAGTTTATTGAACTGCTGTTTTTTCCCAATTTGTTTTCTTCATGTATTCATCTTCTTCTAACTTCTATTAGAATCGTGAATGCATCACTATTAGAAATAAATTTTCCTAATACATTCCCTTAAGAGCATCATTATATATGAAATCATTACATGATTGAGATGGCCTCTCTTATAATACCTAATACTGGCAGAGCATGAACTCAAACTTGAGAAATCATGGCCTTTCCAGTTTCTCAACTTTCGATTTGTTCCACAAAAGTTTTAGGTTTGGGTGACAAAAATCTTATTTATACTTGGTGAATGTTTATGGTACTATGCGAGAGGAATTAGGCCATGTCTCATTCTAACATGTTAGTTATAGACAACATATATGCTCAGACCACTTAAAACCTTGTATACCCAGTTATTGGGGTAGGCTACATGGATGTTTATAACCCATGTGTTATATATTCTGTTTTTTGTAAGATTGGATTATTGTTTTGAAATTATATTTTTTTTATTCCTAAATGTTTTTTCTTTTGTGGCTTTTGGATGATCAAAAAGATACACAATACTGTAATTGAAAATGAAATAGCTGTAAGCATTATATTTATTTTTTTGCTCAAGTATGGAACAGTTATTATTCATAAGTTCCCATTTTTGTTCTTCTTCTTTTCTTTTTTTTAATTTTTATTTTTTAGGTTTTCCATACGTGTTCAAATAAAACTCTACATTTTGCTCATTTTTTCATTTTTTACTTCTATTTCTTTTGTTATATTTAAATACCAAGTGTTTGCTCTAACTTACCATTGTAGGGACGAAAGTGTAACCAAAGCAGCAGTTGTAATGTGAAGATGCACTTGGTTCAAATGTGAAGATGTTGTTCAAGGATCGTTCATTCCTGTATTGAATTATTAGGAGAGTGTCTTGAATTTGATGATGAACAGCTGAAGGAGACTGCAACTTGGACTCGAGGGATGCTTACACGTGTCTTGTGGATAAAATTCTCATTTCGTTTCTCCTCTCTGTATTGAGTCTTTTTGTGTATTTCAGTGTAAGTTTCTGAATTGCGCAATGTTTGTATGATCCGTTTCCATGGGTCAAAGAAGTCCTTGTTAGATTATAAGTATTAAGGTCACTAGATATTGGTGGGCCTGGAACACTGGCAGTTTATGTAATGGCACAGAACAACTCCTGTTTTTTACTGTGACGTGAGATGTCCAATTTAATTGATTCAAGTTGCTACATTTGTTTGCTTCAGACTGAATGGACAATCTTATTTAGTTTGTTATAATTTATTTATTTTGGTCAATTTTCATGAATGAATGTCTTGAAGAGCAGTGATCTTGAGGTTTTCCTTCACAAAAGCTGTGGTTGATCAAATTTGCAATTGAACATTAGTATCCAGAATTTGCTACTTTAAACTCCCTGTCAAAACACATATCATTTCAATACTGATTTACAAAAAATTGACACAACGACTTTCATACTAGTGCAACAATTCCAAAATTTTCATTACACCCAACATCAAAGAAATTGACAACAAGGGCAACAAAAATTCCATTAAAAATAAACTTGGGCAAACATCAAAAGTTTTTA
Organism: Aralia elata; assembly: GCA_034770075.1. Taxonomy (NCBI): domain Eukaryota; kingdom Viridiplantae; phylum Streptophyta; class Magnoliopsida; order Apiales; family Araliaceae; genus Aralia; species Aralia elata. Next base: position 85,715,473 of record CM068388.1, read on the forward strand.
TTACACCTAACAACTTTCATTACTCTAAGCAAGCAACCAAAAATCATCCACTTCCAATTTACAATAATATGATTAAAAATAATAACCAAGAACAAATAAGTGCAATAATTAATTTCCTTTCATCCAAGTGGGTTCTCTGATTTCCCTCCTAAGCTTGTTTAATGTGAGCAAGTCCTCTAATTCAGCCTCTTTTATCTCCACCTGATCTACAATTTCCTTTTCCTTCAGTTCTTCATAGTCAGTTATGTCTTGCATCATCACCCTGCCATGATACTTGAGAAACTCCTTTGCAACTACATGCATCTGAATGATTTCAACGGGAGATTGGTCAGGCAGGATCAGTAATTATATTAAGAATGTCATTCTGAATATAAAATTTAAAAAAATGACAGTACATCAAACATTATTAAGACTAACTAGTTACTGTTTCTATGGGTACAAGAACTTGAACATGCAAATGTGCAACCTAACACCTACATATATTTCGTTTTTCAATAATACAAAAATATACCAGAGGTAACAAAGCATGCAGATATCATTCCCATTTTGTTTTATTTGGCAACAACTAAGCCACACAAAAAGGCCTATAACTGATGATTAATTTATTAAGAAGCTGAGAATTTTTCCGTCTAAAATAGACCAAGAAGAGATGCAATATCCAACCTTACTCTCTTGTTTTCTGTTGAATTGTTTAAACCTAGCTTCCAGTTAATATCAATATTATCATTTAGATTGAGTTAGGAGGTTAATGGGAATTTGAATTTTTCTTCAAATTCATGGTTTTTTTTAAAATTGTACTCACCTTAAATTAGATACTTACATGTCTACCTGTATAGCAAGTTCCGTTGTCGGGGCATATGACAATAACACCGGTCCCATTCCGAGGAGCAAAGTGAAGTTGATACAACAACTCAACAGAGAAGAAGATGAACACATAAAGAAAACAATTTGGGGAAAAACAACAGTTCAATAAACTTTAAAAGAAAACATTTACTGTTAACATAAACTTTATACATCCACGACCAATAAATCTCAGCCAAATTATGCTCCTTTAGTAATTGTAACCATAAAGCTTCAACGACATATATGTGTAGTATATAGAGTGAGAGAGAGAAATACAAAGAAAAATTAGGGCAAAACTGACCAATCTGATAGGCGAAGTTCCTGTGAGGCCTCCGCCACCAATTCAGGTAATACTCCGATGAGCGAGGCGAACTGATGGAACGACTGGGATTAAATGACCTGGAGTTGCATCGGCGGAGCTGCAAAGGTGTCGATCTGTAGATTACCTATCCATCGAATTGTATGGCTGGACGAATTTTTCGATTTCGATTTGTTGGGGATGTGATTCCTGTGATTTTTTCGAAATCGGATGAAGGGTTTTGGTCGAGTTTTTTCTGAGAATGTGTGAGGAGAGAGAAGAAATAAAGAGATGGGTATACGACATGAGGAGAGAGAAGAAATAAATGATGGGTTTTAAATAGGTATGCTCGTTAAGCCAGGTATGTTAGTTTAGAAGGTATGTCCCTGATCTCTTCCGTATATATATATATATATACTAACTAACTTTAACGGCTAAAATCCTAGAAGGTAATTTACAATACCTAGGTCAGATTACTGAACACTAATAAAAAAATATCTTGAAGACCTCTTTCTTCAAGATTAAAAAATCCAGCTTTCAAATTCTTGGATTCATTTAGAGGGGCGAAAGGGTATAAAATAATATATAATGTGGGGTTATTTACGTAATTGCAGCATCCGCCCGTTAAAGTTTACTTTCTATCCCTCTAAGAAGGGACGGAATGTAATAAATCTAACCGTTAGATACAGATGCATTAGCTAATGGTAACTATATATATTAGTTAGGAGAAAGATTCACGGTAGATGCTAGCGAACTTCTAGTAAAATGAATTCAAGATATTTTTTATTAGCATTCAGTTCTCTAACTTCCGACTGATCTGATATTTTGAGATTAGGTATTGCCTATTCGTGCTCGTTTGCATTAACTTGTTCAAACATTGTAGTAGGGGCGATTGTCGAAAATACTACGAGAATTCCTTCAAAACAGTTCCTCGTGATACGCGACGAGATCGTGTGGATGGTGATTACCTGTTTCTTTTGTATAAGATCGGGAAGAAAACAAAAAGGAGACTGTTTTCATCTTACCTGCTTCTTTTGTATAAGATCGTATAAGAAAAGAAAAAGAGACTGCTTCTTTTGTATAAAAAAAGAAAAAGGAGACTGAGATTTTAAAATATCTTGGGCGAAATATAGTTTAGTACCTCATATTTTTCTTAAACTTTAGATCTAATCCCTTAAGTTGCAGACTTTTCTTTTATGCCCTTATTTTTCTTTCATAATCACCCCTAAATTTTTTGAGTTTACATTTTAACCCCTAGACCCCATATTTTCAGTATTCCCTATTCATTAGTTTAATTTTCCAGTTAGTATAAATGAGAATATAAATGTGAAATATTAATAATATGCTTTTGTTTTTAATGGTATTTAAAAGTATTGCTTGTGAAATAGTAATATATGTATAAAATTTACATTTTTAACGATTTGTCGACTTGCGGTCGACTAGTCGCCTAAGCGCTTAAGCTCCCGGCTATCGCCTCGCCTCGCCTTGTCGCCTTAATAACTATGCTACTAACTCTACATCATGCGTAGGGTAATTCTTCTCATATTCTTTAAGTTGTCGAGAGGTATAAGGTATAATGTTTGCCTAAATCTAGGTTAGCACAACACGCAAGTATACGTGATCAACAAGTAATATAATGATAAGAGAGTATTATTTCCACGGAGAAAAACTGCAATTTATACTAACAACTATCAATCTTGTATTAACTCAATTTTATTAAACAATTGATTAAAAACTTGTGAATTTATGAAACTAAATAATTAATTAAAGTAATGCTAACTACCACGAGATTGAAAATAGATTATGAAGACTTAATATTACAATTTCACTTATTGCTTCACTTGGATCAATATACTTCCTGTTAAGTTATGTTAACTATTCCGGATTGTTAATCAAGAACTCATCAATATTTATGACCATCTCTCGACGTATCATAAACGAATCAACTTAAATCTACAGATGATAGAATTATGATGAACACCTTAGTTAACTAATTTACTATATCTCTATGTAAATTACAATTAAAAGGATTTAAAGCACAGGTTTCCTATCAGATTACATGCGACATATAGGTATATTCTCTATACCTATACACAAAATCTTATGATATTTCATTCCATGATGCAAGAAAACACAATCACATGCTATTATGATCAGACCTAAACCTATAATCCATCTCTCGAGTTTCATATAGGATTATCACGGTAATTACTGGTTAAGCAATTAAGCAATTAATCGCAAATCATAATAGACAATCTGATTAATAATCAACAATAATTAACAAGGAAGCATATCAGTCAAAGCTACACAATAAGATCTATTGTAATCTTAAAATAGAAATTAGTTCATCATCATTGAATTAAAAATCATAATCCACAATTGATAAAACATTTAAGATACACGTAGAAGATTAGGGAAGAGAATAAAAAAATGATGACGCAATCCTTAACTCTCTCCTTCAACTCCTAACTTGAATCCTTCTTGCTCTCCCAATTGCTACAAGCCTCCAAGACTGAATCTCAAACTAGGGTTTGCTACTAAGTTGAATGAATGAATGAATGAAAATTGAATATAAATAGCTATATATAGCTTTCTGTCTTAATTCCTAGCCTAATTATAAATCCAAAGTCATATTACAACTTAATTGATTTAATTAATTAAAAAGTCAACTTTTGGTCAATTTTGAAGTGGCGCGACATCGCTTGAAATAGCTTGGAATTAGGCGTTGTCGTGCTCAAATGGCAGAGAGCATGTATTCGAGTTTCCAGAGTGGTGCGGTCATGTTGCATCCCAGTTCATTTTGGGCGGGGCCACGCTGGTCCCCTTTCTTCGATTCTTTGATCTTCTAGCTTGCTAATCCCATCCAGTTGCTATCAATCTAGTTCCCAAGCATATGTCCTACAAAAACAACATAAAATGTATAAAATGTAACACAAAACTATGGAAATGAACAACAATCCAAGCCTGATGAGACCCGATTCGTAGGTATAAAGTCCACTCATCATATAACTTTTTTGTGTGACATGAAAATGCAACGTAGACATCTACTTGAAGTATCACTATAAATGATAAATCCTCCCAATCCTGATGGTATGGTCAGAACAGGGGCTGAAACGAGTCTCCTCTTAAGTTCTTGGAAGCTCTTCTCGCATTCTTCGCTCCATTCAAATTTTGTGCTTTTTTAAGTCAGCTGAGTTAATGGAGCAGCAATTTGAGATAAGCCTTCTATGAATATCAAAAAATATCCAGTTAAGCCCAAAAAAGTTTCGTACTTCAGTTACTGTCTTATGTTGTTCCCAATTTAATATTCCCTCAATCTTCGCAGGGTCAACCGATATCCCCTATTTAGAAATCACATGCCCAAGGAATATTACTTCCTCAAGCCAGAACTTATATTTCTTTAACTTGGCATACAGTTTGTTCCCACACAGCTTTTAGAGTATTAATCTCAAGTGTCGTTCATGATCCTCGCGCCTCTTAGTGTATACGAGGATGTCATCAATAAAGACAACCACAAAATGATCCAAATATTCCTTGAATATTCAGTTCACTATGTCCATGAAGACAGTCGGAGCATTAGTTAATCCAAAGACATGACCAAGAACTCGTAATGTTCATATCGAGTTCCAAAAGCAATCTTTAAAATGTCATCAGCTTTAATCTTTAACTAATGATATTCGAAACGGAGATCAATTTTTAAAAAATATTGAGCACCTTACAACTAATCAAATAGGTCATCAATTCGAGGTAACGGGTACCTATTCTTAATGGTGACATGGTACAACTCTCGATAGTGAATGCACAGTCTCATACCCCCGTCCTTCTTCACGAAAAAAATAGGAGCACCCCAATATGATGTACTCAGACGTATGAAACTCGTATCTAACGGCTCTTGTAGTTGGACTTTTAACTCCTAAAGTTTAATAGGATCCATTCGGTATGGGGCCTTGGAAATAAGTTTGGTATCGAGTTCAAGGTCAATACAAAATTTAATTTTACGGTCTGGGGGTAAGCTAAGAAGTTCTTCGGGAAACGCATCAGGGACTTCATTAACAATAGAAATGTCATTCAAGTCTGACGTGTTTTTGTTTAAATCAGTGATATGGGCTAAGAATGCTTGACATTCGTTTTTCAATAAATAGATGGTTTTATAGCTAGAAATGACAATTATCGATTTACGGGTTGATTGCTTGAATTTGCATAACATGTTGATTAGGAATATGAAAATTAATGATCCTATGAAAGCAATCAATTTTAGCATGATGGGTAGTCAACTAGTTAATTCCTAAAATCATGCATTTCTAAAGAAATAAGATCAACAGGTAATGTGTGGATGTCGATTTGGACCAAACAAGATTTATAGACAGTAGATGTAACCACTATCTTTTTTTAATGGAGTTTCAATAGATAAATCAAAGTCTAATTTCTTAGGAGTCAAGTTCATATGTTGAAGACATGCATGTGAAATAAAAGAGTAGGTAGAGCTAATATCTAACAGGGCATAGACTTCACGTGAGTTTATAAGTAGCTTACCGGCTATGACTTCGTTTGGGTTTCACACCTTTTGGGATGTCACAACAAAAGCTCTCCTCTGAACCATATGTTTCGACATGTCTGTGTTAGCCTTTGGGTGTCATCATTACAGATGGATTCGATTTTACTGATGGACAAAATTGAGTTATGTGGCCTTTTTTTCCATAACTATAGCAAACCTTGGACAGTTGAGTACAATTTGGGCTGATATGTCCTTCTTGTCCACACTTGTAATATTTAACTGGTGCTCGATCTCTTCCTTTTGAAATCGGTGCTAGTGCTAATGTCGGTGCCTTTTCACGATCATCATTAAGTCTTCTTTTCTTGAAGTTATTTTCATTGGGTTCGCTCCTTCTATTATTTGTCCTAAGATTACCATCGGAGTGGTTTCCATTCTTAGCATGGTGATTGCCTTATCGATGATTCTTGTTATTCCGATGATTGTTTCCATTATCATGATTTCTTTACCTTTGACGGTCACTGCCTCCTGGTTAGGACATTTTTTTTCTCGCTCTAGTAACCGAGCCCTATCCACGATATTTAAATACAAATGAAGTTTAAGAGAAATAAGGTATTGACAAATTTCAGGTTTCAAAACTCGTAAAAACATTCAAGTTACGCGCTCCTCATTGTCCACCAAGTGGGGTGTAAACTGGGATAGTTTAGCAAACTTGGCCTCTTATTGTGAAACAATCATGTTATTCTGCTCTAATTTAATGAATTTTACCTCCTTCATGTAGCGAATAATCTCTAAAAAATACTTCTCATTGAACAGTTCATGGAACTCCGCCCAAGGCATCTCGAATGCCGAGTGATGAGTATGTCTCACTGATTCCTACCAGTGATTTATCTCTCCTTGCAACATAAAAGTGGTGAAGGGAAACTTTTGTTCATCAGCACATCGCATAAGTCAAATATTTTAGTCATTTACTTTATCCATGCCTCTGCCTTGAGTGGGTTCGGCTTCCCAAATAACTCAGGCGGTCCCAACTCCTTAAACTATTCTCCAGTGACCAGGCGCTTGTTACCAGCGTTTCTGTCGGTATTAAGAGTTCCTTGTGCCTAGTTCTACATGAATTATAGAAAGCCTCTTAAGAAGATATCATACATCATGTGGTCAGTAGCGTTATTTTTTGGGGTCACATGAGGATTAATGCCCTCCTGATTTGTAACTTCCTGGTTTCCAGTCTCTTGGTTAATGATTGATTGGGCCTCAATTGCCTCCTGCATTCCGTAATCCATCTCCTGATTTTCAAATATCATTTTGAAATACGGTCACAAAACAAAGGTTAGTTAAAGAAACTAACATGTCACTTCTTCTCCCCACATCTAAACCGACTAATTAGATAATGAAATTTAACTTAAGTAGGATACACTAATGAAAGATTTTATTCGTCTCTCCCCTCCTAGTTCTAACCCCAGATCTCCACCAGAGATCATATCCCTAAGCTCTGATACCAACTGTGACACCTCCAAATTCGGGTCTGTACAACCCAACTTGAGTCGCCAAAATACAAAATAACTTATATAAATTTTCCTATTTAAAATTATTACAATGTCGTATATAGTACGACAGCTCACGCACCAAGTCCTCACTAAAATTATTTGCACACTATTTTACAACTTAGTGATGACTACTACAACTACTAAATCGGACTGTTACTTCATTCATATGCTTTTCTTGCTAGTCCTAGTTACATTCTCATTTTCTAAAAGGAATTAAGAAAAACAAAAGGGTGAGCTCAAATAGCCTAGTAAGGAATATCATGACTAAGCTAATAAATGGATAAAGTTATATTTAGTCTCCAATAGTGATATATCAAAGATTTAGAAAATGTTAAACAACATAAGTTTTTAACAAATAACTGTAGCGGAATGAACAATCCATTAGAAAAGTCAAATAGACAATAATATCTATTATCTTCTTTAATTTAAAATTCATCATCAAGATTCCATCAACTATAACACCAATAGTCATGATCATGCCAAACAATAGTTTTTCTTTGCACCCAGGCCAAAAACATTCACAACAACTTGAGTCTTGATGGTTAGTACAACAAGAATAAACGGAAATAATAATAATAATAATAATAATAATAATAATAATAAATACAATGAATGAATATTAAAGATATATAATTTAGTTATGTTTAAGGAATAATTTAATTTGTTCACAATTCAATAATATCCAAATTATCAACACGATGTCCAAAATATCGGAATGAGTTCAAGTCCAAGGATATTGTCCAAGATTCATAGATAGGAAGTTCAACGGTAAGGTTCACAATACAAGAAATATTTAGCAGTCTAAAATGTTCACAATTCAACTAGAAAGTTTAAGCCAAAATATTCATAGTCCAAATATAAAGTTCAAAGCCCAAGATGTTCATAGTTTAAAAGTTCGCAATTCAAATACAACGGTTAGAATTCAAGAGGAATGTTCAGGTCAAAAGATATTAGATGAAGTGCAAACTATTAAAGAAATTTTAACGAATTGTTATTTCAAAAAAAGTTTACCGATTAATGTTAAGGGTTATAGAAATGAATAATAATTTGTTACTATAATAAGTTTAAATTTAAGAGTACGAAAAAAATAATATATGTTACCTTAGCACGTGACTAGATACTGCTTTCTATGTAGTTGATCACCTATATGAATATTTATAATTTAATTAGTAAATACTACATATAGGTTTCATGGTATATACTAACTCGTATATTACGAAATCGTCAAAAGTGACTTGATAGTATAAATTTGTGTCATGTACAAAATAGAGTAGAATAAACTTCAAAATAGTTTTGAAGGAATAAAATAATATTTCAAAACAATCTTTCAAATGAAACTTTTCAAAATGAATCTTATAAAAAAAGAGTCTTCTAAAGGAAGAGTTGTAAACATTGTGTGATGTGTGTGGATACTTGTGAAATTTTATAGAAAACTCAATTAAATAATTCTTGCACTCATATTCACCAATACTTAAGGTAACCTTTGCACACTCAGAGAAACACTTACACTAAGTAATATTTAGAGTGGAATGAAGGATAAGCAAGAAAGTTATAAAACTCCTTATGCTAAGCCCCTATTTATAACCAAAGCTTAACCAACATCTACCACACATCAATTAACTACACTTTTCACATTTCTATATTATCTTTAATCTACGACATATTAATTATCCACATTTTTCACATTTCAAAATTATATTTTTCTTTACTATTCATTATTATTATTATTATTATTATTATATTATCCATTTTTTGTATTACTGACTTAATGTATTAATATCACAAATATTTAAGTATACAGTTTTATTTACTTAACGTTTTAATGAATCTGTCTAACTTTTCAATACCTGGGACTTTTGAATACATAACTTTTCATTATTACCCTTGCTATTGTGACAATTATTGATTTAATATTGTGGAATACTGTAGTGACATTGTGTATTAGTACTGTTCTTTTATTGACGGGTATTTTAACAGTTAAATGTAACAGTTCTACTGGCAACTTTTATTAACGGTTATTTTGTCATTTTCTGTATCCGACAATTATTCTGTTGTGGGATCCACTATGATTGGTTTTACGGTGCCATCGTACGGTACCAAATATTATTTAGCATTTCTGTTGACATTCTTTTTATTTCTTGTAATTTGCACATATCATCCTTAACTTTATTTTTTTATCAAGTTAACACATTATTGATTCAAAAACACATATAAAGAAAAATTAAGTTTTATTAATTAAAAGTCGAGGTCTTACATGTGTATTGTCAAAGCACTTCAATTTAAAATCATATATAATATAATGATATTTAATGTGAGACGGATGGACTATAATTAATGATATTCACATTCTTAGTTTCGGTTATACTTGTCTATTAATTATATCAAGAGATCATTTGATGAAAAAAATAGATGATAATATGTGTGTGTATATAGATATGTATATATATGGGAGTGATTCACATTCAAAGTTAGATAGGAGCCCCTATCCATTCAATTGTGATCTAGTCGTCCATTTCAAGATCTTAAGGCTGAAAAAACTACCACCCTAATAACAGTTGTGTGGAGTCTGGCCCCAGAAGCTCCCAATCAGCATAATAATTATGTGGATCCCTAAAAAAATATAATACTCCCGTCCGCACAATAATTGTGCGAATGATTTTGGTCATCCGCATAACGATTGTGCGGATTGAATAGATTAAATTTGAATGGCAGAGTTACCGTCCACATAACTGTTGTGCGGATTGCATTCATCCACGCCTTTTATTGTTGACTTGGACCGTCCAGGATGAGTTAGACGGATAGGGCTCCCATCCAACTATGAATATATACATATATATGAGGGACTAATATATAATTTTAACCTACTATAAGAGTAGAGTGCAAATGCTTATTGTCTTTACAAAAATTTACAAATAAACACACTTGATAGTACGTATAAATCATTTAAAATTAGAAGAATCAATTAATGGTTGTGTGGGTTATCTTTGTGTTAAAGTAACCATTTGTTAGGTTGATTTGAATGGTAGGGTCACCATCTGCATAACCGTTGTGCGAATTGTACTCATCCACACTTTTTATTGTTGACCTGGACGACCCAAGATAGGTTTGATGTGTAAGACCCCGAAAATTTTAATAAATAGAATTTAATTTTCTTCTTATTATTATTTTAAACAGAAAGGTGTTAACGCTAAATCACTATTCACGCGATCACTATTCACGGGGTACTATTCACGCTAAAAACGCTTTTATACTTTCTTCGACCTTCGAATTACATCATAATGTTTATATGAGCTGGATACGAAATTATACGGTATAAATACGAAAGTACTATTCATTTATACAAAAAAAAGTCAAACCTGTATGTCGGGGAATATTCCTTCTGTCGGATAATATTCGCTCTGTCGGAGAATATTATATTCGGTAAAGTACGACGGCGCCGTCGAAATAACCACTTTTATATTCGGTAACGTACGGCGCCGAAATAACAAAATATTAGTGGGCCCCACAATGGTAATATTATCAACGATAGTGGGCCCCATTGTCGGATACTAAAAACGACAGTATGTTATCAACAGTATTATCACCGGCAACTGTTGAAATACCCGGTAATAAAAAGAACAGTAAAACGCGTTATTCCACAGTAATACGCGGTATTTCACAGGCACACGGTATTGCACAGTATTTTAAATTATTGATTCAATAATTGATAAAGTAGCAATTGCACAGTATTTTGATTCAATAATTACAATAGCATCTGCATGATACTTTTTATTATTTATCATGGCACTGTAACTCATATTATTTGTTATGATATTTTAGCATTATTGACGGATTAAAAGTGGAGTAACTTAGGGGTACCTAATTGAAAATTTGAAATTCACATGATGTGAACTATTGGTTCACATGATGGAACTATTGGTTCACATGTGAGAACTATTAGGGGATATTATGCAAGATTGATAATACTTGAGGGATTATATTAAAAAATAGAGGCAAAGATGGAGGTACTAAAGTGTAATAAGTCGAGCCCTTTTTGTGCAATTAATGAAACTTGGTTTTCCTATAAATAGGAGGGGTTATCTTAAGAAATCTTCACACCTTCCTTGCATATACTTCCTCTCTCTCTAAATTTCTTGAGTTCTCTTAGTGTGCTAAGCTATTGTGAGTGTTTGTGAGAATACTAGTATTGTCCAAGTTAATAAGCTTCATAGAAAGCAATATCCAATCACTTATTAACGAAGGTAGGGGATATCATTTCTTTCATACTCTTATGTAATATCATTTTCTTCCTTGTTCGTAAGTGATATAATATACTCATAAAAGTTGTTATTCATTCCTTATTAATTTGTAGGGGATATCATTTTTTTTATACTCTTATGTAATATCATTTGCTTCCTTATTCGTAAGTGATATTATACCCAGAAAGGTTGTTATTCATTCCGTATTAATTCGTGGGGATAACCTGTCTACGCGGATTACCGCATGACGGGTGAATAACCCTTCGTATTCGTTACTTATTAATCTTTAGTGGAAATAATCTGTCTACGCGGATTACCGCATGACGGGTGAATAACCCTTCGTATTCATTACTTATTAATCTTTTGGGGAGATAATCTGTCTACGCGGATTACCGCATGACGGGTGAAAACCCATTTACAGTTTCATATATTCTGTTATACTCGTATAACGTATCATTTCTTTTGTACTCTTTACGGAATATCTTTTCTTTCACATTTCTCCATTTATGATAAGAAATCTCTGTTTGTTTCCAAAACCTTATTTTTAAATGGAGAAAATCCTTGAAATTAGTAGAATATCCTTAATAGTTTGTGCTTCATCTAATATCTTTTCACTTGAATCTTTCTATTTCATTTTATACGTTATAGTTGAAGCATGAAATAATTTCTTGAATATCATTCTTGAATTTGACTCCACAATTTGGTCATCGTGTTGGCAATTTGGTCAATCTTTGATACTGATTAAATTATAAAGCTTTTCTTATCCTTGATCTCACTGTATCATTGTCATCATCCTCATCCTCATACTTAAATTGTGGTGATAGTTCTCTTTGGCCCGTAGTGCAAAGATGAACTGGCGTGACATGATTTTGACCAAACTGTGTATTGGTATTATCATGACTTTTGGTGTTACAAACAAAGGCGTATGATGAAAGTTCTCTTTGGCCCGTAGTGCAAAGATGAACTGGTGTTTGGCATGATCATGACCAGTGATGGTACAAATAAATATCTTTGGCATGTATTGCAAAGAGAGGCTGTTGAAACTGTTGATTGGTGTTACAAATAAATATCTTTGGCACGTAGTGCAAAGAGAGGCTGTTGAAACTGTTGATTGGTGTTACAAATAAATATCTTTGGCACGTAGTGCAAAGAGAGGCTGTTGAAATTGTTGATTGGTGTTACAAATAAATATCTTTGGCACGTACTGCAAAGAGAGACTGTTGAATATAAACTGTTGATTTGGATGTTCATAAACAGGAATTGTTGATTGGTGTTACAGGGATAAAATATTGGTGGTGGTCCTTTAATTTATAGAAGATGGTAGATATTATAATCTACTTGACTCTTCTAATGGATTGTCCGTTCCGCTGCAGTTGTTTTTATTGAATAACATCTTTAAATCTCTGATTTATTTCGATTGAAGACTAAAGATAATTTTTATTCTTCATTATCTTAGTCATGATATTTCCTACTGGGCTATTTGTGCTCACCCTTTTCCTTTGTTCTCTTCAGGAAAATAGAGTGTAGCGGGGACTAGCCGGGGAATGGAGTGATGGTCCGAGGCAATAGAAGTGTCTCAATACCTTACTATTAGTGTGGCAATAAGTGTATTGAGAATTTAAGATGTATTTGTATTGTGTTGTCGTATTTTGCACGACACTTATTAGTTATAAATGGGAAAATTCGTATTTGTATTTGTATTTTGTGGAATGTTATTGGCGACTCAAAATGGGTTGTGTGGACCTATTTTGGGGGCGTCACATGATGGATAAGGCTCTCATCCAACTTTAGATATGGATCATTCTTCATAAGAAAATGATATATATTGCGAATGTTTATATCGATTTTTTGGTTGTCATTTACGTGAATAAGTATTAGTACATGCTAACCTTTTTGAAGAAATGTGTAATAAGTAGGATCTTCTTATAATTCATTCTCATATATTTATAAGTTTTATAATTATAATTCGATATAAATTTATTGTAATTATACACTCTCCTCTCTCTCTCTCTTCTCTCTCACTATATATATATATATATATATATATATATATATATATATATATATATATGAGGGGCTAATATATCATTTTAACCTTCTTTACGAATAGAGTGCAAATGCTTGTTGTCTTTCCAGAAATTTACAAATAAACACACTTGAGAGTAGACCTGGCAATTTAGGTTGAAAATCATCTAGTTAACCAAAACCGTATGGGTTTTATTGAGTTGATTAACTAATTTTTATGTTATGGGTTGGTTTAGTTTTGGATCCATATTATGATTTACAAATATGGATTAAAACTAGTTTAACTAGTTTAGACCCATATTAGTCAATAATAATTTTGATCCATATTGACTCCAAATAATAAGTACAAAGCTGGCAAATTGGAAATTGCAAATCTAAGCTGGTGTTGCAAATTGCAAGCTAGGAATATTGTAAATGTTACTTTCAAAAGTTATGACTACGTACTGTTTAAGCCCATGCTCAAATCTAAAATTAATTAATTAATTTGTACACAACGTCTTTAAATGAAATTAAAAAAGTAACAGTAATCGTAAGAATTTTGATAACACGTATTTTTAATATTTGATATTAAATAGGTTTGTTTTCAAAAAAAAGAAAAAAAGTAACAGTAAGAATCTTGGTAATATGTATTTCTAATATTTGATATTAAAGAGGTTTGTTTCACAAAAAAAAAAATTTTAACAGTAACAGTAAAAATTTTGATAACACATATTTCTAATATTTGATATAAAGAGGTTTGTTTCAAAAAAAAAAAGGGTAACAGTAACAGTAAGAATTTTGATAACACGTATTTAAAAAAAAGTAACAGTAATCGTATGAATTTTAATAACACGTATTTTTAATATTTGATATTAAAGAGGTTTGTTAAAAAAAAAAAAAAAAAAAAAGTAACAGTAACAATAAGAATTTTGATAACACGTATTTCTAATATTTGATATTAAAGAGGTTTGTTTCACAAAAAAAAAAGTAACAGTAACAGTAAGAATTTTGATAACACATTTCTAATATTTGATACTAAAGAGGTTTGTTTCACCACCAAAAAAAAAAATATTTAACAATAACAGTAAAAATTTTGATAACACGTATTTCTAGTATTTGATATTAAAGAGGTTCAAGACCGGAAAAAATCGCTGGTTCTTTACTAAGCTTAGGTTCTGAATCTGGATCTGTTTTCATTTTGGTATGAAATGTTAGTTGTTAATGAGAGAGAATATGAACTGATTCTGAAGTAACATTTCTTTGAGTTTTGACTTGTTTATTTGTTTATCTCATATTTGGAGTTGGAAGTTATAGGAATTATATCAAATCATTTTGGTTTGTTAGTTTTTTCTAATGGTTCCTTATGATAATGCATAAAAAATGGTTAACTAGTTTCAACCCATATAAATTATATGGGTTGAAATCATTTTAAACTATATTTTAAATAGACTATATGATTTTAGTTTTCAATTGATTCATAACCATTTTTGTATAACTCAAAATCAACTATAATTACTTTTTGTCAGATCTTGAGAGTACGTATAAATAATTTAAAATCGGAGGAATCAGATGGTTTCTGGGTTATCTTTTTTCGAGTAACCATTTGTCACTAAATGAGCGTCATGAAACGTTTTCATTTCTCTTGATTTGATCATCGGTCCCACAAAAGCAACCAGCCATTAGTGTATTATTATGTAGTACGAACTGCCAACATTACAGCAACTAATCGAAGAGCCCACAAAACAAGGGTATATATTTGGGATGTGTGGCAACTTCTGATTGTGAGATATATATACTAATGTGATTCAATATCTGGTTATAAATAGGACGTACGGTTGATATTACATAGAAATGATGTTATCAAAATAAATACGGGCAAAGGTGCAAAAAAGCCCCTGTGGTTTTCCCCGAAGTCCCACTTCCACCTTGAACTTATTTTTTTTCCAAAAGTGCCCTTAACGTTGTAAAACGTAACTCAAATATGCCCCTCCCGTTAAAAAAATTAATTTAAAAAAATATTTTATCTTTCTTCTCCCTCTTTTCTCTCTCTCATCTTCTTCCTCTATTCATTCCCAAAAACAGAGAAATGCAAAAGGCAAAGCAATCTGCATAATCTCCATCACACTCACACACACAAAATGACGCCAATCGGTTAAAATAAAATTCGGAAAGCGAACCAAACAGAAAATTCAAAAAGATTAGGAGCTCAAACATTATCAAATCATCTCAAAATCAACCCCAAAATCCAGAAATTATACTAAATCGCGAAACTCTAAAAAAAACTAAAAGTTTTCTTCAAATCCCATTAGATCATTCCATTAGAGCTTGCAAATGATTGGGCTTTGTTCCCTAACAAATTTCGAGTAGAATTAAACCAAAATCCGCAACAAAATGCTCAAAATAATGATCAAATCTTGCCTCAAAAGTATGATAGCGAACTTCTTATCGCGGAGGTAATTTTTAGCCAATTTCTTCATCAATTCAGGTATAAAATCTGATGAGGAGTAAGCGGGGGGATGAAGGCTGATGTGGCTTTGATTTGTATACAGATCTTAATTAGTGGGATTTTAATTTGGGGTTTTTTTGATCATGGAGGTTTTGTATTCCATGAGTGATGAAAAAAATGGAGGAAGGAGATGAGAGAGAGAAAAGAGGGAGAAGAAAGAGAAAAGATTTTTTTTTATTAATTTTTTTTTGCCACGTGTCAGCCACATTAGAAATAAATTAACATCCGTTTGTCTAGCTGGCATTTTTTTAACAGGAGGGGCATATTTGAGCTACATTTTGTAACATTAAGGGCATTTTTGGAAAAAAAAATAGTTCAAGGTGGAAGTGGGACTTCGGGGAAAACCACAGGGGCTTTTTTGCACCTTTGCCCAAATAAATACATGTAAGATAATTTTGAAATTAATTGTCATATTCTAATTGTTATTTTTTACTTGTCGTTTTTGATAGTAAAATTTATTTATTTTTATTTATTGTTTGTAAATTTTAAGAGATAATAAAATTTATTCATTTTTACTTATCGTTTGTAAATTTTAAAAACATATTAATGACTGAATTTCCTATATTATCCATATATAAATATTAACTTATTTCTCTTTCGTCTTTCTCAATAAATTTTAGAAGGGTAGTATTGATATTTTATGATTATTTTGGTCAATCAGACAAAGAATTTCTTAATCTTTGTGTTTTTTTTCTAAAACGACAAGTAAAAAAGGATTATGATCATCTCCATTACAACTATCCTCTAATTTTTTTCAATACATATTCAGCGACACAAATATGACATTTAGTGACAAAATAAAATTTGTCGCAAATAATTAGCGACAAAAAAATTTGTAGCAAACAATTGTGTCATTGAAAGTGTTGCTAAATGTAATATTTGTGTTGCTAAATGTGTATTAAAAAAAATTAAAAAAAAATATGAAACGAGGGGGTCCTAATCCTATAAAAAAGAACAGAGGGAGTAGGTGTTAAGCTTGTTATAGCGCACATAAAACTTGATAATAAATAATATTTTAGCGATATTCATTATTCTGACAACACAATTTTGCTTCGCTAATATCGACCGCAACAAATAAATCCAATTCTACTTCTAACTCTGTAGCAGCTGCCCTGCTCATTTATTTGTCCGCCAATATTAATTGAGTAAGGGCTTTAAAATTTTTAGTTTTAAATGGGTTTTAAATGACACAACATTAAATACTTTAATTAATAATAATTTATGGTATAATTAATTATATGAAATCTACTCAACCAATATTATGGTGACATATCATTTGAAACACTTTATAAAATCAAAAATTTAAAATCTCTTACATCTCCCATATTAATTTGTCTACTATTAATCTTTTGGTCTCCATCGCTATTGGTAGCACTAGTTTTGTTATGTATAAACACAACAAGATAACAACAATATGAGAAATTAATGAAAGCAACTACTCCGGTGTGCCGGGCCAATCACTCGTACCTTTGGACATGCGTTCAAATCCTACTCTTTACCTTCCTCAATGATGAAGAAAAATAATGTAATAGTTCAATATTACCAAAAGAAAAAAAATTTAAAAAAAATGAAAGCAACCGGTAGATACATCTCTTTCTCTCTCTTTTTTGGAAGAGATAGCTTCTGTAATTTTATTAACCTATTATACGTGCTGGATATCCAGCTTAATTATATTTAACTTATTACATGTACTTTGGTGCTTGCTCTTTGACAAGAAAGCCATACACTATAATGACGTGTGACTCAATAACTTTTTTTTTTCCTGATCAAACAGGCTAATCGACTTAAATATACTCCCTCCGTCCCAAATTAATTGCTTTTCTAGGACTTTTTAAAGTCAAATTGACTATTTTTAAAATTAATAATTAAGCATATATAAATATATTTCTAAAATTATAAAAATTGAAATTAGTAATAAATTGTATATACTTTCTTTTGGTTATAATATTTTCACCTATATGTTAGCAAAAATAGTAAAAAAATTAGTTTTGAAAATAGTCAATTTGACTTTAAAAAGTCCTAGAAATACAATTAATTTGGGACGGAGTGATATTAAATATGTAAATTGTTACAAACGATAAAAAGATTATAATATAAAAAATTAAAATAATAATCCTTTCAAACATAATAAAGACAATCATGAAAATGGCTGGTTACTTTTGTGGGACAATAAATTAGAGACGCGAAGTGAGTTAAATTATGTCTCTAATTTCAATTATATATTATTATATAATACTTTTTACGTAATTTGTAATATTTATAATTGTATTGATATAAACTAAATTAATTCATGTCAATTTTAAATTTAAAAATATTTGAAACTGATTTTTAAAAATTCAATAAAAATCTTATAAATTGGAAAGAATGGAGTACAATACAACAAATTAGGTAATTAGTTGCATACAAACTAGCCGCTAACTCCATAGCAACATCTTTTCTGTCGCCAGAATCACAATAGATTTGTCACTAATTGCAAATTAGTCCCACATTCTATACGAAATTCAAGTTTAGCTTCTTCATAACTTTAAAAATCTCCGTTCAGTCCAGTTAAGGAAATAAATTTGAATGATTCATTTCCATTCCTACCTCTATAGTTCCAAGAACCAAAAAGAGCTAAAGGAAAAGGAAAACAAAGCAACTATACAACTAGGTTGTTGAATACAAAGATACAACATATAATGTGAACAAGTGCTTAAATTTTGAGCTTAAAATAAAAATATAATATAATATAATTGATTAAATAACGAGAAAGAAAAATGGAAAAGTACTCTCGATCTTCTTGGTAAATTCATCTCTCATTCATCTTTCTTGGAAAATTCATTCTTCTTTTTCTCTTCAACTTCCACAAGCAATGCCAGAAGAGCCTCGCACACTTGTGAAGCATTTGCTTCAGATGTGTCATCATTCAATGATGAATAAACCATCCAAGCATGGTCCAGTTTACACGTTATATAATTTTGTAATTGTTACATGTGTCAAGCTCGTTATAACGACACTTAAAACTTAGTAATAAATAATATTTTAGCGACATTTATTACTCTAACAACATAATTTTACTTTGTTAATATCCACCGCTGTAAATAAAACCAATTAGCTTAGCTGCATCTGATTCTGTAGCAGCTGCCCCACTCATTTATTTGTCCATCAATATTAATTTGCCTACTATTAATCCTTGGTCTCCACCACTATATATGGAGTATCAAACGGGTAATTGGTAGTACCAGTTTTGTTCTGTATAAGCAGTTAAGCACAACAGAAATAAATGAAAGCAACTGGTCTAGCAGTGTGCTGGCCAATCACCCATGCCTTTAGGCGTGGGTTCAAATCCTACTCCTTCCTCCTTAATGATGATGAAAAAAAATAAAATAAAGGGTAATAGTTCAATAGTACCAAAAGAAAAATAATAATAAAAAAATTAAAATAAATGAAAGCAACCGGTAGATACATCTCTTTCTCTCTCTTTTTTGGAAGAGATAGCTTCTGTAAAAAAAATAAAGGGTAATAGTTCAATAGTACCAAAAGAAAAATAATAATAAAATAAATAAAAGCAACCGGTAGATACATCTCTTTCTCTCTCTCTTTTGGAAGAGATAGCTTCTGTAATTTTATTAACCTATTATATGTGCTGGATATCCAGCTTAATTATATTTAACTTATTACATGTACTTTGGTGCTTGCTCTTTGACAAGAAAGCCATACACTATAATGACGTTTGCCTCAATAAATTTATATATATATATATATATATATATATATAAAATTATACACAACTCATTTTGAATCTTTTTTTATTATAAGCATAAGAACGGTTCAGATTTCATCTCAATTTTTCTAACTTAATCTAAAGGCTCACATTTCATTTCATACAAAAAAATTTCCGCTCAAATTTCTCTCTCTTCCTTCTCCTTCTCTTTCTCTCTCATCTACTCCTCATTTTTTCTCCTCTCTCCTATTTTTTTCACCTTCTCTTTCTCTCTCCTCCAATTCTTTTTTTTTTGCTAAATACAATTCTCTCTTCTCATCTTCTTTCATTTACTTAATTAATTGTTATTTTAATATTTTATTTTAAATTGTAATAATTTTTTGGAGTGTATATATATATGCATACATTTAAAATATATAATACATAAAAAAACTTCAATAGTAAAAAGACAAAATTAAAAACAAGATCATAACTTACTTATAAAAAAAAATCAATTACAAAATAAATTCTTTTTTTTCTAGACAAGGAACAAATAAAAAATATTGTCAACTGGTATCACTTTTAATCCTATTCTTTTCTCTTTGTTTTTACAATGGATCTCGCCCAAATTATATTGGGCTAATGACAAAGTTTGAGAATATTCAATCAATACCTCTATGTATTTTGAAACAACAAATGTGTCCCTTTTGATCGGATCAACTAATTTTTCGCCGAATATTGTCACGTGTCAAGGAGAGAGAAAAAGAAAGGCACGAATAAAAAAAACATTCTATTTTTTCTTTTTTCTTATTTTTTATCAATTTTCTCTCTCTCCTTTTCTCTCTCCTTTCTCCTATTTCCTTCACATTCTCTCTTTCTTTCTCCTTTTATTTCTGCCCCTTTTTTTCTTTCTCTCTCCTCTTCTTGGGTCTCTCTTCCTCTCTTCCTCCATTTATTTAATTAATTATTATTTTAATATTTTATTTTTAATTGTAATAATTTTTTAGAGTATATATATATATGCATACATTTAAAATGTATAATACATAAAAAAACATCAATGATAAGTAGACAAAATTAAAAACAAGATCATAACTTAATTATAAAAAAAATAATTACAAAATAACTACAAAATCAAAAAATTAAATAGATTCTTTTTCTTTTTTCTAGACAAGAAATAAATAAAAATGATTGCCAACTGGTATCACTTTTAATCATATTCTTTTCTCTCTATTTTAACAATGGATTTGAATGTTATTGATTTTAAAAAAAATTAAGTTTAGTTTTATGTATAACGTTTGATTTGTCAACATGTTTTTTGTTTGTCTAATTTAATATTACTTATTTTTTTATAGTGTGATTCTGTGTATACAATTGAATTACTGAGGAACTGTGATTTTTTATTTATTTTTTTTTTACCAATTTTGTAGTTAAGAGTTTTAGTTTTTTAATCTCAATGTTGCTTTGTAGCCTTTAAGCTTTTGTTCTAACATATAATTTGAATCTTTTGTTGGGTCAAATTTTTTAAAACTCTAAATTTGTTTGAATATTCCATAATTTGAAGCATCGATCAATATTGAAATCTCAACCTTTTCCAGTTGATTGAAACATATTTTAATCTTTTTTATAGTATACCTTTCAAGTTGTTAAATTCAATATGTTATTGATCGAGCATATTATTATAGAACAATGTGTTGGATGCAACTGTTGCTATGATGTTTTGGGTAGATAGTTCTGTTAATGCAACACTTTATTGTCGTGTTACCTCACGTTGCTATATATACAAAGTGAAAAACGATACGATATACGTTAAATCAATAAAATAATAATTAATTCTTTATGAGTTTGTAAAGTTAACTACTTATACATGATTATGATGATTTTGGATATGAAATGATGGTTGTTTTGATGGTTTGGATATGTATATGATTGTAAGTTTTGTAGATAGTTTTCAGATTTTTCTGGATATCTATTGTTAAAGGAAACTCTGTCAAAATTTCTTGGAATTAGTAGCAACTAACTTAATGTTTTGATAGTTGGATATGTGTTGATGACTTAGCATGTATTATTTATTGTGGTTGTATGGTGAATTATGATAATTGTTATGTCTGATTGTAAGTTATTTTACGTTGCAAAAATTTTTTAGGTAATATAGTATTTTTTAAATTTTAATTTAATTTTTTGTTATTCCGTGCCTTCAGGCACAATTACTAATATATATACCTGAAACTTAAATTATTGTGAGAATATAATGTAATCTTCAGTATCATTATTATATATTAGTTTATGTATGTTAAGTATATCTTGAGTATATCTCGTCTCCCAAGTTTTTTTAATGCCTGTATAAAGGAGTATTTTCTTCTTTTTTATCTCTTTGTAAAAACATATCATTTAATATAATATTTTTCTCTACGTGTTTTACATGATATCAGAGTTATAGGTTTTTCTTAGTCGGCAAATTAATTCGTTTCCACCGCGGACGGTACATATTTGCCGACGGACATTAAGCTCAACGTAATTTTGCGTTCGCTATAATAATTAGCCACACCCTACTGTTTTATTTACACTTTTTTGTCGTCCTTTAACAGCTCTATTTATTGATGACTTTTGTTAAATTCGTGGTCAATAAGAAAGGAAAATGCATTTGGGAATCCAAAGATCCAGGTTAAACTCTTTTGGCTAAAAATGTAGTATCTCGGTTTCAAATTATAAAATCACTATTGACTTTGTAAAAATTAATTTAAAATATTTTTAAATTTAAAATTGACATGATTAATTTAATTTATAAAATTAATAAATTTTACAACTAGTAGTACTTTTTAAATAGTTTATGATATTCATGATTATATTGACATAAATTAAGTAAAATTATGTTAATTTTGAATTTAAAAATATTTAAAATTAATTTTTAAAAATTTAATAATAATCTTATAAATTAGAACAAGAGAGTAAATTCAACAATCTGGGTAATTAGTTGCATAAAAACTAGCCACTAACTCCATAGCAACATCTTTTCTGTCGCCACAATCACAATAGATCTGTCACTAATTGCAAATTAGTCCCACATTGGCACATTCTATACAAACTACAAATTAGCTTCTTCATAACTTTAGAAATCTCCGCTCAGTCCGGTTAAGGAGATAAATTTGAATGATTCATTTCCATTCCTACCTCTATAGTTCCAAGAACCAAAAAGAGCTAAAGGAAAAGGAAAACAAAGCAACTATACAACTAGGTGTTGAATACAAAGATGCAACAAATAATAGAACAAGTGCTTAAATTTTGAGTATATTGGTACAGCCAAGTTTTTTACAAGAAAATAAAAATAAAAATAAAAATAACAAGAAAAAAAATAGGAAAGTACTCTCGATCTTCTTGGTAAATTCATCTCTCATTCATCTTTCTTGGAAAATTCATGCTTCTTTTTCTCTCCAACTTCCACAAGCAATGCCAGAAGAGCCTCACACACTTGTGAAGCATTTGCTTCAGATGTGTCATCATTCAATGATGAATAAACCATCCAAGCATGGTCCAGTTTACGGTTTGGTCGCACTACAACGGACCCTGGAACCTCTGCATCACGGCAAGTAACAAGCCCGTCACTCTTCTCGCCGTATCTGGTCTGAAGCAGTTGGGCACATGCAGCCATTGCAGCACCAAGGGGCATCACCACTGGGAGTTTGGTTGCTTGGCCAGCTGATAGAGGTGCAAACGTTGGTAGCTCTGCATGGGCAACACGAGATAGAGTGGCCAAAACTGCAGGGGAAATGCTGGCTTCCGTATTGAAGGAAACCAGAGGGAGCTCCCTCGGTAAGTGGTGTTTCCGCAAGAATTCTTTTCGCTTCTCATAAGTCAAATCTTCTAGAGCTTGCATGTCACCCTTCAAAACAGCTCTAATGATTAGAACTTGAATTTCATCAAAATAAATAAATCATTAAAGAAAGCACTGATATCAATCTAAACTACTTGATTGCCATTTTAACAAATAACAACCCTTTATAATTCAATCAGTGTCGTGATTTAAACCAACTAATTCAGAATACAGTCACAAGTCAGCACCATACACCAACAACAAATAAAAGGAATGTGGGAAAGTAAAATGCAAAAAGAAAGAAAAAGAAAAACATCTGTGTCAGCATAAGGAACCACCATGTTTGCTCAGTTTCATACTACTATTGCGCTTCCATTTGTGCTTGTACTCTTTGCGGGTCATGTTATTGCTCCTTATTGATTCTTGCATACAACTATCCAGCAAGACTAACCAAACTAAATCTGTACTCCGTCTACTAAAAGTATAATAATTTCTAGTTCTTTCTCATTTTCTTGTGCCAGAGTCCAGCTAAACATAATTTGATTAATGACATATTGTTCCTACCAGAAGAAAGGGATATGAATACTTGCCAAATTATATATAGCTTACATATAAGATACTAAATTGTGCCATTGGTTAGTTTGTTCTATTATCCTATAGAACTATACTGATCATTGAAGAGATTATATCAATTAGATGAAAGAATAAGACCTGCAGTAACAATTAGCACAGATATTTGGGATAAAGCCAATATCAAGTTGAATAGTCTAAAGCCTAAAGAATATAATCTATGTCAAGGTCGAGATAGAGATCGAGGTCGAGCCACTCTCATTAAAGTATTAAATACCATCCTTTTTTGTGGTGCCCCCTCTATCCAAGTGGGAATAACTGGTGCAGGAAAACTTCTAAAAAAAACTGGATATGCATTCTCACTACTTTTATTTTTTATTTTTTGTAAAGTAAATGATCACATTAATAGGACCAAAGGAAGGGTACCCAAGTACATGTGCAATATACAACGTAGAGAAGAAATAAAAGGCACATTATAGAAGGAACCTCCTAAAAAGTACCTACATTATATTCTTATAGCAAATTCTCCCAAAATTTCCTCGAGTGAATGATATAACCTGGATACACCTCATTAAGCCAAAACAAACCAACAAAAACAACAACAAAAAAAAAGGGAGACTCAGGAAAAGAAAAAGGATACGAGAAATTGGCCTATATCTCCCCTCCTAGTGCCAACTCTTCCGTTGTTTCTAAATGGTTCACCAAACGAAACAAGGCACCAAATCCCGCAGAGAACATTTATTTCATTTTTAAATTTTGATAGGTACCGATAGTTAACAGCTATAAATAACTTCAAAATGAACGGGAAAAATCGCGACATATGGTGAGTATAAGATGTGTAATAAACATCAAACATGAACACAAGATACAGGATATACCTTTATCACTTTACAAATCAAGATCTCCATGAGTTTTCGCATATTTACATAATCACCAAGCTGCCCTTCTCTCAAGATATCTGAAGCTATAGGGCTACCACCGTATGGACTCTGTGCTAATGCCAACCCAGCAACCTTATCTTTCAAATCACTCCAATATATGGATAAAGCAGCTGCAGCATCTACTCCCCCTTTGCTATGCCCAAGAAGTAATACACGTTTCCCAGAACCCCAATAGATTTCCTCGATATACTCTTTTATCTCTCTGGCATTTTTTTCAACTGAAGCCTGAATTTCTAAATTTTAGTCTTAGGTATAAAGAGAGTAACAAGTTAAACAGAAGTTTAAGAAAACTGGATGTACCTCGCTATGAATCTTTGCAATATGACATGTTAGACCGATCTTTGAAAAACTTTTTTTAGTACTAACGAAGTAAAGTGGCCCATGATTGCTGAAAAGACCTGCAATTTAATGTGTGAGGGAAAAAATACATCGACCCTTAGTGCTTGAGTCAATAAAATCATGAGAACATAAATTTAGCTGAACTTGTTTAGCCTCTTAATCATCAAAGTGGAAAATATATTCAAAGCAAAACAGTTAGAAGACCTCCTTGCTGTTCCTCCACTATTTTAGAAAATACTACCACGATTGGAAAGAACAAACTGTTCTTTTTGGGACAAATCTTAAGCCAATCTCGACACTTCCAAAATTTTAATATTCTGTCTAGTTTATCCACAACCAACATTTAAAGAAATTTGCTGGAAAACTGCATTGGTTCAGTCATCCGTATTACTGGGAAAAATTTAGATTAGCTCATCAGATCAGTTGGCCTAATATTGGTCCTACTACAGTCTAAAGATGACCCATCCTTGCAGCCTCACCTATGTGAAGGCACATCTCTAGTTTGACATTGGAGTCCACTATCCCAAATTTGACACACTGGGTAAAGTAAACCATGACCAGTTTGTTGATAAGACAGGCAACCTGCGATACTCTTCTGCAGAGTCTTAGATAGAGAAGACAATAATTTCATACAATTTATGCTGATAGAAGAACTGGTAAATTTTCTCCATGTTGTCATGCCCTACTTTCATGTTATAGCTTTTACGACTTTCTAAGAGAAGGTTACACAATCTACCTGGAACCAGCAAGTAGACCATTGAGTTGGGCAACCTGTGTACACCATGCCTGACAGATGGAGAAACAACTAAATAAATATTGTACAATCAAGCTAGGCTGGTGTAATCACATACCAAAATACCAAAAAAAAAAAAAAGTAGCACAACATACCTGATTTCATCAAGAATTTCCATAAACCTTTCAGTTCCATGAAAAACAGGAGGCATCTCTGAAGCACGTTTAAGCCATCCAATGTCATCCGCGGAGCCACGAACAGTCCTTTGTACCCGCTGAATAAGCCTGAAAGTAATATAGGAGCTGTAATATCAGTGCCACTAGGTCCATATTCCATTACATATGCACTATAGGAAACAAATCCAAAGGAGCAAGGTGCAGTTGTAGATGGGATACAACTGAAACCATTTCATTAAGTCCTGAACAAATATAATCTATCTCCACACCCTACTAAGTAATGAGCCTATCAATTCATGATGCTTTCAATCATGATCTTCTTTGCATGAAAATGACCTCATGAGGATCCAGGCCTCTACCTCAACTTGATTCTCCACTCCTACCTATAAATCCTGGCTTGATCTTTTAACTGGATCAAACTATTCCTTGTTAACTGGTATCAACAACTCCTTTACAAGTTTATGTGCCTCTTACTGTATTAAAACATTTCACACCTCTCACATGAATCTTTTGATTTATATGGATTTGATTTTAATGATGACAACAATTTTTGTGTAGTGGTTTGATTATGTTAACAGGTTTGATTCTTGGTGGCTAAAACGGAATTGTATGGATATTTTTGGACTAGCTGCTGGACATTCAAAAAGGAGTCTTGAAGACAAAGGATTCTTGATGGAATTAAAATGCTAGAAGCTAGAAGACTTAGGAAATATTCTGTAAGAATTTCTGGACAGAACTTTTAGTTACAAGGCTATTCATATTTGCTAGAACTCCTTTTATAAAAAGAGTCCTGGCTTACAAAGATTTCAAAAATATATTCTGGTAGAATTTTATTCAAAACAGATTTTATTTGGAGTTATTCCTAAAAATATGCTATCAGTTTTCTCCAAATATTTTATTAATCACAAATCTGTTTTCAAACGTATTATGCTTCCTACTATTTCTCAAAATAGATTTCAAATTCTCCTGATTTTATATTCTCAAAGATTTTATCCATGTGACTATTTTTGTTACTGATATCAAAACAGATAAAATCTTTCCATATCATTCAAGGATTTGATTTACTTCAACAGTTATATTTTTTACTAGTTGTTGGACATCACTGTTCTATATATACACGGCTATGTTGCGAACATCAAGAACTCTATCATCTATAATATAATTGATATACAAAGAGAAAAATTTATAGCAAATTCTTATTGCCTTGTTCTTATATTGTTCTTGCTAGATATCTATAGAGTTCAATTGTAATCCTTTTTTATTTTAAAATTTCATATCTTGTAAAAGGGACTTCGGAGTAAAGCAAACAGTTTCCTTCAATATTGTAGAAGGAGAGTTCAAGGGGGCAGAGGTGTCCAAGGGAGTAGTGGTACTCAAGGGAACAGAGGTGCTCAAGAGAGGAAGTTTCCTCAAGGGAGTTGTGTACTAAGAAAGTTTTCTGAATTCTATTGTACAGGAAGTTGATATAATTGTAATTTCATTATTAATATCCTGCTAGGTATCAATTGATACGTGGCCTTGGATGTAGGCCCATAGAGTAGAGGACTAAAGGGTCAAACCAAGTATAAATCTTGCTGTGCATATGTAATTGATTGTTGCTTTACTTTTCAATTTATTTAATCCTGGTTTCTGCTTGTTTTTTGCATTAGAAAATCCCAAAATATCATTGCATTCATAGTTTACGTTACTCTAAAGTAATACAGGAAGAATTAAACGAATAACTCAAAGCAGAGAGTTGAAAGCAGACAGGTTCTAAAACAGACAGCTAAATTTTACCTGTCTGGATTATTTCTGAAATAGAAAAAATTTAAATTTGACATAGTTTGTTGACACACACACGCACACACCTATTCATCTCCCCCTTCTAGGTGTGCACATACAGAATTTCATTTGGTATCAAAGCTTTGACTCTACTAATATTTGTCTTTGCAAACTATAGGGTAAGATTCTATGGTACACCAATTTAATTTCCAAGAAGGACGGTCCACTAGCAGACCACCTCTACTACTCGGAAATGAGAACTCAACTTTTGGAAGTTCAGGATGAAAATCAACCTCAAAAGGAATCCATGGAAATGGTGGGTTGTTGAAAATGGGCTTGCTATTCCTAGGCATGATGATAGCAGACCAAAGGCTCTCATGGAGATCGATGCAAACAAAAGCTACATGTTTTCAGCCATGAACACCTTGCTAAGCGGAATGGTTCAAGCTGAAATTGATAAAGTTTTAGCATGCAACAAGACAAAAGAAATCTGGAATACTATCTTGACAAGCCACGAAGGTACTTCCAAAGGCAAGGAGGTGAAGTTGAGCATGCTAATGCAAGACTATGAGTTGTTCAAGTTAAAAAAAGATGAAACAATCAATGAAGCTCAAGCAAGGTTTCTCACATTGATGAACTCACTCGGCATGGTAGGCAAAAAAATTGATCAAAAAGAAATCAATAGAAAACTGTTGAGAATCATGCCAAAAAGATTTGCTCCTAAAGTTACCACCCTCTGAGATTCACCAACAATCAGCACTATGGAAACTCTTACACTGTTTGGTGAACTTGAAGAGTTTGAAAATCAACTCAAGAGGTATGATGATGAAGAGAGACACCAATAAAACATTGACACTTTAAGCTGAGAGCAGTCATAATGTTCAATCAAATATTTCGATGAAAAAATTGAAATGCTCTCAAGAAAACTCGAGAGACCACTCCAAAAAAAGAAACAAATGAAGAATTAAAAAGGTAGGTCAACTCTAATTAGTAAGTCCAAAACAAAACAAGAACAAGAAATTACCCACCTCTGTTTCATGGGACTAGAAGATGATGATTAACTTGAGGGAAACAATTTTCATTTTAATGAAGCTTTTGAAATAACTACGTCTGATTATCTTGCTTTACAAAATGAAAATCAACAGCTCAAAAAAAAAATTGCCCATTTAAAGAATTGCATAAATGAGCTAATGAATGAAGTTGAGTCACTTATTGAAGAGAGAAAAGAAAATTAATATCTCAAAAATGAAAATGAAGTTTTAAAAGAAAATTTGAATATGAGGTGCATGCATAGATGTTTTTAATGATGGAAAAATGATGAATGTGCAACATAATGATAATGTAACAAATGCAAAAATAGCATCTTTAAAAAGTAATATTGCTAAATTTGTCCAAGGAGAAGAGAACCTAAATGTTATGTTAAGGGCACAAAGGTCTAGTATTGAGAAACACGGAATTGGATATAATCATGTTTAAAATGTTAATAATAAATCTAATAATAATATTAGAATAATTAACTGTAAACGAAGACATAAACCACTATATTGTTCACCATTTGTTACTTGCAAGAAATGTGGTTTTAAAGGTCACTTTAATTCTAATTGTAATAAAATTAAAATAAAACAAATTTGGGTAAAAAAATGTGATTTATATGCTACTAACCCAAAAGGACCTAAAAACTTTGGATACCAAAAGGGTAAAGACTATTTATTTGTTCTATAGACTATAGATACGTCTCTAGGTCAAAAAGGAGACGACGAACACTTTACTTCAATAGATTAACTGAGGCTATCTTTCATGGATATTTATTGCATAGCAAGGCATATAAGGTATTGATATATAGGTAACAAAACCCCAAAGCCCAAAGGTATGATCACTTGTTTACTTGTTATGTATGTTATTTTTATAAGCTTATTTATTGTTAATGACAAAGGGGGAGAGATAACTAAATTTATTGAAGCTCTTATGAATTATTTTTTGTTGATGACAAAGGGGGAGAGAGATAACTCTATTGAAGCTCTTATAATTATTTTTTGTTGATGACAAAGGGGAAGAGATAACTAAATTGATATGCTCTAAATAAATAATTCAGGGGGAGCTAAGTAAATCAATTGTGCTTAATGATTAATATACATGGTTTTAGGGGAAGCCATATATTTAGGGGAAGTTATATATATTGTAGGTTGTCATCATCAAAAAGGGGAAAAATGTTGATTTATATGGATTTGATTTTAAATTTAATGATAACAATTTTTGTGTAGTGGTTTGATTATGTTAACAGGTTTGATTCTTGGTGGCTAAAACGGGAATTGTATGGATATGTTTTGGACTAGCTGCTGGATATTCAGAAAGGAGTCTTGAAGACAAGGGATTCTTGATGGAATTAAAATACTAGAAGCTAGAAGACTTGGGAAATATTTTTGTAAGGATTTCTGGACAGAACTTTTAGTTACAAGGCTATTCATATTTGCTAGAACTCCTTTTATAAAAAGAGTCCAAGCTAACAAAGATTTCAAAAATATATTCTGGTAGAATTTTATTCAAAACAGATTTTATTTGGAGTTGTTCCTAAAAATACGCTATCAATTTTCTCCAAATATTTTATTAATCACAAATCTGTTTTCAAACTTATTATGCTTCCTACTACTTCTCAAAATAGATTTCAAATTCTCCTGATTTTATGTTCTCAAAGATTGTATCCATGCGGCTATTTTTGTTACTGATATCAAAACAGATAAAATCTTTCCATATCATTCAAAGATTTGATTTACTTCAACAGTCATATTTTTTACTAGCTGTTGGGCATCACTTTTCTATATATATACACGGCTATGTTGCTAACATCAAAAACTCTATCATCAATAAAACAATTGATATACTCAGAGAAATTTTTTTAGCAAATTCTTATTGCCTTGTTCTTATATTTTTCTTGCTAGATATCTATAGAATTCAATTGTAATCCCTTTTATTCTAAAATTTCATATCTTGTAAAAAGGGACTTCGGAGTGAAGCAAGGGGTCTCCTTTAATATTGTACAAGGAGAGTTCAAGGGGACAGAGGTGTCCAAGGGATTAGTGGTACTCCAGGAAGCAGAGGTGCTCAAGGGAGGAGGTTTCCTCAAGGGAGCTGTGTGATCAGAATTCTATTGTAAAGGAACTAAGGAAGTTGATATAATTGCAATTGCTTTATTAATATTAAAGGAAACTTGCTGAGTATCAATTGATATCTAACCTTGGATGTAGGCCCATAGAGTAGAGGACTAAGGGGCCGAACCAAGTATAAATCTTGGTGTGCATGTGTGATTGATTGTTGCTTTACTTTTCAGTTTATTTAATCCTAGTTTCTGCTTGTTTTCTGCATTAGAAAATCCCAAAATATCATTACATGCATTGTTTACGTTAGTCTAAAGTAATACAGGAAAAATTAGACGAATAACTCAAAGCAAAAAGGTTCTAAAACAGACAGTTAAATTTTACCTGTCTGGATTACTTATGAAAAAAAAAAATTTGAATTTGGCATAGTTCGTTGACACACACGTATTCATCCCCCTTCTAGGTGTGCACATACAAAATTTCAGAATCCACTATTTTCTACTTGAAAAAGTTCTATAGGTTAATTTTTCAAAAAAAAAATTCATAAACCAGACTTTTATGTTGAAGGATATCTTGAGGAGAGAATCTGCATTTACTTTTGGTTCACTTTAAGCTGCACCTACATGTGATCTAGTCGTGCACTTATTTGTGATTACTATGTGAGATGCCAGTCTTATCTAAGTTCCTTATTTACACTTATAAGAGTCATAATTTGGTAGGAAACCCTTTTCCATCAGGAAATCAATCAGTACATTGCCCTATGAGTATTCACCATTAGAAGATCGACTAGTCTTTTGCAACTCTATAATATTTCACTAACCTATGTCTAAGTAAGCAGATAGGAAATTTAGTGCGATTTAAAACCTATGGAATTGATATTTCGTCTGACAAAACATTAAAGAAAACTCTGATCAACTTGAAAGAGAGGTTTACTAACTCAATCAAGATCAATCTTAGCAAAGAATTTTGCATTTATCATAAAAATAATCTTGATCAGAGTTCAACTAATAATAATACCCTTGAAACATTGAATTGCCACTTGAAGATGCTTGCACAATCGAATTAGTGTTTTGAGACGAATCTCTGGATAAGCTCCGCGTTGTTCTATCATGAATAAGTGGTGCATCAGTTGCTATATGAGATGATCCAGAAAGTGCAGAAAGGCTTCCACTTGAGGACACATCATTGCTAGCCAAAGATGCTCTGGTATTCCCAGAAGCAAATGTTGACATTTCGAGTCCATTGGAGTCTCTAGACACAGGCTCTGCTGCAACATGGGAAAAGACAATGCATGCTTATGTTATGCATATCATCATTCTTGACTTGAAGAGGATACGTACAAAAAAAAAAGAAAAAGAAAAAGAAAAAAGAAAAGAGAGAGAGAGAGAGAGAGAGAAAAAAAACAAAAAGGAAAGCAAAACAATACATTAAACAAGAAACAAAAAAAAGGAGAGAGAAAGCATACAGCTCACCTGAAAAATCAGGGAAACATTGGGTTAGATAGGAAGTGGTCTCCACAAGTAGAGAAGCAGCTTCGTTTAAAGCTGGTACAGAGGTAAATATTGGGTACACGGGCCGGTCATTTCTCATGGCGTCATTGTTTGCCTGTCAATAAGGCAGCTGTAAAAGGATTCTGGATGAACATGACAGTTCTTCAACAGATGTATATAAATTAAAGGAAAAGAATCAGATGTATTAGAATTTATTAACATATGACCTATGTATGGGAAATTTAATCCTGTGTATCAGAAGTACTAACTTCTAAGTACTTCAAAAATAGTTTTAAAATCACCTATTTCAACAAGCTTCATTGTAACGACCTGGTCCAAACCAAATCTAGAATAAGGTCCAATCCCCTGTCCTAAGAGCATCAACTTGGGTCATCTTAATTCATCAAAGCTGACCCAAAAGGTCATGACTTGTTGGTACCCTTGGTAGCAGGGTTAAGTATAAATAGTTTTGTCCTACCTACATGTTCCAGTGTGAATGGGATATTTCTATTCATAATCTATAATCCCTCCTCTTTAATAAAAAATTACTTTTTCACAAAAAATCATGGTAAATGAAAGTTTTTAGCTCCCTTTAAGCAGTATCTAGACTTTAGTAGCCATATTAAAATAAAATCTACTAGATAGCACTTACATGGAGTCCTCTTTAGTGTGTATGCAAGCAAGGAGAGCTTCATCTAACGAATGCATAAAGCACAAATAAATATACAGTATAAACATATACTCGGTAACATTTTCAACACTACATCTACTGGGTGTTAGAAATACATCTCCCAAACTGAAACCTTTAATAAACCATGATATCTCTAAATTATCACTTGCTACAGAAATTAGTAACAATCAGTAGAGACATGAAAGGAAAAAAAAAAAAAAAAAAACCTTCAGAAAAATGACCTCCATAAAATGGGGGGAAATGGCTATCACAGTTTTACATGATGAAAAACATTACCAACAACGGTACTCTTGATTCTCCTTCATTTGAATTTCCGGCATCCATAATTAAAGCAACTGCCAGCAATCACATAGACAAAAAGTTAATATGCTAAGTTGTTCAGTGTTGTCAAAGAATAACACAACTGTTAAACCGAAAGCAATGACAAAAAGTAAAATAAAAGAGACCCAAATGAAAGCAAAATTATTGTTAAGGAAAGGAACTATAAAAAATACCATGCTTCACGATTAATAGCATCTTTGTTAATATGTGATTTTTTGATTGAATGCAAAAACAAATAAAATCTCTAGCACCATCTCACCCTTTAATTGGGACCAACATTACCACTGTGAAACAAATAGACAAAATTCTTGCACTCATATATAACTCCCCCCCCCCCCCCCCGGCGGGGGGTCCCCTTATCTCTTCCTGGTATTTTATTTGACAAAATGCTTCACCATCATGGCCATCATGATAAGCTGAACACCCAAATCAAATCCAGCCAACCATAAACAATCTTGGGAAATACTTAGGGTGATAAAGGTTGGTTCCTGTCATCTTAAATATTATGCAAAAGAAAATTTTAATTTTTTTCTCTTTACATTGAGGCAAGGAAATTAAAAATCAAAACTGTGACTTTATTACAACATATATTTTGCGACTTTATAATGCTAAAATTAAAAATATTAGAAAATTGGCAAGAAAAAAAAAAAAAAAAAAGCTTTCTATACTTCTCCTGTTAGTTTCCTGTTTTTTGTATTCTTCTTCTATTTATTGTTCTTTTTTGGTACTAAAGATGTTATCTTTATTTTCCTTCTTTGTCACAGAAAAGGGAAAAAATAATTCCTCCTCTCTATCAGTACCAAACTTGAAAGCAATCAAGCATGTGTTTCCTAATTATAATCCCAGTCCACAATTAGTTCAAATTTTCTGCCAAAATGTTTTATCAACACAAGTTTAAATCATTCAGAATATTTATGTGTTTTCTTAACCAGAATTTAGCTCAATGTTAGATAGTTCTGATTGAAAACACGAAATCATGATATGGAATCTAGGAATATAAATGAAATTCATGAAATCGACCAACCAGAGCATAGAAAATCGTGCAAAATCATAATCTATAAAATCTTAAAGTAACAAATTCAAAATTTAGAGAATATACTAGTAAAACAATCGGAAGGATTTAGGGATTGCTGAAATCTTACCTGATATTGATTGAATTCTAAGAAGTAACAGGGATTACAAAATAAAATGTCTGAACTTGGATAATTTGAGTGAATTAGGGCTCTGAAATATTCATCTTTTTAGCGCAAGAAATGAAGAGAGAGAGAGAGAGAAGGGGACCGATAGAAAATTCTTCCAACTGTAAAACAATTCTTGCTTAGACGTCGTCGTTCTTCTATCCGAAATTTTGCTTTATAAACTAGCGGTGAATATACATGACTTCAAACTTCAAAGTACTTGCTTGCTAAATAAAATTATTAATTTTAAAATTAATTTAAAAGATTTAACCGTATAAATTAAAAAGAATATTAATAATACAAATATATGAGAATTTTATTATTATTTATAGATATGGAGAACCTTTATTAGTTGTTTTCAAATGTTTGAATTTATTGAACTTTTACCCTTAGAATCTTATTTTCAATATCACTAAATCAATTCAAACTTTATAAACTCTATTACTCTTTTATGTTTTTTAATTATTTGTTACACTTGAGTATGTAGATCATGTATATCTCTTTTCATCAAAATTAATTTAATATTTAACTGGATGAAGTAAATCATGTTGGAATGGAGTAATCATTTTATTATGAATAATTTTTATTTATTTGATCCATTAAAATATATTTCTTCTGTACTAAAATATAAGATTATTATTAATTTTTTAAAATTATTTTTAAAAAAAAAATCAAATTCAAAATTAGTTTGATGCATATTATTTGATATGTTTAAAAATCATGGATGTAACATAAGGGCAGATGCCAAGGAGGCCTCTACTTTTTATCAAATCATTCTTAGAGTGTCCTTGAGTTGGCTACTGGATAGTAGTAGATACAGGCAAAATGCGGCCCAAGCCCGTGGGCCGATTAACCTACTAGCAGAAATATTGGACTTTGGGCTTTTATTTTAGGATAATTAAAACCTGACTTTTTGGCCCAACTCACTTTTTGCCTTTACCTATGATTGCATGATATTTCTCTCCTTGTTTGGTACAACACTTATAGGAGGGAAAAAAGAACACTACATGAAACAAAGAGAAAATCTTTGAATTTCCATTTCATTGCTAACTCAAATGCATCATTTATATATTGTTAATCAAAATACTTTCTTAATTTAGACGGTCATCGACATAAATGTAAAAAAAAATTATCAATAAATTCATGTAACTAACAATGAATAATTCTATGTGCACTAACAGTTGTGCATTAACTATATACTAACAGAAAGAAAAATAAAATACGTGGATCTTTCTTTCTAAACGAGACTAGTGTATATTTTTTTCTTTATTAGTATATAGTTAGTGACAATTGTTAGCGCACATAGCAGTACTCCTACTACAATAACGTCATCAAACGAGGCTACGAATGAGAATGCCTTCAAAAGTAATCCCCGGTCCAAATGCCAAAGCAAGTCCCCATTCTTCCCCATTTTCTCCCTTCAACTCGTCCTTCATATACTCCATCACATAGAAAATAGTATTGCTACTAACATTCCCAAAATCCATCAATGCCTTTCTACTACAATTCAATTTCTCACTTTTTAATCCAAGATTACTCTCTAGCCGGTTTAATATAGCCGGTCCACCCGGATGAACCGCCCAAAAAAGATCATTAAACTCCCTCAACTCGGCCTTTGCCATAAGCTTCTTGCAAAATTCCTCAATGTTGTCCTCTATTTTTTGAGGAAGATCTCTACCAAGTTTGAAATTAATCCCCTCTTCTGAAATCTGACCGTCGATCACAGTTTGTGTCCCGGGCAAGAACTGTTGCACCGCATAGTTCAGTTCCATGAACGGTGACTCTCCGAGCTCTATGGGATCCGTGCCAATAATCACTGCTGCTGCCCCATCGCCAAATAGTGCAGCTCCAACAAGGTCATATGGACGATCCTATTAAATAACAACACACTATTTATTTACCAAAAATAGTAGTCATATATAGTAGTAAAAAGGACATGTTTCATGCATAAAAAACATGACATTTTTATCCAACGCATGTTTCATTAATTAATGATCCCTTTCCCAATTCTATTAAATTTTCTATAGTTTGAAATTCTATTTTATTGTCTTATTCCATGTACGGGTGCTAGATAATTCTTATTTACTTACAAAGTTAACTACAAATAAGTAAATGAATTACACTTGGCACAATATATACCTGACATGGGATAGGATATAAGATAGGGAATGAGATATGAGATTCAACTTTGGTGTCCTTCTCCTGTCTCATCCACTATCACATTTCATATATTGTTATTGCTATCTGATAATACTTATTTATTTAAAAATTTTAACTATAAATATGTAATTATATTACACTCGACAACAATGCAACAGAAGATGAGACAGAAAATTTAGACTCTGAAAAAAAGTGAAAATTTAACCTTAAAAAGTGTTACATAAGAAACCTTAACCATATGAAACATGACATGGGATTTGAGTACCTTGTTTGGTGGCCGGAAACCTAGTATAGTAGTTTCTGATGTTGTTAACAAAACCCGGCTTCCCGGATTATTTTCCGCAATGTCCTTGGCAACCCTAAGGCCGGTAACACCACCATAACAGCCAAGAAAGTAAAGCATTACACGCCCAACATCGTTCCTTAATCCGAGTTCACTAGCAAGGTAGAGGTCACCACCGGGTAAGCGAATCTCGCTCGAAGAAACATATACGAGATGGGTGATATCTCCGGTTGATCTGCCCCATTCCTTAATGCAAGCAAGGCTTGCTTCTTTAGCCATCTCTACGACTGCTGGATTTGCTATTTCCAGGCGTTGTTTGATTGTTGGGGAGCCTTCAATTGCTAGCTCTGGGTATTTGTCTAAGATCTCTTTGGACATCACTGTGTATCTGGTTTTCACAGTTGTCGTTTTACCTACAAAAGATATTGCATGGTAAGCCCAGTTTCACAATAGAAGAAAAAGAAGAGAAGAGGTAATTAATTTCCACATGTATACATGACATGGAGTTGATGCTCTCACATCGTTAATTAAAAGATGGCACACGTTAGGTTTTCTTTATTATAAATTGATGTGAAT
Source organism: Aralia elata (assembly GCA_034770075.1). Classification (NCBI taxonomy): domain Eukaryota; kingdom Viridiplantae; phylum Streptophyta; class Magnoliopsida; order Apiales; family Araliaceae; genus Aralia; species Aralia elata. The sequence goes on from CM068388.1 coordinate 85,753,205, forward strand.
TGTTCTTCTGCTGTGGCCTCAAATTCAAATCTTTTGCATCTGCCGGGTTTATATTTCCTTGGATCTTAATGGAATTTCTTTTTGTCAATCAAAAAAAAAAGTATGAATAATGCTATGTCCACCGAATTTGTGCAACTAAAATGCAACTTTTTCCCTATAAAATTAATGTAACAAGTTTCTATATATTTCACACAAATAACTGACCATGCATCCTTTTCCAATATCAAGTGTGTAGAAATTAAACAAATGCATCCGTAATATATTGGTTCCTATTGAGTGCACAAAATCGGTGGACTTTAGTATTAATTCATTCAGTATATTTATAAAATGTACAATATATAATGCACAAGGTATCAAATTGCTTACAAGTAAAAACATGTGAGCACGTACCATTTTTGCTTAATAAAATGGAAGTTTTTCAAAATAATCAGGAGCCAGGATTAAAAATATTTCTGTTGAAACCAAATCAAGGAATAAGAATCCATTCATTTCCTTTCTTCCCTCAAAAACCATGCACTTAAGGGGTAAAAAATTGTTAGTTCAAGATTACATGCAAAATTTATGCACCTATTATAAATTAATGATCATAAGAACTTACACAAGCGCTCCAATTTCTCTTTTATAGCCAAATCTTCGCATTTTGTATCGCGACAATATCCCTCGACCAAGCATTCTTGGGGGATAAGTTGGCTGGGAAATGCCTTTCCCATTGCGAGTATGGTTGCCTTCCCTCGGTTTGGAACTCGCCTAGTTGGCGACGATTGCTTAGGAGCAGTGGCGCCATTGATGTTGAGCTGAGACATTGGGTAAGAAATAAGTTGAAGTAATATATATGGTTGCAGTTACTTGGTGGAGAAGAATGATTAGAGGACAGATATAAATGGACAGCTTATGTTGTTCTTGGATATCAAGGAAGAGTAGCATGAATTCTTTGTAAATGCATAATTTATTAGTTCTTGTTTTGGTTTTGGTTCTTGGGGTTGGAAGGTGTGAGTGTACGTGAAGGTATGCATGAGAAACCTAATTCTAACTTACCACACCCTTTCCTCAAATTACACTGCTCTTGTACTTCTTGGATTCACATAAGATGAGACATGATTCTAGCTAGATCATGACCAAAAAGTGACTGTAATGTTCTAAATTTGTTCTTAATAATGATAATGAAATTCTTTTTAATATAAACTTTATTTAATTAGGACATTGTGTTGTTTTATATAACGTAAAAAAAATGTGATACTTATTTTTTTTGGATAAAAAAATAGATGGGCAAATTGGTCGGGATCGTTTTGTGAAGCTGAGGGAGTAATACTGATGGATTCAATTCAGGCATGCAGTAGCATTTGTTGCATACTTGCATAAATTTACTGAAGAAATTGCATGCATGGGTGGTTGGTGTTTGGAGTCGTATATACATGAGGAAAAATCCCACAAATAGAAACGTAGTAAGATTTTATGTTTGATACAAAGTATTATTCAAGATTTTTGGACTAACTGTTCATGGATTCTATAAAAACTGTAAATAAATTAGCAGGTGCTAGTGATTAGTAGGATATAATGGAACATTATCCCAGCGAATTACAAACAAAAGCAAAGCTTTCTTCTAATTAATTAAACTCCAATCGGTATATTCCAAATATAGCAAGCTCACAATCTTTTTGTCTTTATTCAAGTACCCTTTCTTCCATAAAAAACAAATTTAACCTCCAACTCAATATTCTTCGCAAAAATACAAATAGCAAACAAGTTAATTAAACATAGACTAAACACTTATTTTGATAATTTATTTTAGTTCATTTCAATAGCGACATTAAGCGTGAAATCCTTAAGAAAAAATACGTGTCGCTTTCCTCATCCAGATGTTGAAAATAAACTTAATTTTGGGCTAACTTGATTTGAGCTTTGGAAAATAGAATATAATTAGGCTTAATGTATTAGTTCATTAACTAGAATGTTCTTGAAGTTAGTAGAAAACATTTGTGCAGAATGTTCTAGATATTTAGTTAAAAACATATCTAGATATTTTAGGAGAAGTTGGTAGAAGGTTGAGGAACCTAGAAGCTTCCATGGAGTAGTATAAATAGGAGTGTTGTAATGCCATTTAGTATAAAGCCAAATTTGAGAATCAAGTTCAATACAAAATAGTTCTTTCTTCCAATTCTCTTCCAAATATTCATTTCTTCCATAATATTTCCTACAAACCAAAATCCTCCTATATATTCCAACAAATTGGTATCAAGAGTTAGGTTTTGATGACTACCGGAATGATATCGTTTCCTCAGCTCACCAAAGACAACTTTGATCGATGGAGCATTCAAATGAGACTTTGATTGATGAAGACTTTTCTTGGCGGACAAGATCTATGGGAGATTTTAGAGCAAGATTATGAGGAGCCAAAAGATCAAAGTACCCTCACTAAAGCTCAAAAGGATTCTCTTAAATAATTAAAGACAAGTGACAGTGTAATAACCGGGATTTTTTTATATAATTAAATATTTATTTTGTTTTATTTTCTAAAAGTGTAATTGAATTGGAAAAGGTAAGTTACTAAAAAAAATTTATTTTGTTTGAAAAGCTAAATTCTTTTAGTAGATAATTAAATAATTGAGTTATTAAAATTAAGAACTCTATTGGGATTTTGGTAACTCCTATATTGTTTTCTATTTATATTTAAAGAGTGGAGGTGAAACTCTAATCTTATTCTAATTTGATTAGTTGAATTCCCGAGTATAATTCTTATGTGTACTGCAGCCCATTAGAAAATTCATAATAAATTTATTCGATATCGGAATTGAATGAATCCAAAATTTGTTTCTTCAGTTTTTTTGTCCTCTACGATTATGAAGAAAAAGAGAAGTTATTTGACACTATCTTCCTACATTAAATTGATGAAAACCGCAACCTGTCCTGATTTTCGTAATAATTTTCAGCCCTAATTTTAAAAATTCGTAACTCAATCATATTAACTCTGAATCGAGTAATTCTTAAGCCTATTTCACAATGTTTTCAAACTCAGATCGGTTATCGAACAGGAAAAAGTATCGGTGGATGGGTCACTGGTTCAACCAATGGTTGAACCGTTATTGAACTGGTGACGTCATAAATATATAAAAATATATATTATTAGTTATTAATAAAAAAATTAAAAATCTCGTTTTTTATGAATTAAAACATAATAAAGTTGAGTTACAATATTACTAAAAGTAATTAATTTTAATATTAAAAAAAATTTGGTACAAAAAATTAATAAAAAATCGATTCACCGGGTCAACTTAATTGGTTTTACCGGTTGAACCATCAGTTTAACCAGTGGTCAACCGGTTCAATTCGGGTTTTGACCAAACTAGTTCAACCAGGCCAAACCAGACCGGACATAGAACCGGTTCCCGGTTCAACCGATTGAACCGGTCAGTCCAAGTTGGGTTTCAAAATAGTGTTATTTTGTATATCTTTTCGAGATGTACGATTTCTGTGCAGACAACAAAAGATTTTGAAGATTCTAAAAGACCCGAAATTTAGATTTTTTGTTGTTACGCATTGAAGAACGACGAATAAGGAAGGTAAATATTATTTTATATTATAATTTTAAAATATTTATATACGGATTTTATACAAGGGATTATTTGTAATTAAAATAGAGACATAGAATTAGAAGACATGATAATCGAAAAGAAAAGATAAATTTATATAAAGGAATATAATTTGATTGAATGTAAACGTTAAAATTTAAAAATCAGTTTCTATATTTTAAGGTCTAATTGTGTGGGTTATATCTCTTAATCTGATCGTTGGATCACTATAATTTTTGGATATGTTATACATATATAAGCTAAGAATATGTTTACAATTTTTGAACCATTAAAGACTAAAGTATGATTTGTTATGAATTTTAAGAAGGATTGATCTGGAATTTTTGTAGCAGATTTTTAGCAGTTAGTGCTAATATTTAAAAATGGATAACTTGATGATTTTAAATCCGATTTGGGTGATTGTTGAAGCTAAATTGAAGTATTAGTTTCTGTTAAAATTATTTAAATTGAAAAATAATTATAAAGTCAGATTGCTATGATCAATACAATGGACTGAGGTCTTAAGAATAATTTGTCATATTAATTAGGGTTTTACGATTTCTTAACTTTTGCTATTAATTTTTATGCTTTGGGGTATTAATAAATGATCTAAAGAGAATAATTAAAGTCACTTGGAAATGGGTTAAAAAGCGATTTAGAATTATTAGTTTGAATTGTATATTTAATTTTGGGGTGAATATATTTAGGTGGTGAATAAAATTTCGTATTTGATATCGTTGGCGTTGGAGGTTAAGATTTTGTGTAGTGTGTTATACGTGGATTTAATTTTCTCTCTATGATGGAACCAAACCCTTTGAATTTCAAGCCCTCTCAACCAAGAATCACTTCAACTGCTTTAGCTTTCATTGGGGGGTCAAACCATAAGAAAAATCTGCACCCATTTGGCTAAACAGAACACCATAAACAGAGCAAATTAAATTAGTTCAATTTAATTTGGGGAATAGAGAAGTAATGAACAAGTCTCACCATTGTACTGAAACGATGACCAGGGTTCAAGTCGGTCCACAATGTCACCAACACAGCAAGCATGTTGCAATAACAGTACACAACCGCCATTGATGAAACTCAAGGTGTGATTTTCTGTCTTTGTTCCTCTATTCATCTAATCCTCTTCCTCAACTCCATCGCCACTCTCTTTCATCTATCTCTATCGAACTGCAACCACAAATTGTCTAGGGCTATATATGTGTGTGTATATATATATATACACAAACACACGCACACACACACACATATATACATATGGGTTTGCTTAATTTGGAAGGAATGAGTTTGTTTAATTTGGAGGGAATGGGTTTGTTTATTTCGGAGGGAATGGGTTTGTTCCTTTTTTGTTTATGGAGGGAAATGGGTGTATATTTGTTGGATTATACAGCAAAATACGATTTAGGTTAGTCAACATATATACTGTTTTGCCCAGTCAAATCGTATATATGGCAAGTAATTGGTTGGCTTAGGCTAAAGGGAAGAAAATTATTTTTTAAACATTTAATGGGGTGTTAATTGTTAATTCGCAAACATGTGGTGTCAAATCAAAAAAGTTGTCAACTTCGATCGGGGTACACTTTTGTCATTTCTCCTTTCTAATAAGTCTTCAAGCCTTGAATAACATGTGGTCATTTTGTGGCTTCTATTATGTCTTCAATGCTACTTCTCAATTTCTTATTTGCAATTTCTTTGTAACATTTTCAAGGCAATGTCGATCATCAGTATATTGATTATCTTGTCAAACACATTAATGAACATTATTTGCTTATTGTTGGGAGTACTGTTTGATTAGTAACGGACTCTCTCTCTCTCTGTGATGTTGACATTAGTCATTATTGATGTGTAATGTTGATGCAATCATGTATGCATAGAAGAATATATTAGTGAAGATCAAGTTTAATTTATATTTTGGGATGTATGCAAATTTTAAATATTTATAATTATTATATTCTTATTTATTATTTAGATTAACCTATTGATTTAGCTATATTTTTTTGGCATAAATACACTTTAAATCTAAGATAATACTTTTTTAAAGTTTAGGTAATATAAATATTCTCTTAGGTTTTTAGTAGTTAACAATTCTCATTACTATTGATTTATCATATTATTTTGGCGATCGTTCTACTGTTTTTACCCTATTTTATAGATTTTTATGATACCACTTGAGTTAGAATTCAATTTCCTAAAAACTCTCACAGAGAATGATGAGGTCATCACAAGCTCGGGAATGCATGACGGCTATGGAGCGGACTCGGTACAAGTTCCGGCTGGACCTGTGACGAGAGCACGAGCTAAACGCTTTAAGGAAAGGCTTAATGGTTTGATTCGAGAGATGAGGGACGAAATTGGTTCAAGTTCGAAGGCTAGCAAGATGGAATATAAATATGTAAATGTATTGCAAGTGTATGAGTCAAGTCAGGACGCGAAGGAAGCAAGAAAATCTAGAGTTTTTGAGAAAGTCGAATCCGAATTGGTCAGATTCCAACTACTTTTCTGATTCAAATTTGGACGCGAATTTCCTTAATTATTAGGCTATTTTCAGTATGTTTTAGAGTCCTAATGTAATTAGAATGTTTGATAAGTAGGATTTAATTTTCTTATTATTTATTAGTTAGGATTTCTATTTCCAATCAAACTAGTTGATTCCATTGAGGACTAATCGTCGATTGTACCGAGATTACCGCTTACATATAAGCGAGGGGTCAAGGTGTCGTTAGTGTCCATTCAACGCAGATTTCCAAACACGAGCAATTATACCAAGATTACCGTCTACATATAGGCGAGGGGTTAAGGTGTTGCAAGCTATCCACTGTTCAACTTTGCTAGAAACGATCCGGGCGACGACCACCTCACGCAAACGTGCCGTGGAGTTTATCAGAGAAGATGGAAGCTCGATTCAAAAGATAAACCACACAAACAACGCCTTCAGCCCAAAAAGTATTGGGCATTCCATAACATTTAACATAATCCAAGTCAACTCCCTAATGGTTATATTTTTCTCTTAGATATACATTATATATTGGTGAGGGGTGTAAGGAGTAATGAGCTGATGTTTAAGGCCATTTGCTTTCGAGTAATTTTGCAACTCATTAGATGCATATATATTCACCTCCAGGATCTAACTATAAACATATACTCATTTTGTTGCTCGACAAAAACTTTAAAATTTTGAAACATGTAAAAGCATTAAATATTTCTTTAGTGAGAAAATGCAACCAAGTTTTCGTAACCATTTTAACCGAGAAAAATAGTTCGCATTAGTCCACAAATATTTATGTATTGTTAAGATATTTCAAGTGAGTTAGAGTCCTACATTGGAGAAATAATTAAAAAGTGAAGGACTAATATATATTAATGGATGCAAAACTTAATGGCTTAAGCTTTTGGGTCAAGTATTAGAGCGACGAAAGATTGATCTCGGGCTGGTGATACGCGATGATGTTGAATTCTGATTTAGGGTTGGTGCTTCCCCAAGGGCTCTCGATGAGTTTAATTGAGAATTCTCAATAGTGATATTGAATTGTTGATGAGTTTACCGAGAATTGACATAACTTGATAGAAGTTCGCTCTCGATGGAAAAACGACTAAGAGGGGCCGATTAGCCAAGAATTGGTATTGCAGTAATTCAAAAGAATATGTTCAAGTGAGGAGGAGCTCTTGATATGATGAACTCACTTGTGAGGGTAAATTATTAGGATTTTACAAGTAAGTTGGAGCCTTACATCTGAGAAATAAGTAAAGAGTGAAGGACTAGTATAAATTAATGGACCAAAGACCTAATAACTTAAGCTTTTTGATCAAATTGGGTTTCCAAACATGTGTATTAGTGTCTTATATACACGTATGTGACCCGCGAGCTCCCCGGTTCTCCCCCAATATGTGTATACCATCTCAAGAGAACTACAAGTTCTCAAAGCTTTCCCAACATGAAAACAACTAGTTTTCACCCACAAAAATGATTTATGAGGTCAATGTTAGGCATGCCACAAACCATGTGATGTTGAAACAAGGGAGGACATCATTCTGAAATTTTATTGGAGACATGAAGTATATTCAGTTGAGCATATTCAGTTGAGCACTTCGTTCGACAAGTTTTGGAGGATGGTCAATTGAAATTAACTTGATAAAGTTGATGAGTACAGATTTTAGCAAACATGTTGACGAAGTCATTGATTAAGGGCAGTACCTTTGTTCAACTTTGATTAATCGGTTGATCATAGAAAGTGTTAGCGAGAAATCATAAAATTGTCAAGGAGAAATGTAAATATCAGTTTTTATAGAAAATTATTACTGGTGAATTATGATTCGACTTTAATTCAGATCAATTCAAATTTGATTATAAAACTACCCAAAAGGTGATTAAGCTGACATGTTCTTAGAGCAGAAGGTTCGGAGTAGAAGAAACAAAACCCCATAATCATAATCTATTTTTATTATGACTATTAATAACTAAGGGAGCCTTGGCCCAAAATTTTTTTTGGGGATAATTTTGTATTTTAATTGTGTTGGGCTAGTTAGTCAAAAGACGTGATAGACTAGACTCAATGAGTTATACATCCTGGCTGAATTATGTACTCTTTGAGCAAGTGAGGAACTCTTCTCAGGGAGGCTCCTAATGGATCAAACAAGAGAAAGTGGGTGGCTCGTCAACTAGAAGAAGTGATGGGCTATGCTCAAATGAGTATATAGTTAAAAGTTCAAGGGAGAGCTTAACATTGATATAGATGGAGAGATCATGCGTTAAGGGGGAGATTGTTGAGGTATTGCGTGATAGTAAAGTCTCACATCGGAACATAAGGAGAAACATTGAGTACATATAATACTCTAATGAACCATACACCCAATAGGTTAACCATTCGGGTCAAAACGTGGGTTTCAGATGAGCATATATATATAGGTAGGATATTCTTGACAAATATGAGATGAATTAAGATTCTTATATTGCATTATATAAGGAAGGGATTTTACACGAAAATTTTAGTGTCTTTAACGTGATTTTATTTTCTTTTTTATTTATTTTATTATTGTGCTCAGCGCTCTTATTTTCTAACAAATAAAACAATGAACCCTCTTAATTACGTACATTCATGTACTTGACAAAACCAAAGGAACATCTTGATAAAAGTCTTCTAATTTCATGTATCTGTGTATCCATATCTAGAATTTTTCAGAAAAATACAAATTATCCAGAAAATCTAGCTTATAATTCTAGGAGTTTGGATTTGTAGGGGATTAGGGTGTGGGGTTTTGTGATATCTGTCTGACGTTCTCTTTTCCTCACTCTCTCAAAAATGAAAAATTATATTGCACCACAAAACAGAATATTACAAGTTTTTAGGAATAAAATCCCTACATAAACATGGCAAGACAAACAAATAAGGCCAAGTGAACAATATCCCAGAGAATCACAAAACAAAAGCAAAGCTACATTCTTAAATCCAACTGGTATATACCCTATATAGCTCACGTTCTTCTTGCCTTTACTCAAGTACCCTTACTTCCCAAAAAACAATCTAATTGATTGGCACCTCCTACACAAAATCCTTGGCAAATACAATCTAAATTAATATATATATATATATATATATATATATATATATATATAGACTAAGGTCGTTTTATGACAACTTATTTAATTTGTTCATTTCAATCATGACGTTATGCATAAGATCCTAAATAATTATACATGCCAGTATCCTAATCTAGAAAATCACTAGTGTCCAAAGATTATAGCGTCTATACGGCCCTAGGAATGATCAGCCGAATAAAATAGTACTTAATTACCTCCATCCCAATTTAGTTGTCCTACTTCTCTTTTATTTTTGTTGCCGATTGTGTTATATACATATTAAGATGCAACGAAGATATATTTAATTATGTAATACATTTTTTTCCATACATTTATCTTCACCTACATATTGCGCATTCAACTAAGTTAATAACACACAAAACAATATAATCAATAGTTGTGTTTCCTACACGTGTTTAAAATTACTTTGTAACAGCTGAGGCGTTTCAACATTGTTGTCTAGCTATTAGCCGGCTAAGTAACTTGGAATATTATTTCTCTTTCAGGAGCCAATTCCAATGGATTCTTTAATTTTTATCTCTATATATTTGTTTGTCAGTTTTTTTTTTTTAATAGTTCTTTTTGTCAGTTGTAATTGGACATACACATTCTACCACCAATATATAAGCAAGAATAATGATAATGAATCTGGCACCAGTAGTCATTTATCATAAGCCTTACTAGCTAGCCAAAAACCAAACAAGAAACACACACTAAAGAAAATATGGGCTCCCAAGCACCACCAGTTCTCCCCATTGTTGATTTCACAAAGGAAAACTTGAAGCCAGGCACAAGTTCTTGGCTCTCGGCAAGCAATGAAGTCCGGCACGCACTAGAACAGTACGGTTGCTTTATGGCGGTGTATGATAAAGTATCGACGGAGCTAAATAAAGATGTTTTTGGTGCATTACAAGAATTGTTTGATCTTCCATTAGAAACCAAAGTTCAAAATGTTTCTGATAAGCCTTACTATGGTTACCTAGGGCAAATACCTAGTATTCCTCTCTATGAAAGCTTGGGGATTGGAGATGCAACAGGTGTTGAAGAAATTGAAAATTTCACAAAACTCATGTTCCCTTCTGGAAATGAGCATTTCAGGTATAACATACTAGCTCCATCTGGGAATTGCTACACATTTTGAATTTTTAATGTGCATTTAACTATACGCAATATTATTTTCCTAATAAGAATACTTTCGTCTCATCAAAGTTAAAAATTGAAAAAATAATGATTATATCTAAATATTTCTTAATTAAACAAGTTTTAATATGAGTACAGAAGTTAAAAAGGTCAAGTAAAACTACTCGTTGAAACATTTAACTTAAAACCAATTGATTGTAAGTGAAGAGACCTCTTTCAATGTATACATAATTTTTAGGTCAAACTTAATCAATGTGAGACTTTAAGCCCCCGCCTCACGCCCCACGTGTCATGACCCACATGGACATTTAACCCATCACTCCTTGTTTTATGGTTAATCTCTATAATATGTATATTTGCATACACTTTCTATCACCTTCTCATTTTTCTCTCTTCTTTTTTTTCTCTCTTAAGTGAAACTATGCAGTCCTATGCAAAGCTGGTATCAGAATTAGAACAAATGGTCAACAAAATGGTATTTCATAGCTATGGTGTGGAGAAACTCTGTGACTCACACATTGAATCAACAACGTATCTCCTTCGATTCATGAAATACAGACAGCCACAAAAGGAAGAGACTAATATTGGTGCCCATTGTCATACAGACAAGAGTTTCATAACCATTCTTCATCAGAATCAAGTCAATGGCTTAGAAATAAGAACAAAGGATGGCGAATGGAAATCTGTCCAGTTCCCACCTTCTTCCTTTATAGTCATGGCTGGTGATGCATTATTGGTAGGTCTTACTTCATCTTCTGCTTACAAGTAATTAAATTCCGGCCAAAAAAAACCTACGAGTTTTTACTAAAATTAGGTTAACAAAGTCCTTATCTGTTATAGCAAAGGGATGCTTTTTAAGGAATGAGAATCTCCTCCATTACATTTTTTACATAATTTCTCTGATACACATTTAACGACAAAATAGTATTTTTAACAGCGACACCAGTGACACAATTTTTAGCAACCGATAATGTATTGTCACTAAATCTAAATTTTTTGTCAATAAGTGTGTGTTGACAAAAATTGGATGAAAACCCTAATTAATGGAGTGGATTTGGGTTTTTAAGGGACGGAAGGTAATAATTTCAATACTAGAAAAAAGATTACTCATGATACCAATCAATATCTTATGGACTTAAATATAACTTCTTATTTTCTAAACAATTTTGGTTCTTCTAAATTAAAATAAACAATTTTTGCTTGTAGATACATTTGACAATGTTTCTTAAAGTGCCCTTCATACCTAATTATTTTATTAGAAAACTTAACTTAAAATAAACAAAAAAAAGGAAAATATAAAAATAAAAATTTCTAAGGGATGCATGTTTTTTTTTATTGTGGATTAGGCATGGAGCAATGACAGGGTACTATCTGCTTTCCATCGAGTGGTCATTAGTGGGGATGAAGAAAGATACTCAGTGGGGTTATTTTCTTACATAAATGGGATAGTACAAATACCAGAAGAGCTTGTTGATGATGAACATCCAAAAAGATACAAGGCATTTGATCATTTTGGATTACTTGACTTCTATGCCAAGAATGTGGAGGGACAGGCCGAGTGCACTGCAAAAGCCTACTGTGCTGTTTGAGACCTTTTATTTCTGAAATAAATTATGCAGCCTGGGTCTAAGTATCAGTTGCTGCATGCTTCTAAGTGGGATTTGTTCTCTCTTTTTCAAATTTATGTTGGTGTTTTATTGTTATTCGTGTATTGGAGACATAAGTCCCAACATCAATTTGTGATTGTAGTTTTTCCTATTTGGTTCTCCTAATTGAAAATATGTGAAAAAAATCGATTTGTGTTTAAGGTCTCAACTGTATTACCAGAAATACATCGATTTGTGTTTAAGGTCTCAACTCTATTACCAGGGATACGTAGTACATCATATTACACTCTCTGTAACTTCATTTAGGTACATGCACTCTCAAATAATTGGCGTTCGCAAGTAATTAGAAAAATCATAATTAATTTTTCATAAAATTCAACGATAGATAATCTTGAATTGAAAAAGTAAAAATATCTAGTGATATAGAATTTCAATTTATCACATCACAATTCTATATAATATTATTAGATATTAGATCTATTTTTAGATTAAATATTTTAGATAAAAAAAAATTCGTTTTTGATTTCATAAGAATCTATCTTCTATTATCTTCTTAACGTGGGCAAGTCGTTGTGCTCGACATCGGTACAGTGACAGTTGTGTAAAATGCTCTTAAACATGTTTAAATAATCATAAGACAAATCATTAGATATATATTTTTATCTAAACCTCAACTGATTGGGCCAACCTTTTTTGTGTGTGTGTGTTTGTGTGTGTTTTTTTTTGGGGGGGGTGGGGGGTGGGGGGGTGGGGGGTGGGGGGGTGGGGGGTGGGGTGGGGTGGGGGCGGAGGGGAGAGGGGATGAATACTTGAATAAAAGAGCATAGAATATTTATAAACCAATTTACCTCGACAGCCTTAATTAAAGCCATAATATAGCAACATTTAATCCTTGTAAAAGGTACATATTTAATACCATTAGTTTTAACCCTTGTAGAAATTAAAGGCCATGGATAGCTTATTCTATAGAACATGATCAGTGCAGAATGTTAACTAGTATTGACATAGTTAATTAATCGTTGTCAAAATCGCAAAGTTCTAAACTAATAATATCATATGTTAATTCATTAACAAGCATATATAGTTAACTCAAAAAGTCATCCAATAGTGGCAATTATGATTAATTTTCACAAAAATATTAGGAGCTAAGTTGCTTCGTCAATATATGCATCTATCTGCTTGTGAGAAGACAAAGTACTCCATGAGTGCAAAAGTTTTCAAGCTACCAAGAGTTTGTTATGCTAGAAGGAAAAGGAAAAAAATTATAAGATCGGAACGGAAAGTCTTATGGAATGATTTGACCCTGGTTAGTACCTGCTCATGTTGGTGTCTGTTGGGGGATTTCAATGAGATAAAGCATTTATCTGAGTCTGATAGACTTGATGAGGTGTGGGATCACGGAATGACTGATTTTAAAGAGTGTACTGAAGCGATTGGTGTGGATGATATTCGGGGCATTGGTCCCCTGTTTACTTGGTGGAACTGCCAAACCATTAGGCCTATTAACAGGAAGCTTGATAGGGCGTTGGGAAATGCTGAGTGGTTCTCCTCGTTTCCTAATGCGCAGGTGCGGTATGGCCCTAGGGGACTATCTGACCACTCTCCAGTTATGCTAAACTTGGGGGGACTGGCGGGTAAAATTAGGAAACCTTTTCAGTTCTTTAATTTCATGATTCAAATGGATGGTTTTAGGGAATGTGTTATGTCAGCTTGGGATTACTATGTTCAGGGGAATCCTTTCAAGGTGTTCTCTGAGAAGCTGAAACGTACAAAGAGAGCTCTAATTGACTTGAATCGAGGTGTGGGGAATGTTTCGAATTTGGTTAAATCTGCTTATGTTGATTTACATAATACGCAACTCATGCTACAGAGTGACCCAAATAATCCTGTGCTAGTTGATAGAGAAAAGTGCTGTCTACGGGTGGTATGGAATGCTTTGGACAGGGAAGAGAGCTTGCTGCACCAGAAATCTAGATCCAATTGGCTCAATACTGGTGACAGGAATTCGAAATTTTTCTTCAATCTGGTGAAGAGCAGATGGAATGCTAATAAAATCCTTTCAATTCAGAATGAGCAAGGTGACATTGTGTATGGCCAACAAGAGGTGGAGAATGTGGCTGTTGAGTACTTTAAGGACCTGTTTGGAGCCTCTCTATCCTCCCCTCCTTCCTGCAATGAGGATTTTGGCCCTTTATTCTCTAAGAAGGTGAGTACTGATCAAGCGAGTACCCTTATTGCTTCGGTGTCTGATGAGGAAATTTTTTGTGTGCTGAAATCTATGAAGAGGAATAAGAGTCCGGGTCCCTGACGGCTTTAATGTGAATTTCTTCCTCCAATGTTGGGATATTGTGGGTCAGGATTTTATGAATGCAGTAAAATTTTTCTTCTCAACTTGTTGTATGCCCAAAGGTATTAACTCCACAGCGGTCACTCTTGTTCCAAAGTCTGCTAATCCTTCTTGTATGGCTGACTTTAGGCCTATTGCCTGCTGCAATACGATATATAAATGCATCTCAAAGGTAATTGCCAATAGACTTAAAGTTGTGCTCTCTGGTCTTATTGACAAAGCGCAGTCTGCTTTTTGTCCATGGTAGAAAGCATTAGTGATAATATCCTTTTAGCTCAGGAGCTCTTCAGAAATTATCATAGATCCTCGGGCTCACCTAGATGTGCTATTAAGATTGATCTAAAAAAGGCGTATGATACTGTGTGTTGGGACTCTATCTTTGAAACTCTCAGACTTTTTCATTTTCCTGGGATGTTTATTGATTGGGTCTGTGCGTGTGTGTCTTCGGCTATGTTCTCTATTAAAATTAATGGTGTTCTTGCTGGATATTTTGGGAGTTCTAGAGGGCTTCGTCAGGGTGACCCGCTATCTCCATATCTTTTTGTGTTAGTGATGGAAGTGCTGTCCTTGAAGCTGAAATGGGGCACTTTACAGCAGGGGTTTAAATTTCATTGGAGAACAAAAGATAGTCAAATATCGCACTTGTTCTTTGCTGACGATGTTATTATTTTTTTGTCATGGGAATGTTTCATTCTGTTAGCATTATTAACTCTTGCATACAATCATTCTCATTATTTTCTGGGCTGATTCCTAATGCTCACAAGAGCAAGTGCTTTTTGGCTAATACTGACCATTTTTCTACACAGTCTATTCTTGATATTTTGGGGTTTGATTTTGGATCTCTCCCGGTTACTTTTTTGGGTGTGCCTCTTATTTCGTCTAAGCTCTCCTACCGGGACTGCATCCCTCTTATTCACAGGATCACGAGAAAAGCTGCATCTTGGACTACAATTGGCCTGTCCTATGCTGGCCGACTTCAGCTGCTGAAATCTGTGCTAACTGCTATGCAATCTTTTTGGTGCCGTCATTTTATGCTTCCCAAATCTGTGCTTCGAGAGATCCAATCTATCCTATGCAGATTCTTATGGAAAGGACCATCATTGGCTAAATATGGAGCTAAAGTGGCTTGGCAGTCTCTCGCAGTTCCTACGAATGAAGGTGGGTTGGGCATTAAAAACATTCTCGACTGGAACAAAGGGCTGATTTTGCGACATCTTATTAGTATTATCCAGTTTGACTCGCCTTCTCTTTGGGCTAATTGGGTTAAAGTCGCAGTTCTTAGAGGACGCAACTTTTGGACTGTTCGTACCGCATTGGATTGTTCTTCAATTTGGAAACAGGTTCTTAAACTAAGACAAACTGCGAGGCTACATGTAAAGTATATTGTGGGCAAGGGGGACCGTGTCAGTTTATGGTTTGACCCATGGGTGTCGGGCTCGGCTGTGAATCCATCTCCTAGCCTGCTATAGAACTCGGGGCTGCCTACTACGGCGAAAGTGGCTGACATTATTCGCAATGCAAATTGGTGTTTGCCTACTAGCAATTATCATGATGTTATTGTGTTCTGCCGACAAATTGAGCTGCTTCCTGTTCCCCCAAACCGTGATGATAAAATCTTATGGAACTCGCTGGATATTGAAAAGGATTACTGCTGGCCAGATTTGGGATACTATTCGTGGGAGACAACAGCAGGTTGGGTGGCACAAATTAGTGTGGCATAGGCTGTTTGTGCCTCGGTTTTCTTTCATTCTTTGGCTCGGGATGCTGAGGAAACTTCCCACAAATGATGTCACGAGGAATTTTTCCAATGGGAGGATTATGCAATGCCCGTTATGTAGTATGCAAACAGAAAGTTTTGAGCACCTGTTCTTCTTGTGTGATTACTCGAAGACTATTCTTTTGGTAGCTCTTGAAGTGGGAAACTGGCAACATATGCCGATTGACTGGAGTGGGCTCGTTGACAGATTGGTCCAATTCAGGGGGAGAAAACTTACACATAATATTATGAGTCTCACCTTGGCTGTCTCGTTCTATAAAATTTGGGAGGCAAGAAACAAAAAGATACATCAGAATGAGCTAGCTCCTCCGGCTAGGTTGGCGAAGGATGTGGTACATATCATTAAATGTAGATTAGCGCATGATCCCTCTTTTGTGAAAGCTACTAACACTGACCAATTTTATTGTAATTGGCTTTTGTAATTAGATGACTGGTGGTCTAGGTTGGTCTTATAGCCTTCTCATCTTTTGATTTGTCACTAGATGACATTGCTATAGTTTCTGGGGTATGCCCTTTGCCAATGTAATTTTGTTCCGTTGTTATACACAAAAAAATTTAGCAAAAAAAAAAAAAAAAAAAAAAAATTATAAGAAAAAATATTATACAATTTTGCATCCAGACAATCACCTGTGGTAAAAATAAAATAAAAACCCACTTAGCTCCATCTACTCCATATTTTTTACAAAATTAAAATATATTTATTTATTAAGGTGGGTGACGGGACATAGAACATAATCTCAATCTAGCTCGACTAGAGAATGAGAATGGTACCACTAAAGCTAGAGGATATACAAAATTGAGATTAAGCGTTTATTTCTATACCATATAAGGCATATATACTTAAGGGGGTAATTGTCTGGCCCAAGCTAAGCCAATAGTGTAAAGTACAATTTCCCTTGTGGTTAAACACTAGTATATATGCATGCCCTTGCAAGGCAAGGAAAATTCTCGTATATAATATGTAAAATTAATTAACAATTTATAATAATATTATATTATATTAGGGTTAATTGATATTTTTATTACAAGTTGCATCGTTAATTATTTGGACTAAAAATTATGAAATCACTTGTTCGAAATATTATTTTAGTTTAGTAATGTAAATATAACAAACAAAAAAAAAGTTTTCAGTAATCAAAATGAAATTCAGAACCTAATACACTAACTAAAATATTAATTAACCCTATTATATTATTATGCATTTTAATATTTTTGAGAATTAATATATATACTTTTATCACAAACC
Organism: Aralia elata; assembly: GCA_034770075.1. Taxonomy (NCBI): domain Eukaryota; kingdom Viridiplantae; phylum Streptophyta; class Magnoliopsida; order Apiales; family Araliaceae; genus Aralia; species Aralia elata. The sequence goes on from CM068388.1 coordinate 85,770,469, forward strand.
TCTATCAATATCGTATATAGTACTCTTCCCCGATTCAAAATATAAGATTATTATTTTAATTTTTTTTAAATTAATTTGAGACATTTCAAATTTAAAATTGATATTATATTACAATATATTACTCTACAAAAAAAATATATATCCCTAATGATACAAGTTTTTAATATGACAAGTATTATTTACTTTTCGGATAAAGTTTAATTTAGAGTTTATTTTCATAAATAGCTCAAAAAAAATATTTATTTCCCGAATTAACTCATGACCAATTAAAAAAAATCCAATTAACTCAACCAACTTTTTTAATTGTTGTCCTTATTATATACCTTGAAAACGACAAGAGTTTGTAATGACTACACTACATGGAAACAACTATATTTCTTCTTTATTTATCTTGTAATCAAATGTATGTGTGTGTGTGTATATATATATATATTGTATTGCTGAACAGGGTAAGACTAGAAACAGCTAGAGTTTGTAATTCCTAAAACACATGGAAGCATAAAATTATATGCGCATATGATAGATATATTCTTTCATTTGTCTTGCTATCTGACCTGTGCATTTTATAAAACTCTATATAAGACTAGTCCCTCAGGATGTAAATTAATTTTGCTAAGGAGGTGAAACAAAATATTTAGAAGTCGTATAAATGTAAATTAAGTTTTACTTATATACGTGTATACCAACTGAAACAGTCATTCCTGGAGGATCACAGGGAATTTGCAAAACTTTGAATTCTGAAACTGCTAGTGTTGAAAAGTTTTTGACATATTCCATGTGACCCTGTGGGAGTGAATATTTCTGGTATGTACATATGAGTATAACTTAATTTACTATTATATGATTCTTAATGCTCTGATTATATTTCTGGAAAGAAAAAAACATAGATGGGGAAAATGAAACGAAAGGAAAAGAACGTGGAAATGTTCTTCGTCTTCATCTCTGTAGTCAATTAGTCATGACAGGCGATGCATTCACGGTAATGATCATATTCTAATACCTATATTCCAATCAATGTAAGAGGAGAATATCGTTAAATGTATATTTAAGAGCTGTTTGTTTATTTCTAAATAAGTCTGAATCTGATCGAATAAGTCATTCAGACCGTTTATTTTATAATTTTTAAACTCTAAATGCGTCTGAACGTGTCTAGGCAGTTCATCCAAAAAATTGTGACTAAATGAGTAAAAAATAATGTTAAATAATATTTTTACTTACATACCCTAATAGACAATTAAAAATTACATTCAATATCCTTCTTGTTTTATTGTTGTAAACAAATTTTGTTATGTACAAATTATTTTTTATTTTTCTTTAACAAATTAATCAATAACCAATTTAACAAATGTTGTTGTAGTCTTTTGTTTTGATTTTATGAACTATAGAATGTTATTAATATTTTTAGTGTTTTATTCTTAAAATTATGGTACTAATAGTATACTCTATCAAAAATTATTCAAAAGTTTATATTTAATTTTTCTTAAATAACATTATTTATTTATAATTATATAATAAATTTATTCATAGCACTAGCAGTCCAAAGGTTAAAATATAAAATACACATATTCAAATATTTTAGACAAACAATTATCAAACACATCATTTTATTCCGTATTCAGAACTTCTACTATATTCATTTCATTTAAATTCTCTTATACATTCAAAACTTTTCATTAATTTTATTAAACAACACCTTACTCTATCAACATCGTTATTGCGTTTGACAATATCAACGGCCTATCTCATAGTTGTTTTTACTACATAAACCTGGAAATCGAAAGAGGGGATCAATTTGTCTGTTAAGTTCTTTGGAAGTCTGTTTCTCAATTAATTGTAACCTAACATGTCCTATTTATAGATGTAATGATGACGTGGCATCACCAGGTGCATTGAATATTTTTCCGCAAAGATGAAAAAACAACTGAGCAATATATATCTATCTACCTTGATACAGATTTTACTTCACAGTTCAAACTCTCTTCAGCACTAACATATACCTGGTGAACAGGCAAACCTAGGGCAGAAAGTCAAAATGACATGCATCCATCATTTCTCCTTTAACATACTGGAATATCAACATCACTTTCCCTCAAGCAGAACGCCGAAAATAATACCTGCAAAAAATAAAATAGCATCGTTACGAAATTCAAACTCATATGCATAAGTATTATCGTGTGCATATGTAGCTATGTATATCATGTGAGATGTGGATAATATCAATCTAGTTACACCTAGTCTGAGTGCTCAGCAGCCGTTTGCTAACTTTTTCCTTGGGATTCATATACAGTAATCTTTCTAGTTAGTTGGAAATTATATCATTATTTACACAACAGTAATCTTTCTAGTCGGAGATTGTATCATTATTTACATAAGAAGAGATAGAGGCTTACACAAATATCTTTACACCATATATGGCAGCATACTTTCGTAAAAGGCGTTCGACAGTATACCATTCTGATCGATCTGATCCATCCTGATATCCAATTCGTGGCATGTGGATTGAAGCTTTGTTAAAGAAATACAAAGATGTTAGGTAGTTGCAAATGTACGCGGAAAAACAATTAAGAAAAAAATAAGTGTAATATTTTGAGTGATAAAATGGATGAGAATGTTCTCATAAGCCCTGGATACAGAGAGAAAGAAACAGGTTTTTCAGCGTCTTACAACAAACATATTACATGTATATGTTAAGACTAGTATCACTATTCAAGTAGTTCTAAATTCAGCAATGGAATTCCACACACAACTACACAAGGTGCTACAGAAACAAACAAAGTCAACAAATTAAGATAAATAAAGAATGTGGGAAAGATCCATAAATTATTTATTTTGAAAGAAATACACATACTAAAAGCAAGAAAGTGAACATTGTTTGATTTGTTTCCCAGATCAGTAGAAAAAAAGATGCGCAAACTTTCTGATAAGTTCAGAATTCTAAAAATACCAGAGTTTTGAGCAGCGGCAAATGATACTTTTGATAGGCATTGCTCCAAATCAGACATAGATATATTTCCCCGAGGAACTTTACGCCTAGGATTGTAAGATTGCACAATGGCCAGAGCCACCCACTGAGGAGTATTACCATTTTTACTCTGTTCATTATGGTCCTCTGCACGTGCACAGTTGGTTTCAGAAGTAATAATAAAAACAAGAATAAATGAAAGGAAAAGATTATAACTAAAGTTCTAAACAATAAAAGAGGAAAGAAGAGCCACTTTAGACAACAAGGCATAAAGAGTGTCTTGCTTGTATGTCTTTACTAATTTTTTTGGTCTCCTCTACTGATCGACTATGATAATCATACCAACTTAAAAATTAAATAAAAGGCAAAGAGACTTTAGACAAGTTATGAAGTTTGAATAGCATATAGTAAGATTCTCACCTGTAATTTCTATAAGATGGAGATCACCCAGATGAAGATCCCCAACTTCAGAAGCTTGTTCATATGCACTGGGGATACTTGCTGAGAGTTTGGCCAGAGCATCAAACAGACGCCCATGGCCCCAGTTTCCAGAGTCATCAACACAACTGCACAAAAAAAAAGTGACATTGCTGATGAATAATTTAAGCGTGCATTCTTCATGTACACGTACATTGGAATAAGATTAATTTAAAAGCATCATATCTAGAAAAACAAACAAGCTCAAGTAACTCATTGAATGTTTGACATCACAAACATCAAGTTACCAATTTACACGTACATTGGAATAAGATTAATTTAAAAGCATCATATCTAGAAAAACAAACAAGCTCAAGTAACTCATTGAACGTTTTGACATCACATACATCAAGTTACCAATTGCTCTAAAAGCTTAATCTAATGAGCCCAACAATGTGCGTCATGCTTAACACTCCTCAAGAAATCCCCGCTAGCACATGAAGAGACAAACCAAATAAAGAAGCAAAGATGGTGCACAAGCAATCTAGGAAGCTAGTTACCTGAATATGATTGTAGGCTCTGATGGACAAACTTTCGACGGTTGTGTACAGTCCCCATAAACAAACTGAACAGAACCAGAATCTGACATAATATCCATATCTGCAGGGCAAACAGGATCCTTGACTGACAATGATCTGTATCCAAGAGCTTCCCACTTGGCCAATTTCTTTTCCTCTGCTTTCTTCTTTGCAGCCTCAGCTTTGAGATGCCTCTCTTCAGGTAAGCTTCTCCTGTTTTCCAACTCTAAGACAGGATTGTTAGTTGCTTGTGATGCATCCTTGAACTTCTCGACCCATGACAAGTATGACGCTTCATCAAGACCCGGATCAAAAGTGACAGAAGATGGACCGAGATCATGTCCATCTGATATATCCTTTGGATTGATCTCCAGCTTCTTGTTATCCTTGTCGGATCTTTGTCCATGTCGAAATGCAAGTATCTTTTCAACTGTAGCATTCAGTTCTGACGTATTCAGTTCATCGGAATTTTCATTGCTCATCTCTGCCGGATCAAACCTCTGTAACCCAAATATGACAGATCGCAAGTCTCCAACTTCAGCTCCAGTTATTTCTTTTCCCTCACGATCCATAACATCCTCACCTACAACATTATGACTCAGCTGCAACTTCCTCTCTGCTCTACGCATAATAAACCTACATCAATATTAAAATTTAACTGTAAGCAAAATACCTTTCAACTGTGAAAGTCAATTCAGTGTACCTCACCTCCTCTATTGTTCGTCCAGTAACTAAATTTATAGTCAAAACATGATTCATTTGACCAATCCGGTGAGCACGCTGCAGAGCCTGCCTATCCACCTGGGGGTTCCAGTCTTGCTCATAAAATATGACCTGCAGTGGTAGTAGATTATTATAATTAGTTACATAACTAAAACGATAAGTGGAGCGAAACCAGCCGCCAACACCCCTACACACACACCCTCTCAAAAAGCCGGAAGTACAAGTGAAGGCCCGCAAATGGAACATACAGATAAATCATAAATACAAAGAACGAAGAGTATTACTGTATTAGATTTGTACTCAGAAGCAACTTTTGAGACACCAACATGATCTCTTAAATTACAGTTCTGTACAATTTTCTAACCCTCTTTAAGAAGCTGCGAACACGCGAAGAATAAATATTTAAAATGGCTAGGAAACAGACATGTTGCAGACACCTTAGACCATGTATATATGTGTGTGTATACGTATATGTATAGGTATACTTATTTCCATCATCATATTCATGATTCGAAAATCTACCATTGAACATAACATCCAACACAAAATGTCAAGACACTAAGTCATTATTTCATCATTCACTCATGATTTCGTACACTTATGTTATGAGTTTTGGACAGAAAAGAAAAGAATCGAAAAACTAAATTAGGATAGAAAAGAAAAGAATAGAAAACATATAATTATTCTTTCATGTTGTTAGTAACTTTATAAAAGTAAAGGAAATAAAACACTTAAAGAGTACTATGATTTACTGGAGTTGATACTTATGATTTCACCGGAGTTGGTCAGTTTGTCTGACTCTTATAACCACGCAGAAAATCTTGATTCCTTAAAAGAAATTAAAAATTAAAAATTAAAAAGGAGGCTTGGATTTAAGAATTTTACTACCAGATTTAGCAAAGCAAGATGCAGTTTGCTGAAAATTTGATGAACTTGATCATAAACAGAAGAAAGTTACAGTACATGTGTGGGATCGACTTCAATAAGCTATTTGTAAACTGCCATGTTTTTCAAAAAAGATTGATTCTATCTTGTATTTAGAGTTTTCATGCATAAAAGAATTTTGGCTATGATTAATTTGACATCCAATAAATTGTGGACTGCAATAAAAACTCAAGGATAAGTTTCTCCCAACCAAGGAAGTCCAATACAGGAGAAATTATAAATAAAATGAAAAAATAAATATCATAGTATTTTTTTATCTAAAATAACATCGTAATATAATGTACACAAAAGTTCTGTAGCAAGACACTGTTCCTTGAACGTTGGCATATACTATTACAAAATACAGACAAGTTGCATTAATTTCATAGGAACCATTTAAAAGTAACAACAAAATTTAAGCCACGAGATTACGACAGCTGTTCAGGTAAAAGTAACAACAAAATTATGTCAGATATGGAAAATGCTCACTGTATCAGCAGCCACAAGATTTAAGCCAACTCCCCCAGCTCTCGTAGAAATCATAAAAACAAATGCACTGTTTATATCAGCTTCAGAATTAAGATCTCCTTTAGCTACTCGTCCACTAAAACTTCTAATTGCAGCAAATCGCTCCTCGGCCCGAACTGAACCATCAAGACGCTCATACGAATATTTTCTCAACTCCAAAAAATCCTACATCTCAGTAAAAAATACTTCAGATTTTTCTAACACTTGGAATCAACCAAGCGGTAGAATGCTTCCATATTAATTAGAGGAAAAAAAATTTAAATAACCTGCAATATGTCAAGGGTATGGGTCATCTGAGCAAACAGAAGAACACGATGTCCAGAATCATGTAGCTTGCGAAGTAGCTGATCCAAGATTAAGAGTTTACCACTAGCCTGGCGAGAAGTCATAAACGAATAAAAGAAACTATCACAAGTATGTGGCAGAATTCATAACAAGTTATCAAAATGCAGATCCAACAATAAGTAGACGTAAAAAGATTAGCCAATCCATAACTAGGAAAGGTTTCTATTCCTCCGTTTTGGTAGGTAAAAAAAAAATACGGAAGCATAATTTTTGAGTCAGATAAATTGAAACTAACTAATACAACCAAAACATGAGGATTTGGATACCTGAACTAAGTGTTCACCCTCTTCATATGGTTCAGGCTCGATACCAGGAAAAAGGTAAGGATGACTACAAGCTTTTCGTAGTTGCATTACCTGGATAGAAGAAACAAAATTAGTACATAAAGCAAACAAGATTTAACTATCAAATTCCCAAAACCCATTTCCTGGTCAACCCCCTTTTCAGGCTAGTTACAAAAGCAATTTTTACCCTCAAAAATAATTGGGACACGACTGGCATAATGCATGTATATGACAAACAAACAAATCCCAACATGGTAGGTTCTAGTTGAGAAGTTAGTTTCATTTGAAAAGTTAAATAAATAAAGAAATTAAAGCTTAAATAAAGTTCTGGTCTAACAAAAAAAAGAAATCCTTGGAGATCAGGTGCTATTACTTCTATACAACCGCACACACTAGAAGAAACTGAATGTTAGTTTTGTAACTTTTGTGCCTGAAAGTTGTGGTTTACGTTCCTCGAAAACAAATGCACGTCCAGATGTTAAATGAATGTTTAGCTGTAACAGAACTTTCAGACACTCACTTAGATAGAGGTTGAACTGATATATTCTAAACTTCAAAGAGTGGCAACAACTTAATTATTGAATATATTCTTATGGTGGGGAACAATGGACATCTGGATTATTTAATTTTTTAGACAAAAGATAGAAAATTTTACAGATGAAGAGAGAAGAAATTACAACATGTGGTGGACAAGAAATCCACTCAAAAAACTCAAAAGAAATCAGAGATAATAAGTGGAAGAAAAAAAATAAATTTGTGTGTTAGTGGAGCACTGCCCACCAATATCTATGAAGATCTGACAATAATTTTTCAAAAAGCTATTAAAGCATGACCCAAAGAGAAGCAAAGAAAGACACGCGGTGTATGCCTACATCCATAGTTTCTGGGGACTGGGATATTACTTTCAGAGGAAACAAAGCACATCTGGGGTTATCATTACAATCCAAAAAGTGATGTGTCTAAATGAGGAAGAAATTCACATACAATATTCTGTAGGGACTGATGATTAGAAGCTCCAGAAGAGAGTGCTACAAGCCTTGGCAGCTCCTTCCTTAATATTGATATATAGACTTTCTTCTGCAAGGTCACCAAGGGCGCCATCCTATCAACAGAAAGAAGAAAACAAATATAAGCTGTTTGTCCACTTCTTGTAACCAGCAAAATAGATTTTCCAAAAAGTGTTTAGAAGACAAGTAAATAGCAAGAAATATCCAGCTTAAATGACTAAGATTTGAGGAAATTGAGTTTTTATATATTCAATTTGTTGCACTAACGCATGATGCAAATTGAATGTTCAAAAGACCGTGCTGATGAACTAACAGAATGATCTCAGTAAGAGGTGGCAGCACAAGAGATCCCGACTCCATAAGCATAGATTTTGTTCGTCGCAGCATAAATGCTCCCAAAATATATTTTAAGATTTTGAATTGTTCCTTAACTTTTGCTGCATCATGACCTGCTTAGAAAAGGCATTCAAATTTGTTATAATGGACTTCAAACAAATTTTTACTTTAAGAAAATTCATTAGCTACAAGGACACGTAGCATAGATATGTGGGACTATAAAACAGAATAAACAACAATTTAAGCAACTTTAGTAATCCATTAACAATAATTAGAAATAAGAGAAGAAAAAAAAAACAGTACAACAAAAGATATGTGAGATACACGCATGCATGTATAGAATATGTGGGTCGGTAGGTGTATTCATTAAATCACCTATTGCATTCACCAAAAACACTACAGTAATATCTTAAATTCTTAATCAGAAGAGTTGTTACTAAATTGAACTCAAGAAGGAATATCTATGAGTTGAAGGGATAATAAAACCCAACAGCCAACAGTACGCAAACTAATTTTGTAGAGCCAGGGTAAAGTATTAAGAAATCAAGTGTGACCAAGACGAATCCACCTTATACGCCAGCTCAACTGTTAGACTCTGTTATAATCAGATCCCTACCCCTAGATCATACGAAGGGATATAACTAAATTGCATTTACACATACTGCATGGCATCTTAACTTCATAAATCCTCACCACTTGAATCAAAAAGCGACTTCATAACAGCAGAGTGCTAACAATGCTCTTTGCTGCTCAAGGCCACAATGTACTCACAGTCAAACACTGTTGCGTAACTACAATCAGTTCTGATGAAGTCAATCATGCATTGTAACAAATCAAGTGTGACATTCAGACTACCAACCCCTGCTGGTCCAGTGGTATCCCCTGTGATGGGAAACCCCTACAAACTGGTAGTCATAGGCCTCTTATGCTCATATCGTTCTTCACTGCCAAGTTTTGAGGAGGTTATGGTGTTCTTTGTTCAGTTTTTTTTTTTTTTTAAGGGAGCCCTAGGTGTGTTCTTCCTCCCAAACCATTTTCTTCGAAGATAGATTTTAAGGGTTTGGTAGCAGGAAGGATGGGAAGATTTGCGGTGGTGTGCATCAGTGCATGCTTTGGTATCCTCCAGAGGCATTTGCACCAAGAAAAATGCTAGGAATTTCCGAACTTCCTGTCTTGCTACTCATTATTTTTTGTTTCTTTTTTTATAAGTGTAGCTACTCATATTCTTTGGGAGACATTTAGCTTCCCTCTGGACCTTCTGTTATAGAGGCATTTCGAGTTTAGATGTTGATGATATTGATAGGGATTTGAGGGGGAAGGGGGAGTCCTTCATTAAAAACTTGTAATTTCCACTTCTGTTTTTGCTATGCTTGGTTAAATTCTTATCTACCCCAGATGTCTCTCTTCTCTTTTCATTAAAGTTTCTTCTTTTATCTAAAAAGAAAAATCCTTCCCCATACACAAAGAGAAACTTTAGGTAAACAGTCACCTTGTAGTGCATGTTGAAGCATCCAATTCAAATCTAATGGGAAATGAGTGAAGTAGACAACAAAGAGTTGACATGTAGGATTTCAAGGCTTAAGTTGTTCAATATTGAATGTTACATTCACTATATACTTGATGACATGGAGTGCACATGATCATTGAAAAATGACAGATCAGATTTCGAATGTTGACAACAAACCTACTAAAACTATAATGTGTGTGTGTGTGTGTTTGTGTGACTGAACTTCTGTACAACATTCGAGCATTTGGAAATTTCAGCATATGCACGAGCTAATGCTTAGAATGGAATAATGGCAAGAAAACTATTACCAGATGATGGATCTCCAGCTTCCTTGAATGCAGAAAGAAATTGCTCCAGCGTCCCAAAGATTGCAGGCATACAAAAATGCATCAAAGCCCAAAGTTCAGTAAGGTTGTTCTGAATAGGTGTGCCGGTCATCAGTAATCGTCTGGGCATGACAAAACGCTCTCTGAGGACATTATACAGGACCTGTTAAACAACAATTAGAAGGCTGTAATCGGAGTGGAAGGGGAAAACTGACTTAGCTTAAGCCTCTCTTGTTTTTCTTTTTTCTTTTTTCTTTTTTCTTTTTTCTTTTTTCTTTTTTTTTTTAGGGGGGTGATGGGCAAGATTCAGATTGAATCTGATTTTGTTCAATAATGCACATTTTATGTACCATAAAATTGCAGTCATAATATCACTGTGTGCAAAATAATGAGGGTCAATGTGTATCATATAAGAAATATATCTCAATATAACAATTTGAGGTATCCTGAACATACACTGGAAGGATTTTTGAGTCTTTGAGCTTCATCAATTATTGCATAATACCACGGAATTTGAGAGAGAAAATCCTGATCCATCAATGCTATATCATATGTAGTCAACAGCACATCAAAAGGTAACGAAGGTACCTGAATGATTTAACCAACCATAAGGGTAATGTATAATTTCATAAAAAGAGAAACAAGGACTACTTATCATGCAGCTCATAAGACGTCAAAGAAGAGCAGATTTTGAAAAAGCATTTTAAGTCTAACAAAGTCTTATATTAGGTGTCTGTAAATTTATTTTGCTGTTATTTTGATTTTACTTTCTTTCTTATGTTTACTTAAGAGTAGTTTGGGGGACTCTGATTTTTCTGGTCATGTGACCCATTAAATAAATTTATAGGTATATGGGTAAATAGGTGTTCACGTAAGAACACGAGTGTTGAGGTTGAAGTCAATTAACCTTTTGATAGGGGGTTCAGTTACTACTTGTATTATGATCCCTAGAAAGTCCATAAAAAGCCTTCAATTCAATGGATATCAGCTAATTGAAACTTTGGGGGTTTTAGAAGATTTTTTAGGGATTGTGTGATGCAATCAAGGCCTAGCTGTTACCATATGGGAACTAAGTACAATGGCTAGCTAACCCCAAGGGGTTGGCTCAATTGCATGTGCTCTACTATAATAAGGGAGAGGTCACATGATCAAACCTTGCCAAGTCCAAGGGATACCCACAGAAGCTTATGCTTGGCTTTCCCAGTGAACGGCTCTTGTAGGGGACGTGTATCCGTGGGATTAGTCGAAAGGTTTAGATACCCATAATTGCTAAGTACAATGGCTAGCTTTTTCATTCTCGACTTTCTTGCTTTATCTATCCACAATTAATACCCTCAAATCAGATATGGAACTAAATCTTCCCAGCCCAAATCATTCCAGTTCATGAGCCTGTTACCACCAAAGGATTCTTAACAGCAATGCTAATCTGCTCATCACCTAATTAGTCCTACTTCCGAACTCTACATTTGGAACTTTCAGGTTGGTTTGCTTCTACTGAGGATTACTTTGATTCATATATGTGAAATATGATTAATGAAAGAGAAGATTTTCCGAGATGAAGCCTGCACGAACAGCATAGATGTGCATAAAAGGTTACAGCTCCATTTAGCCATCTCATGATTAAGCCTTTCACGCCAAAAATAACAAACTAGTTATTAGACCAAACTCATAAACTAGTCACTATGAGGAATATTTAATCTGGCTATTCAAGAGGAATTCTGTCTTGGACTACATTCCTGTGTTATTCCCCCAATAGCTATGCCAAAACCACATGATAAAGATCTTAGTTTATATGATTTATAGAAGATTCCATTATCAAAACTTTAAAACAAATAATATAGAAGAATTCTGGCAATATATAGACCATACATCTGTTTCAACACATGATGCAGTATTTGAGACTTACATCAGAAGATACAACTTGATCCGTTACATGCTCGTACATATACCTGCGTAAACTACGTCGGTGTTCCTTATCTCCAACATAATTAAGGAGTCGTAACTTTGGGGCAAAATTTGCTGCCTCTGACAGCCAACCATCAGTTACGCTGAGAGGGCATAGTACCACTGAAGATAATATAACAAAAGCTAAGAATGAGATAATGACCAAGATATAGGAAACTTCTGATAAAAGATAAATGTACAAGCCTCAAAATAAGATAAAATTATTTTCCTACTCACAAAATGGCCCAGGGGACCTTTGAGAAGACTTCAAATAGCTCAGGAATGAGATAGCTTGCAAGGTCTTCCCGAGTCCCATCTGCCAATAAACAGTTCACTATTAGAGCGCCAAAGTGTATCTAGGTTTCCTTTGGTTGCATACTTAAAAGCATCAATGTGGGTTTGATTTTCACTTAGGCTAGTGTCTCCCTAAATTGCACATGAGGGCACTAGGTAAGTCTTAGACAACTATATAAATAAGGTTAAGAAAAATGCAAAATGAAAAACAATATTGCAGCAATACATATTACGCACAATAGAAAGTCACTAAATTGTGGTCTTTAGCAGTCCATCCATCAATTGTCAACTACAAAGAATATTGATTGTGCTACATTTGTGACTGATATGCTCAATCAGCCCATCACAATGGATCCATACACGCCTCCAGGTGAGATTTAAACTCTTAAAATAAAGAAAATCATAGTTGTAATGTGTAAACCTTCCTCATAATCCCTCCACCCCTTCCACATTTTATGAAGTTCTAAATTAAAGATTGACATTATTTGGACAATTTCCTCATGTAATCAACCACATACTCTACGAACTGCAATTCAACTGCTTTGACCAATTTCCTCATGTAATCAGTTTCCTCATATAAAATCCAACTCTTTGACCAAAATCAGGGCACAAATAAATAAAATGAAACTGCAATTCAATCAGACCTGAATTTCGCAGCTATAAAAAGAATAACCATACCTCGTCTCCTGCAATCAAATGAAACAATAAAATCACCAAAATGCTTATATATTTGGAATAAAATTGAAAAATTTTAGAACTTGTGATCCGTTTTGTTCCTCACCAATAGCAAATGCCATAAGGACGTGAAAACTCTACTTCATTATACTTTGCCAAACAAGGAAGAAGAAGAATTTAAGAATAAACCATTTACCTAGGATGACGTTTACACCGAGAAGGTATTTTCTAATTAGCCATGACACACCTTCAACTTGGTGAGGTTTAAGCGTCGCTGTAACACTGAAGTCGACACAGTTGACCGGAGACTCATCGGCGCGTGAGTCTCCGGCGTAGACGGATTTCGCCGCTGCGATTAGTCTATGTTTGTAGTTCATTTTGGGTTAGAACTCAATTCAACGATCGAGGAGGGAAGAACAAGAATGGCGCAAAAATGTTCTTTTTTCTTTTTGAAATTCGTGAGATTTATTTGGCAGGACGAATATAACCTCGTACAGAGTAATATTTCTTGTTTATGAGTTAAATTCGAGTTGGAGTAAGATTTAAGCAAGTGGAGTTTAGGTCGGATTTAATAATTTTTTTAATTAAAAATAGAAAATACTCCCTCCGTCTCAAATTAATTGCTTTTTTAGGATTTTTTAAAGTCAAATTGACTATTTTTAAAATTAATAATTAAACATATGTATAAATATATTTCTAAAATTATAAAAATTAAAATTAATAATAAATTGTATATACTTTCTTTTGGTTATAATTTGGGACGGAGGGAATAATAATTAATTTTTCGACCAACGAACTTGAGTCGGACATTCTAATGTTCCAGTTGAGTTCATTTAACTAAACGAGTAATAGAGTTTATTCTTGTTCAAATTCGAGTTTGAGTTAAATTTAATTTAGCTGGGTGGAGTTAAACTCACGGACAGTATAATTCGTTTACGTTTTTATCTTGTAATTATTAAATTTTTAATTTTTTTGTGACTAGACTTATCTAAATATTATTCATATATTTATATTTGAGTAATATTAGGGGTCGTAAATTTTTTTGTCTCAAATAGGTATCAAATGACATGATATTGAATATTTTAATGATAATTTATGACGTAGTTAATTACATGAGATTTACCTAATTAATATTATGGTGACACATCATTTGAAACATTTTTTAACATAAAAAATTTGAGACCCTTAATATCACCCTGTATATTTATTTGCATAGTTTGTTATTGTATTTAACTAGTAAGTAAACCAATGCAAGTTACGGACCTGTTTTAATATTAATATATAAATTTATGTAAATATTATATAATTCTAAATTTTTAAATATGAGTAATATAAATAAAAATGTATAATTATTTACCTGTAATCCGTGCTTGCTTTTGTTTTATAGTAGACTATAGAATTTTGTCAAATAAAATGATAATTTATATTATTTAATATTTCCTAATTTTGTAAAATAGAACGATAATTTACATTATTTGATGAGTTCATACAAAGATAAGGAGAGTTTAATTGTGTTTATAGAATGCTTTTGTCCCCTCGATTCTAACTAACAAATTAATCATTTCCTTCCTTGAGTTTATTTTTTTTTCTTTCTCATTTACAGTAAATTATTTATCTCGAATTACACTAATGTATAATCAAATCAAGAGAATGTTTACACATTTAAATTATTATCACCTAATATCGAGAAAAGTAATAAATTTTACATATCCAAACAAATTAATGAATTTACTCATATATTAACCGAGTCAATTTATCGAATTTTAAAATTTATAAATGAATGAATTTATGTACTAAGTAAGTTAACTCATCAAAATTTTAAATTAAAATTTAAATAGATATCGTATTAGATATAGGGATTGAGTGAACAAAAGCCACCATGTTTCGTGGCATAATGTTTATAGAATGAGAATCCTTCATAAAACTAATCAATCAATTTTGCCCAATCCACATTTGCCTATTAAAATATTACTAAATGACGATAGTTAACGAACACAATATTGTTGCATTATTAAATATTTGGTCATTAAAAATGTTTGTATAAAATTAGGCAAAAATATTATAACGGGGAGGAGTTAGTTTGGACCAAGCTTCTCTCCATCAGACCTTCCATTAAATTCTCTTCAATATTCAGTAACAAAAATATTGACAACAATAATATTCATTACAATAATTTTATTGTTAATATCATTATGAAAAATAATATTTATATCATTAAATGTGTAATAAATAAAATAAAATAAAAGTATAAAAAAGTGTATTTATGACATATAAACCAACTGTTTAAGGATAATTTTGGACAGGCCTAATAGGCTCAATTCTTAAAAGACAAGACCAAATATCCTATAAGTTAAAATGAAGGAAGTACTGGGTTGAAATTCTCCTCTATTATAAAAGAAAGAATCAGGAATAAAAGGGATGGGACTTCTCTAAGCTCGGTAAGCTTTTTTTACAAATCTCTAGATTAAAAAATACCTTTATACACACTTGATTGTCTTAAAATCATGTAGTGATTCTCACATCGGAAAATTTTTCCTACAACTACGGCCGTTGAGCCACAATGTATATAGGTCTTGAAGTCCGGCGATACTTTTTGACGAAAATTCAACATCAACAAATGAAAAGTTTCATTTGTCAATTTTTTTTATAAAAAAAATTGCATTAATAAAATATAACATTTAAAATTTTAGCGTCACGATCTTATTTATCATGCCATTAATTGGTATTAAACTCAACACTCGATAAAATATAGAGCTAAATGTGAATTAAAAATATTTTTTAAATTAATAAATATTGCAAATGAAAATTTTCTTTTTCTTAAACGAATGAGTAGAGTTAAGAGTATAAGAAAAATTTACAATAATGTATAATAGGTGACACTTCAATAGTAGAATAAAAACCATATAGTACACAAAATGAGTATCATTCGACTATTTTTTTAAATAAATTTACAAAATTTTAAAATATTAAAATAAATTATTATTTTAAAAAAAAACAACTCATAACAATCTTAATTTTAAAATTTGTAAATTCAATAAATAAAACCATTTTTTTATTAAAACAAAAACTACACTAATACAATATTATAAACTGTAAATCGCGCTTATTTTTTACTTCTTGTTAACGTATAGTCTAGCACATATGCAAATCTGACTTCTTGTTAACAGATAGACTCGAACATGTGTCTTTGCACAATAAAATGAGACTATCGCGATATCACTAAAATCAAACTTAAAAGGAGGCTCTTTTTGTAAAACTGATGGAGTATTATAAATTCTTTCACTCCATGTGTTGTGTGCACGAGAGGAATCAAAATTAGCACGGCACGGCACGCCATGCCAGATTCGTGTCGAAATTAATGACCAGGCAGTGGCGAGCGTCCATTGTCGAAGACGGATTCTTGTCTTGTCCGACTAATTTCCAATTTCTGTATTACTTCTGCTCAATTTCGGTGATAGCTTAGTGTAGAGTGTAAGTGTGGATTAGAATCAAGAAATAAATGACTTACTTCTTCTGCACTTTTGCTAGTCTACTCCTCCAATTTTCAGCTAAAAGAGAAAGAAAAAAAAAATTGCTGCAGGTTCGTAGGGTTTTGTTGGTTATGTAATAACATAGTATTTTGTTTTCCACTGTTTTTTGGTCACATGGCTAAGTTGTTGATATTTTAAAATTTTATTGTGTCATGCATTTACTATTCATGTAAAAAAAATTCGTGAAATTATTAAAAAAAATTGTTTAAATATCAATTTCTTTTTATTTATCCATTCAAATAATAAAAGTCGCATCTGACATTTTTAATTGTTTTCTATGCCATGTTTATCTTATCTCAGAGAGGGTTTTGTTATGTGGCTGATTTCGTTTTCATAAATGAAATTTTTTAAAATAAAAATATTAAATAATTTTGTTGACGATGGAAAGAGAAAGAGGAGAGAGAGACAGGAAAAGATGAAAGATATCTTTCATCACCAAACATTAGCTTAGATGGTATCATTAACCTCCTTGTGAATTCAAGATACCAATTGAGTTTAAATAATTAGTGGTATATTATCATATTCTTTGCAGAAAGAAAGGAGTAACACTTGAGAATCTGTAGAGCAATGTTAATTTCTACAAATTCTCGTAGATACTTATTATATAGTTTAAATATCAATTCCCTTTTATTTATCTTGTTAAATAATAAAAATTTCATTTAATATTTTTAATTGTGTTTCAAACAGTGTTTATCTTATCTCTCTATATATAAGAGAGGGTTTGTTACGTGGCGGACTTCGTTTTCATAAATGAAATTTTTTTTAAATAAAAATATTAAATAATTTTATTGACGATAAAAAGAGAAAGAAAGAAAAGAGCGACAGGAAAAGATATCAAAGATATCGTTCAATACTATGAAAACATCACCAAACATTAATTTGGATGGTATCATCAACCTTCGAGTGAATTCAAGATACCAATTGAGTTTAAATAATTAGTGGTAGATTATCATATTATTTGCAGAAAGAAAGGAGTAACACTTGAGAATCTGTAGCAATGTTAATTCCTACAAATTCTCATTATATAGTTTGAATAATCCAAAAGGGTTGAGTTAGTTGAATTGAACACTGAATGATTAGATTCCGTATTAGACGGCTTAACCAGGTAATGTGGACCTTTCTTGTCCCTATGTTGGTAGTATCAACACCAACACCACCACTTGGTATCAAATCAATTATTCAATTGGAGTAATAACCATTTTTTTTAATTATTTTTATAGTGCACCTAATTGAATATTTATATATATGCTGCCGAATTGCAGATTGCTCCACTACCTAGTAAATTACAATTATTTCAAAAAAAAAATCAGCAAAATAATAATAACAATTCCATTATGGTCACATTGAACCCACCATGGATATTATAATGTCAAAGTTATGGTCACATTGAACCCACCATGCATATTATAAAGTCAAAATCGTTAGATTTATATACAAAGAATTGATATTTTCACAAGTAAATTTGATAATTTCATAAGTTTCTCTTTATATGAATAGTAAGTGGAGTCCATCCTCGTCTCAGAGAGTACCTTCTGAACTAACACTTTCACTTGTGAAAATATCAATTCCCTATATATATTTACGAGTTTAATATCAAACTCTCTAACTTAAAATTAATTAATAATAAAAAGAGTAAACCCTAACTAGTCATTATATATTATATGAAACATCTCAGTCTCACATGTAAAGATATAAAAAAAATTGTGTGTATATAAGGAATTAGGCTAAGATGACCCAAGAATACTATTGTGTTAGTAATTTAAGGCCTTATTTGGATGAATTTGGTTCGATTCGGACTTGGGATTTGACCCAAGATTTGTTTCGGACTCGGAATTTGACCCGAGTTGTTTCATATGGTATCAAAGCCGACTCGAGAGGTCCGAAGGTGAGGACACGAAACCAGCTGGTATTATCCCACAATGGTTAGAGAGGCAACGATCTGTGGACTGTCAGTTATGACCTTTTGGGTGAGTCTGTGGTGGCTAAGATGACCCAAGAAGATACTATTGGCCCAGTAATTTAAGGCCTTATTTGGATGAATTTGATTCGATTCGGACTTGAGATTTGACCCAAATTTTATTTTAGACTCGAAATTTGACCCGCATTGTTTCATTATACTTACGTTTTGGTCTAAAATTCGAGACAAAATGTATACTCTAATGTTGTCCCTCACATGTAATTCGATGTATTAAGATGAATATGAGACTCACACAATATATACCAATCTTTGGAGACAAAGGCACCTCCAAACACGATGTGTGTGTAATAATAGGAGAAAGGAGAGAAGTAGTTAAAATGATAATTCCCAATGTGAGTAACGTGAGGGACTAAAGATAACTCTCAATAATGGGAGAAATTTAAAATTTTTAAAATTGTTTATTTATTCTTCCCAATTTAACCTTCTTTCTTTTTTTACCATAGAGATGTTACAGAACTTCACCAAAATAATCTCATTATAATATACTAGTCGAACTTGGCACACACTTGCAAGTTAAAAACTACAAAGTAATTAGTGTACTTGGTACACACGTACACACTACGTGTGTGTTAAAAGAAAAAAAATAAGATGTTAAAAAATAGGGACGAAAAATAGTGAAAAAGAGAAAAGTTAATAAAAGATTTTATGTAAAGAAAGTTGGGGTAAAACAGCAAAGTAAAAAAAGTTTCAGTTTTTGTTTACGCTAAATTAACTGTTATGCCAAATTTGTAATTAAAACAAAAAATAATAGCGCACAGTTTACCACCCATACTTCTATGTATTTTCTCTATATAAATACTACCCTGTCATCTTCATTTCATTGCCACCTTTACTTCATTGTCACTAACACAAATACAAAAAAAAATGCAGGCCAAATCCTGCCATATTATTCCCGCAAAGTTTCCGTCGCCGATAAATCCACCACCGGTAAACAAACTTCCGGTTATAAAAAAAGTACCTAGCGCGGTGTCCATCGCCGCGCCAAGTCAGCAGCAACAGGTTTTGTCCCTAGAGGTCGATGAAACCGTGACAGCATTTTGGGACTACCAATTTTTATTTGTGTCACAACGCTTAGAAACAACTGATCCGATCACTTTACATGTGGTCGAGGGTGCAATTCCGCCGGATTTTCCCTCAGGAACGTATTATCTCACCGGACCGGGACTTTTTGCCGATGACCACGGCTCCACGGTGCACCCACTAGACGGTCATGGTTACCTTAGAGCATTTAAAATTGATGGAGTCAAAGGTGAGGTCAAGTTCATGGCTCGGTACATTAAGACCGAGGCTCAAGTGGAGGAACACGATTCGGCGACGGACCAGTGGCGGTTCACGCACCGTGGTCCGTTCTCGGTTTTAAAAGGTGGTAAAAGAGTTGGTAACACTAAGGTGATGAAAAATGTTGCAAATACTAGTGTATTAAGGTGGAGTAAAAGGTTGTTTTGTTTGTGGGAAGGTGGGGAACCTTATGAGATCGAATCTAGGACGTTGGATACTGTTGGGAGGTTTGATTTGATCGACGGATGTGATTTGTCGCCTAATGGGGAGGAGATTAAGGTTACTGATTTGTGGGATGCGGCAGCACAAATGTTGAAACCAATACTATACGGTAAGCATGAAGTTTAATGAACTTTTTCGAGTTTATTATAAAAACTACAATATTCTTGTTTTAGTTTCCGATTTCATATTATCATGAGAGTTTTATTTGACTTTTAACTTTTTTTTTTCCTTGACATTTATTATACAAAAGTGTTTACCATGTCTTTTCATATTATCTTGTCGTAAAAAATGAGAATTTTATCTGACTTTTAACTTTTTTTTTCTGACATTTATTATACAAAGGTGTTTACCATGTCTTTTCATATTAAATAAAAATTTTATCTTGACTTTCAACCTTTTATTTTCTGACATATTTGTTATACAAGAGTGTTAATTAACATGCCTTTTCATATTATCTTGTCGTAAAAAATAAGAGTTTTATCTTGATTTTTAACTTTTTTTCTTAACATATTTGTTATACAGGAGTGTTTAACATGCCTCCGAAGAGATTATTATCTCATTATAAGATCGATTCTCGAAGAAATAGACTTCTAATCATGTCATGCAATGCTGAGGATATGTTGCTCCCCCGCAGTAATTTTACATTTTATGGTAAGTGAATAATGTTTATGTAATATACACTTTATCAGTTGTAAATTAACAAGGTAAAAATAAAGGAGAATAATAATTTCTGAATCATAGAATTTCCCTGCAGAAAAATACTTTTTTTTTCCTTGTTCTTGTCTTTTTTCTCATCTTGATCCGATCAGTGATCATGACTCATGAAATGACAAAAGGGAATATAAGTTTTTTCTGTATCTTTTTGTTTCATTTATATACTGCTTAGCTAGTGATGTCACAAGAACATGAGGTGCTAATCATTAATTAATTTACTATGATAAATTGACTTTTTTTTTTAAATTGATTATTCTGCAGAATTTGATTCAAATTTCAAGCTGCTGCAGAAGAAAGAGTTCATCATTTCCGATCATCTAATGATACATGACTGGGCCTTCACAGAGAATCACTACATATTATTTGGAAATCGCATTAAGCTTGATATTGCTGGTAAAATTTCTTATTCCCTCCCTTCCTCTGTTCCAAGAGTGTTATTAGTTACTCCATCCGTCCCAAAAGATGACTAAGTGTATAAATATTTTTGTCTCAAAAATATGAGATAAAATACATAAAGTGAAGGGTAAATATGTCATTTAGTGGGGTCCTTAGTATAAAAAAATAAAATTACTCATCACTTTATATAAATTTATGGGACCACTAAGGATAATTTGGATATTTTATACTCTCTCCATTCCGCAAAAATAGTCTCATTTTTTAAATTTTGTAAATGTTAAAGATGTATTTTTGTTATATATTTATAAAAGTAAAATACACTGACACCCCCTGTAGATAATCATAATAACACTCATCACCCTCTAGTTTTTCAAGTAACAGTCAGGTTGTGTTTGATAAAATTGATGGTTAAGATCTGAATAGTTTAGACATCTGAATAATATAGAGCATCTGAATAGAATTGTATCTGAATGAAAAAATGTTTGATAATAATTTTTTTCAAAATATCTGAATAAAAGTATTTTACTATTTTAACCCTTAAACAAAAAAAAACTTCACTTCCCCTAAAATTATCTCTCCCTTTATTCCCTCACTTCTCCTAAAGTCTCCCCACCCACCCCCCTGTTTTTCTCCATCCAGTGCCTATCTCTCTCATCATTCTCTCCGTCTCTTCATTTTCTCTCTTTTCTCATATCTTCTTTTTCTTCTCTCTTTTTTTCTTCTTGTCCGGATATTGTTAGGCTAGATGACGAAGTAGATCAAAGACATGGATTTGTGCTTGGCATGGATTTGTGCTTGTTAATTTTTTTTATAAAAAAAAATTTATTCATGGTGAAATTATAGATCTGGTTTGTTATTTTGGGATATATGTATGAATGTGATATGGTGAAATTGTAGATCTGATTTAGTTTGTTCTTTTGGGTATGGGTATATATGGAGTTTTTAATGACGAATTAATGGCAGATTATTAGAAGATGAAGGAAGAAGTAAGTAGATGTCAGATTCAAGAACATATGGTACCCAAAATTCAAATCAACCTATATAAAAATTTTAATTCATGAACTTCCTGAATCCTTCGTTGAAATCTTACCCACTTTGAAATTTTTTGATCTGCAGATTAATTAGGGTTATTGGAGATAAAAGAGAAATTTTGGAATATCAAAGAGGTCATTTTTGTCCAAAAAAAGTCAATTTCGTTCAGATGTGCCTCTAAATTGTTAAGATTTAATTTTGAGTCTTACCGATTAAGAGGTATTAAGAGGCAAAAAAAAATTTACCAAACAATATTTGGCTCTGACCGATTAAGAGGCACGTCTATATTAAGAGGCATTAAGAGCTAATCAAACACAGCCTCAGTACCTCTCTAATCTACAATATGTAACATTCACTACCCTTAATGTGGTTGACCAACTAATATCTAAAAATATTTTTAATATAATGTCTAATACACCCTTCAAGTTATAATGTTTAATATATCCACTAAATATAAATTTTTATATTATAATTTTTACTTAACTTGATTTAATTAATTAAATTATGAACTTATGCAATAAATAACATAAATATCAAAAAATAATAAATATTCATTTTATCAAGAAAATAAAGGCATACACTTTTTGCTAATTAAATTTCTCAAAGATTAAAATTTACGTAATATACATTCAAATATTTTTTTTGTAATTAAAAAGTAAAATTTTAATACCCATAAAAAGTACAAATTAACGCCAAAAAAAATTATAATTATTTTTTTCAAATATTAAAATTTACATAAAACAAACTTATTATTGCAGAATGAATCTTATTATTCATATAAAAAAGTATTAAAAATTATATTAATTATTTTTCTCAAATATTAAACTAAACATAAGTCACACTTAGGCATAATTATTTGCAGTAAAAATGACAAATGTTATTACTCAAAAAAATAAAAAATATATTAAAAGAAAAATCTTTTTACAAGATAGATGTAGTAATAAATATTATTATATTTTCTTTTATTCAACATTGCACAAAAACAACATCAACTATATACTAAAAAATGTAATCAAAATCATAAACATCCCAAATTTTGACATATACTCAAGAAAATTTAACATATAAAAATAATAATATGAAACTAAGAATTCAAATAATAATTTTTGTTGTTAAACATCAAAAACTAAACTATCAACATACTCAGTCACTCTAATTAGAACAACTCAATTAATAATTTAATTTAAAATTCTTAATATTTGTATCACTTATCCAAAAATATGTATTAATTAAACTAAATTAGTTCTTTTATAAGTTACCAACAATTTGAATGAGATAGTCTTCATTACAAATAAAACTATAATTAAAATGCATTGTATTAAAAAAGGATAATTAAACACACACACACACACACACACACACACACACACATATATATATATATATATATATTATGCAGGAATTAAAATTTGATAACATACAAGGGTAAATATGTAACTTTATCTATTTAGTCAACTCTAAAAACTTACAGGGATACTAACTGTTACTTAAAAAAAAACTAGAGGAGATGTGAGTGTTATTATGGTCATTCTGACAGGGTGTCACTATATTTTACTCTATTTATAACTATTTTTTGGGGGAAAAAAGAAAATTACAAATAAGACTATTTTTGTGAAATTGGAGAATAACGAAGCTAGACTTGATCACTTTTCACAAGCACACCAGGTTACCTTTATGTTAAAGGGACCCTTTTTGAGGGACACAAAAATTTGGGATACTTGTTTTCGTATGCACAAAAAAGTCTTGGACTTATTTTGGGATGAACAAAAGAGAAAAGTGAGACTCTTATTTTGGAATGAGAAAAAGAGAACCAGGCTTCTTGTAGTCTGGGACTTATTTTGGGATGAACAAAGAAAAAAAGTGAGACTCTTATTTTGGGATGATAAAAAGAGAACCGGGCTTCTTGTTATGGGACGAACAAAAAGAATAATGGGACTTTTATTTTGGGATGGTGAGTACATTTTGTTCTGTTTGATATATGTAGCAAATAAGTTGAAAGAATTATTTGCAGGATCAATGACAGCAGTATGTGGGTTATCTCCAATGATATCAGCATTGTCAGTGAACCCAAACATGCCCACATCTCCTATCTATTTGCTTCCTCGTTTTCCTAATGAATCCAGTGGGCAGAGAGATTGGAAAATACCCATTGAAGCTCCCTCACAGATGTGGGTATTACATTGTGGAAATGCATTTGAGGAGAGAGATAAGAATGGGAATGTGGAGATTCAGATACAAGCTAGTGGCTGCTCTTACCAGTGGTTCAATTTCCAGAAATTGTTTGGTAAATTACCTTTTAACTTTTTTGTGTAGTTCAAAATTTTAGATGACTTCACAATTCACATTCTTCTCTACTAAGTGCTTCTTTGCAGTTGTAGCCTTTACTATGTTTGAAAGTTTCAAACGCACTTGAGAATTTTGTTTGTCTAACAATAACTTATTTGAAACATGCACACACATCTTATTTAACTCACATATGCATTAACGTTTGAAGCCCAAATGCAACACACCAAAAATGATGCGGTGTGTCTGGACCTCCAAACGCCAGCAACTGAACAACCCTAAGTATTAATTAGTCTGGAATAAATGTCAAGTTAGATGACTTTTCCTTCATTAGTCATTATCATTGTTTAAATCCCCGTCAAAAATATATTATTATTTTCAATTTCAAATTACTCAATTTGTTTCTACAAAAATATTTTTGAAATTTCAAATTACTAATTCTTTTTTGTTTGAACAGGATATGATTGGCAAACTGGCAAATTAGACCCTTCCATGATGAATGTGAAAGAAGATGAAGGAAAATTAGTCCCACACCTTGTTAAGGTCCTCTCTTCTTTCTGTCAACACCTTACCTTCAAACTGATCTTATTCTTCATTGTTATTCATTCCCTAAACATAAAACTCTTGTTCAATGCAGGTGTCAATTAACTTGGATACCAATGGAACTTGCCAAAACTGCAATGTCAACCCTTTAAATCAATGGGACAAAGCATCAGATTTTCCAATAATCAACCAAAATTACTCGGGGAGCAAAAACACGTACGTTTATGCAGCAACTACCTCAGGTTCCCGCCAATCGCTACAACATTTTCCGTTTGATACAGTTGTGAAAATGAACACTGCAGACGAGTCGGTCCATACTTGGTCTGTTGGCAGCAGAAGATTTATCGGTGAGCCTATTTTTGTGCCTAAAGGAACTAAAGAAGACGAGGGGTACCTTCTTGTTGTAGAGGTAAAAAAAAAACACTTCTTTTTATGTAGTTTCTGTTTGTTCTATTAGGTTAGGCCATTATGTTTTAAAAACTTCAATGTGCATGAATGTACATGGCCGTGCTCGCTTCGTCCCAAAATGAGAGTCCCATTTCAGAATCACGATACCATTTTATATTTTTATGTTTGGAAATATTCTAATGCGATTGTTGTCCTTTGAATTTTGCAGTATGCAGTATCAACACAGAGATGTTATTTAGTCGTTTTGGATCCGAAATGGATAGGAGAGAGCAATGCACTTATTGCAAGACTAGAAGTCCCAAGACATTTGAATTTTCCTCTTGGTTTTCATGGGTTTTGGGCAGATGGACAGTAATCATGAAATTGGTGATTAAATATCAAGAAGTAGAAATGCGGTCGCTACATTATATACTCATTTAGTAGATCAAATACAAAGGAAAAAAAAGAAGGTTGAATTAGCAGTTTCTTAGTTAGAAACATGGTGAAGATGTAAATTTAGTTGTGCAGTGTAGAAAATTCAGTACATTTGATGCAATTAATGTGATATATGATTGTCCTGGGAAAAAAATCAAACTTTTAATAAACTTAGGGGTTATTTGATAAAATCTGAATAAAATTGTCTGAATAATTAAGGATGTTCGAATGATCGAATGAAATAGAGACTCTAACTAGCTAATTGTTGCAAAGCACGAGTTTATTTTTTAAATCAATTGTTTTTAATTCCTTATTTATTCTATATATATATATATATATAATGATTATAAAATATTTTTTTGAATTTTAATTTAACTTATTATTGAATGACTACAAACTTTGCTAAAACAAACCATTATCAAAGACTTGCAATTGAATCTTCGTAATATGTTTTTTTAATTTAATATTCAGTTTATATAGTTTTTAAATTTAATATTTAGTTTTTATTCTTAACCTTTCGAATTTATACATAGTTATTTAGAGTTAAAAAATGAGTGAAACCTGGAAGCCTAAACTTGGTATTTAAGGAATTCTATATCACATAAAATTGTTGTAAATTAATAAGTTACCATCATGGATTTTTATTTTTAATGATAGTCTAAATTTTAATAACTATATATAAGTGAGATTTTTTTTTCTAACATTAATTAACTAAAGATCTCATATCTGAAATAAAATTAGTAATTAAATTTTATATAATCATTAATATGTTTTGTAATATATATTACACTTTTTAATATTAATTATTAATTCCTCATAATATTTTTTCTATATTTTTAATATACAGTTATTTAGGAATAAATTATTTGTAGAATAATAAGTTACCATTATGACTTTTAGTTTTAATAATTAACTAAAATTTAATCACAATATATAAGTCATAATTATTTTTAACATTAATTAACTAAATGTCTCCTATATTAATTATTATGTAATCATAATATTTTACCTATATTTTTAATATTTAGTTATTTAGAGTCTAAAGTTGAGTAAATTAAGTAAAATTCTAAACATGTTTTTAAAGTTAAAATTTAGTGTATGACTAAGTAATTAAAGAACTGTAAAATAAAATTATTGTAGAATAATAAGTTAACATTAAAGTTTGTAGGAGTATAAAAAAAATTGGTTCTCTAACATTAACTATTAATTATTTTTAATAGTTAATAATTTCACAACTTAACTTACTAATTGCATATAATTTAGTTTAATTTTATTAATTCTTTATTTATTATTAAAATCTTATGATGTTACGCCATATTCATATTTTATTGGGTTTGGAAATAATTACAAGAGTCAACCAAAATCTTCATAGAACTTATATAAAAGAGTCCTATTAAGTTTGGATTTTATTAATAGTTATTTAGATTGTTTTAAAATAAATTTAGGGAGACTTAAAAAAGTGTTTTACTTGTAGTTAAATTCTAAACTCCTACCAAAGACCAAAAAATCAAGTGTGAAACACGAGTTTTTTTTTTCCCGCTAAATTTATTTGTGCATTCAAGAGAATCATAAGTACAATGGCTTAGGGTATGATCTATAGTAAAATCATCAAGTAATAGGCCACTTGAGGATGATACTATAGAGGAAAGGCCTAACAGGCAACAAAAATAATTATAGGAAGAACCAAATAATTAGAGTATCTCTAGCAGATGGACTATCTGCTGGAATATATTTAGTCCATATGATATCATCAGATATCCTTTAGTCTTTAATCGTTCCAGCAGATGGACTATTCCGTGGACTATAATATAAAAAAATTAAAATAATCAATAAATTCAAAAAATAATCAATATCCCGTTGCTTTTATTACCGTTGTGCTCAATATTTTTTTCCCGTTCGGACTCTTTTATTATTACTGTTGTGACAATTTTTTTTATCCATTCCGCCTCTTTTATTATTACCGTTATGACCTTTTTTTTCCCTGTTAAGGTCTCTGCCCATTCATCTTCATCTCTTCGTCAGTTTTCATCTCCTTCTTCACATACCTTCATCTTCTTCTCCTTTTCTTCAGCCATCTCTACCATTAAAATATAGTTAAAATTATAGTCAGGATTATAATCCATCAGCTTGGATTCGCAGATTTAGTCGTTGAGCCTCGCCGGAAAATCACGTGGAGTATATTTACTCCATCTGCTGGAGCCAAATCTGATTCCTAGACTTAAATATAGTATAGGATTTGTTCAATTCCGGCTTCCTGGAGTTGCTCTTACAATCAATTGTGAAATGTATGACATTTTGGGATGCTTGTTTGAATTTTTTAGAGTGAGAGTCGAGCTTTAATCAAAATGATAATCTTTTTTGACAAAACATGGGGATGGTGCAACTTGTCCTCATGAATTTTGAAATTCTTAACACCCCAAAGTTTATAGAGTGTTGCAGCCAAAACCATTTTCATAATGTCTTTGTGCATTTTTCTACCTTAATGTTGGTCAATGAAGCCAATAATACCATCCCAGTCAGAAAGGTAGTCCAAACCGGTGCCCAGTTGCCATAACAGTGGAGAGAACCTCGTATGAATAAGGGCAATTAAAAAATAATTATGAAATATTTTTTAAAAGAGTCCTTCTTGGGCGACCGGGAAGTAGTGACCGGTCCATTTTTAATTTTTTTTTCTTTTGACTCCCAAAAAATTTATAATATTTATTGGGACTAAATTTTTTACAGAATCCAGTGATTTAGGTGTAATTTGGATACATATAAAAAATAGGGTTGCACAGGAGTCAGAAAAAAAAAATTGGACCAGTCACTACTTCCCGGTCGCCTTAGAATTTCCTTTTTTTTTAATTTCACAAATTAACTTACTATTGTTATGACAATATTTACAAACTTTACACGAAAATGTATGATTAATGAACTAAATGAATTTTATAAATAGTAAAATTGTTCATAAAATAATACTCCTCTTATCCCTAAAAAGATGACTAAAGATACAAATTTTTTTTATCCTCAAAAGGATAACATAAAGTACATAAAGTGAAGGGTAACTAAGTCATTTAGTAGGGTCCATCAATATAAAAAATTAAAAGTACTCATCACTTTATATAATATTGTGGGGCCACTAAGAATAAATTTGAAACTTTTTTTACTCTCTTTCCTCTATTTTTACTTTTCTTAATATGTGTGCAATTTGTACCTTACTCATCTTTTTAAGGACGTAGAGAGTATAATATTAATTATAGCAGACAATTGTACGTGGTTTGTATTTATTTATTTTAAGTAAATGTTGTAATCATTCTAACACCAATAGTAAGTTAATTTATGAAATTCAATTTTTTATATAAACATCATATATAAAACAAATAAAATATTAAAAATAGTGCTATTTATAAAATAAACATGTATTTTGTATTCTTTAGAAGAAAAAAAAACTAAAATACTAAGCACTCATAAAACACTATCATTATGTCTCTTTTATAAGTTAATCCTAGTTAATTATTACGATTGTATATTTTAGTACAACTATATTATAATAATTTTGTCGCTTATATTGTAAATACTAATTCAAATTGTTCCAACTTAATATAACTTACTTATATTTTAATATTTTAATTTGTGGATAATTATGATATAATAGTAGAATAATTTGTTACTATATGATATATAATTGTTAAATATATAATCAGTACTAATTATATTAGTAAATGACTTTTATAAGAAATAAATTATTATAAAACAATAAGTTACTATAAAAAATTTTAGGATCATAAATTGTCACGCCCCAAATCCGTACACTTGTTACAGTGGACCTGGTGCTGACTAACCATCATCTTTCTTAACATCCACCAATAATATATTTGGTAAAAACTCGATTTATTAAAAACTTTGGATCATATACTTTATTCCATAATCTTATACTTTACAATTTTCTATTATATCATAAAGTCATATAAATTATGACCCATAATCCAACACTAAATCCTTCTTCCTAACTTATTCTCCATTTAACCATCCGAGACTTTCAATATCAACAATATCTATCTATCCAAGATTCATAGTATAAATAATAAGATCGTTCTCAGAACAGAGTGGACCTTCCGTAAAAACGGTGCTCAATTAAGTAACCCCGGTCCTCGACAGAATTTTCTATATTATCAATACCTTCACTCAGATGTATAGATCTTATCAATAATGTATTTCTAGCATAGTTAAACGATTTTAAAGTTATCACCACTCAAAGTTCTAATACAAATAACAAAGGCAATAAAATAAATGTCTCTAAGCCTAATCACATTCCTTCATTTACTTTATATTCCAAACCTTCTGAAATTTAACTGCAAATAAAACATATTCGCACGAATGAGCACAAATGCTCAGCAAGTCTAACAGATATACAGATGAATCACACATAGCTCACACACTTTATGACTCAATAGATACATGCTCTGACTCAACAGATAAATAAGTTCGTACCGCCTCTGACTCAACAGATAAATAAGTTCGCACCGCCTCTGACTCAACAGATTAACAGAAATTCTCACTTTCTCGGACTTAACAAACAACAGCTCGATAATCATGGTAAGTGATGTTAAATAGTAATACACATTTTATACATAAACAAGGAATTTCATAACTCAATTAAAATTCAACAGTTAAACACATTGTTGCACAAAGTACAAAAAGAATAAGACGACTTACCTAATTCGCCTCTACCGTTTACGCTAATTTTGCGTTTTTCATATAACTTACATATATTTATGAGGTTACCATACAATTAGCCACAACATGACTCCTTAAATTAGCTCACTATAACTAGCCCCTAACCATAACTTCAAATTTTTAACTTTTATGTTAACTGATTTCAAAACTTATTTAATTTATAATTAAATCAAACCAACTTGGAATTGGTTCATCTTTGGAAAGTGACCTATGTATAACATGGTCTAACTACCTCCATGGGTGGCACAAATCCCAAAATTCTCGAGCTCAAAAACCCCGAAAACAATCCCTAAATCTGAACTTTGGACAACTTGTTTTCAGCTCGAGCCCTCCTCATTTTAAAATTCATAACTAATTCATTTTAAGAAATTTTTGAGTGATTCTTTCGCCTATGTCTTCGTAACTTCCCCCTCTACAACTTAGCTTTATATTTCATGTCCAAATTCCAAACATATAATTTTATATGATTTTTACAAAAACAGGTAAGATTAAAGTTTCTTCATTTCATGTTTTCGATTCTCTAACTAGTTACCACTTTGGTTAATTAGCTAGTTTTCATCTTTTATGACTCAATAACACTGTATTACATAATCATAAATCTAAACATGTACTATTTCATGAATCCTACTCAAGAACATAAACTAAAAATACAAAAACATGATTTTTTTATCTCTTGAAGTGCAAGTTTTATAACTCTTGAATAATCAAGCCTTTTGTTATCCTTCTTTCTCTCGGCTAACAATAATTCTCTCTAATACTTAATATAGCTTCTTTTGCTCTTGAATTACTTGTGAATTGGTGAAGATTTATGAAGGATGTGAGGTTCTATTTATAGGCAAATAAAACTTAGTCCCCAAGTTAACTTAGCCTCCAAGTATACTTAGCCCCCAATTAAACTTAACCTCGAAGTAAACTTAGTCCCCAAATTTACTTAGTCCTTAAGTATTAGGTCTTGTCTCTTGCAAAAAGTCCACCAAAGGAAGCAAAGCAAAGTCCTACTTGGGCACCAAGGATGCAAGATAAGAAACATACTTAGGTCTAATATGTCATACCGTATAAATGAATAGTGCTTTCTAGTTATATTTTACATGCATTTTTTACACTTGTACATATAATTAAATCACACACATTCAATCACATAACACATAGTTTAACTCACTAAATTAACCTTTATTTAATCACATAAGATTACATTTATAAGCCTTATAAATATTCGGGGTATTACATAAATTTTAATTAAATTATAAGTTTAAAAAGTATTTTAGTAGTAGTTAATAAAATAAAATCTGGAGGTTTAAAAAATATTTTAGTATGAGTTAAATTCTAATCCCATATGAAAGATTAAGGACCAAAAAATTTAATTTTGTCTTATTATATATAGATGGAAAATTGAACGCCGAATAAATAAACATGTATGTTTGATAATTATGTGTCAAAAATATCGAAATAAATATACTTTTCCATTTTAACCCTCATAACTCTTTTGAACAAGTTTTTTTTTTTTTTATATATATAAATAGCCATTAAGTAAAGTATGCTGATTCAAAAAGGTAGGATGATTGCACCGACCCAAAAAGTACTTTTGTTCCGGATAAGTTTGTTTGATAAAACTTTCAAATAATTTTTATCATATTAAGCGGTTATGAATTGAATTGAATTGATTGTAATTAAAAAAATACTACTGATATGTGATTATAATATTATATTATTAAAAAGTTTTATCTTTGTTTTTTATAATATATATAAGAAAAAATCTAAGCTTAGTGAAAAATACATTAAACCCATAATTCCACCTTTTTCCCTCCAAGAACGAGCTTAACTGAAAACCCTCGCCCAAAACCAGTCAAATTCAGACAGAACGAGAAAGAGAAGCAAACCACAAAAATGAATACTCCGTCGTTTTCACTCTCCGCTAACGCCGCTTCATCGGCTTCCGTTCCGTCATTCGGATTTGGCGCTTCTTCAACTCCGGCGAGTTCGTCTCTGTTTGGCACCCCCGCAGCTTCTTCAACTCCGGCGATTTCGTCTCTGTTTGGTACTCCCGCCGCTTCTTCAACTCTGGCAAGTTCGTCTCCGTTTGGTTCCCTGGTCGCTTCTTCGTCTCCGTTTGGTGCTTCTTCAACTCCGGCAAGTTCGTCTCGGTTTGGTGACCCGGCCGCATCTTCGTCTCCATTTGGTGCTTCTTCGGTATTTGGATCCAGCTCTGGTTCGGGGTTTTCTTCGAATTTGTTTGGATCCTCTAGTTCTGGTGCTGCTTCTACTACTTCATCTATCTCTCCAACCTTTTTTGGTTTATCTTCTTCAAATTCGGTAACTCCATCTCCGGCTTTTGCTTCTTCACCATTCGGTGCTTCTTCCTCATCTTCTGCTTCAAGTACGCCTTCATTCTCCAATTTGTTTGGATCTTCTTTCTCCTCTAGCACAAGTTCAAGTTCAGCTTCCCCATTTTCAAGCTCAGCATCACCGTTTTCAGTTTCACCTTCTCCATTTTCAGGATCAACTTCACCATTTTCGACTCAATCAGCACCAGCATTTTCATTCCCAAGCACTGCACCCTCGACTGCAGCTT
Source organism: Aralia elata (assembly GCA_034770075.1). Taxonomy (NCBI): domain Eukaryota; kingdom Viridiplantae; phylum Streptophyta; class Magnoliopsida; order Apiales; family Araliaceae; genus Aralia; species Aralia elata. The sequence continues at coordinate 85,803,402 of CM068388.1, forward strand.
CAACTTCACCATTCTCTCTTTCTTCTTCTCCACCGGCACCGTCATTTTCAACTTCCAGTACAACTTCATCTTCTTTATTTACCGCTTCATCTTCTGCTGCACCTGTGTTTTCATTTCCCACTGGTTCCAGCTCAAGTTCACCTTCTTCTTCGTTATTTGCTGCTTCATCATCTTCTGCAGCACCGGGATTTTCATTCCCTACTGGGTCTAGCTCAACTTTAGCTTCATCTTCAGCACCGGGGTTTTCATTCCCTACTGGCTCCAGTCCAGCATTTTCAATATCAAAGGGGACAGGAAGTTCTGCATCAGTTGCTGTTTCTTCTCCTACGCCTTTTGCTACATCAAGCTCTTCATCCAGTGGGTTTTCCTTTGGCACCTCATCCTTGTCTGGTTTACCATCCTCTCTTGGGTTTGGAAATGTGGCTTCATCTACGTCCACTGTCACTGCTTCCGTCTCTAGTCCAGCAGTAACTGCTGCTTCATCTCTCTTTTCAACAGTCACTACTACTACTACTGCATCAACTCCAGCTGTTTCAACCCCGGCAACATCTACTGTGACTTCTGGTATTGCTTTTCCATCTTTTGGTGCAAGTTCTTCATCAACTACTACAACTACTGCATCGTCTACAACTGCTACAGCTGTTTCATCAGCTGCTCCTACTGTCTCTTTTCCAAGTTTTGGTACTCCAAGCACAGCTTCTTCTTGGGGCACAACTGGGTTGAATTTTTCTTTGTCCACGAAAACACCTACAACTGCCTCAGCATCACAACCACAACCAGCATCTCTGTTTGGTGAGTGTTCTAATCTATCTATGTTTTCAGTCACTTTTCTCTTCTGTATAAATCATAATTATAGTTTCGTCCTACAATAGGAAGATTTGATTTTTGTTATTTGGATTCTACACTGTGATTTGGTTTTGTGTTTTCCTGAATGACTATCAAAGTATGTGCATTGTAAACGTAGATGGTAAGTGCTAGTTTAAAGAATCAGTGAATCTTGGGGAATTTTATAAATTGAGTTGAAGCCCTACCTCAATTCATTTCAGGAACCCATTTTCCGTTGGGAGTAGGCATAGGTGATGAAGTAAGAGTTTGAAGTAAGGTGAACATGTGAGGGATAGGTTTATTGAGCTGCCAGTTTATCAAATTGGCTAATGTAAGGGTAAGGAGGTTGAAGGGTTGAGGCGAGGTCATATGATAGGAAGAGGTATGTTATGAAAATGGAAGTGGTTGGAGTGCAGCAGAGTGTAGAATGTGAACTAACACCTAGTACCAGTATTGTCACTAAAGTGGTAAGGGCTGGTGCAGATGCTCCTGGTATGAAGTTTGCTGCAACAGATTTGGGGGTGACCCCACATAGCAATGAGGTCAAAGTAGGGCTATAGGAGCCATGTGATAGTTCATGTGCTGCTTCTAAAGTTTTTTTTGGGAAATGAAATAGGAGTTTGTGTGGATGCAAGTCAGACTTCCTCTATGTCTATATCTCTAGACATGAATGATTTACACTGTTTCACCATTAGCAGTTTGATAGTTAAATGAATTCGAGCCAAGTACGATGACATCACTATGGGGAGAATAGACTGTCAAGTTCATGTTATTGCAGTTGGTGGCTGATGTTGTGTATCCACTTTGCAATCATGCACTATAAAGCTTAGATCCTGCTAAAATGCAACTTTACTGAGACGAACGGCTGATGCAGTTGCTGTTGGGTTTCATGTGGACTGGTTGCTGCGGAGGGTTAACAAAGTCATGGCAGCTTTCAGATACCAAGTTTGTATGATTTAGGTGGACATGTTAGGCCTGCAGATAGAGATGCTGCAAAGAAATCTCTAATGGAGATGGAGCTGCGACAATTGGTCTGGAAGGAGGTTGCTTTTATAAAGGCTGAGATGGAAGCAAACGATACTAATGGATCTAATTTAGGTGACGAGCTACTGTGATGGATGCATACAAGATAGGATAGGATGTTTTATTTTGTTTAGTCCTTATTTTCTCACCACCTCTCTTGGTCTCTTTCACTCGCTCTGTTTGTTGTGTATCAATAACGTTCTTGATTGAATTATTTTCAAGTTTGTCTGTCTATAGAAATTAATATTCTCCACCTAGTGTTGTTCTGGACCCCTTCCTCCGTTTGACATTATGTCGGGGAATTTTAATACTCCATCTGTCCCAGGCTAGGAAGCAGGGGTGCGCCTACCCTCTGTCGCACTGCGCATGGGGTGCGTCGGGTGCGCGGGAGTGCGCACCAGCCGTATCCCCGGATTTTGCTTTGGGGGTGCGCCTATGGGGGTGCGGCAGTAGCATGTTTTGTAATTATGAAAAAGAAATTAAGAGGGGAAGAGAATAGACAGATCATGATAATGTACCTTTTAGGGCTTCAGCAGAGGGAGAGGAGCGATGACTTCGCAGCGGAGAGAAGGACTTCTGCGGTTGCTCGACTTGGGCAGTGGCGCGACTTCACAGGCACTCTTCTCTCTTCCTTCTTTCTCTTTTCTTTTAGTCACTAATACGCTGCCTTTTCTTCATTCTGATTTTTAGTTGTTGGGTTATCTTTTGTTGAAATTATCTTTGCTGCTTGCTGGGTTATTTTTATTTTATTTTTTTTGGCCTCATGGAATTATCTATTCTTTTTTTTTTTAGATTATGATAATAATCTTTTGCTGGGTTATCTTTTGTTGATTATTGTTGCCTTGCAGGTTGGGTTATATTAGTTAAATATTTAATAAATGTGTTTTTGACTTTAAAGACTGGGTTTTGTGTGACTTTATGGTTTCATGTTTTGCTATTGTGATGTAGGATGATGAAATTATATATTTTGTTGGAATAGCATGAAGTATTTAGTTTTATTAGTGTTTTTTTTATCATATATGTGTGTAAATATGAATGATTTACACCGTTTCACCATAGCAATTTGATAGTTAAACGAATTCTAGCCTTGTTGGAGAGAATGTGACTGCCAAGTCCACGTTATTGCAGTTGGTGGCTAATGTTGAGTATCCAATTTGCAATCATGCACTAAAAACCTTAGATCCTGATGAAATGCAACTTATAATGACACGCACGGCTGATGGGGTTGCTGTTGGGTTTCATGTGGACTGGTTGCTGCGGAGGGTTAACAAAGTCATGGCAGCTTTCAGATACCAAGTTTGTACGATTTAGGTGGACATGTTAGGCCAGCAGATACACGCTTCAAAGAAATCTTTAATGGGGATGGAGCTGCGACAATTGGTCTGGAAAGAGGTTGCTTTTATGAAGGCTGAAATGGAAGCAAACGACTTTAATGGATCTAAATTAGGTGACGAGCTACTGTGATGGATGCATACAAGATAGGATAGGATGTTTTATTTTGTTTAGTCCTTAATTTTCCCACTACCTCTCTTTCACTCCCTCTGTGTGTTGTGTATCAATAACGTTCTTGATTGAATTATTTACAAATTTACCTATGTATGGAAATTAATATTCTGCACCTAGTGTTGTTCTGGTCCCTTTTCCTCGTTTAACATTATGTTGGGGAATTTTAATATTTACATTATGGTAGCACGTAGAATCAGAAATATTTAACATTATGCGTGTATATTGCTTGTTACACATTTTTGAGGAGATTGACTTAATCTTCAAAATTTGTCTCAGTTACAGATTTCCGGCACTTATAGTTATTGTAGTTGTACAGTTTCTCACCTGCATTTCTAAATATTTGATAATTTGCAAATTCAAGTAACCACTTCATTTCTGAATGTAAGGGCTTATATCTGTTACAATACTTTAATCTATTGTCTGATCTGGCATTTACTTTTTGTAGGTCCTGCTTCAACTTCTACAGCTGGAGCAACTTCAAGAATCAGTTCTCCTGCTCAGTCGACATCAGACCTTGATGTTGTTTCCTGTAGTAGGTTAGTATACATCTTGATAACTGAACTTTGTTTTAAGTTTGGTTCAGTTTTTTTGATGATCGTCTCTACGTTGGCATACTTCTAAAACAAGTGGAGGCATGAGTCTCACCTACCTTTTTGTGTTCTAGGACAACTTCAACTGTCAGTGCAGCTGTAGCCTCTGCGCCAAAACTACCATCTGAAATCACTGGAAAAACTGTCGAGGAGGTAATTTATATGTACAAAAGTTACTTATAAAAAATTGACATGTACAATTGTATCTTGCAAAGTCGCAAAAGTGTAGTTACTTCTACTTGATGAATGATCATGGCATTCTGCTGGCTAAAGGGAAACGTACAGACTTTGACATATTATGTTTTTTGCTTTTCTGAATTCCTAGTGTGTGGGGTTTGCATTTGGAGTTCTTTATGTCTTATTATGTGATCTTATAAACACATTAACATTGTTAGCTTTTGTTTCTTTCCTATCTTTGCTGATCCTTCTACTTTTGTTGAATTCTTATGTTCTGTTTCATATTTTCCCCCTTTTTCCTCCCCTTTCCCTTTCTATTTGTATAAAGATCATCGTAGAGTGGAATGCTGAGCTACAAGGGCATACTGGAAAATTTCGGAAGCAGGCTATTGCGATAGCTGAGTGGGACAGGAGGATTTTGCAGAACTGTAATATTCTTATCAGGCTTGAGGTCATTCATTCTTCTCTATGAAAAAATTGCTGTTATTAAAGTTGAATGTTTGGGATATTCATGAAAGTGTATACTATTTTTAAAATGTAATGAACTTCAATAGATTTGTGCAGGGGAATCCTATAGTTAAGATTTTGAAAAGAGATTGTTGAATATTCTTGGATTTTCAGATATTAGACCACATTTCTATTGTTGCTGGGCTGCGATGGGAGAGTAGTGTTTCTTTTCTTTTTTTTTCTTTCCCCCACTTTGATAGGCTTTTGTTTCTTATTTTCTGTACACTATTATCTGTATGCGTATACGTATGCAATTTCTGACGGTTATTCAATATTATGATATGTACTTCTGACTTCACTTTAAAGTTAGTGTTGTCAATCGCTTCTATGGGTTGTTTACCTACTGTTAAATGCTCAATTTCTGTGGCGAATATGGATTGTTGCATGTTGTTGGATTTCTTGCCTATTGCTAAATGCCTTCTGTATCAGGCTGAAGTTCCCAATGTAATTGAGATGCAAACTAACTTGGAGCGACAACTGAAGCTAATTGAGACTCAACAGGAAGAGGTACTGATCAGCACTCTTTTTCTGTATGAACATTAGTGCATACTTCTGCTCTGCACACAGATTGTTTGAACTTGTCAATATGTTTCCAGGTTATTCTTCATGAAGGTTATTTGGTTATTGAGTGCTGTCTCTGGACTCGATTTGTTTTATTTTTATTTTTTAATGTGCACCAATGTATGTAGTGTTGCTGAAAAAGTTACTATAATACAAAAAAAAAATAGGAACACACAACCCCCCATAATCTTATTTCACTCTATAAAATTCTTGTTAGCAAGTCTTATGTGTCACTGCTAACTTAAAACTGGTTACCAAATTGCCACAAAGATGACAAGCCAAAGGTGGTTCCTATGATTCTATCATATCAGAAGCATACATAGGCTGCATGCCTGCATCCATTTAAATGCTGATAGGTCAATTAAAATTAGATCTCTTTTTCGGAATTGGATCTTGAATGAAATCACTGAATTAAATTTATTTTATTTATTAGTAAGCCAAGCCTGGATTAATTACTTTCTAGAAACTTGTTTAATTGAATTAAACTCATAGTTGTCATGGTGTCGCCTAGGCGTCCTGGCACTAGAGTAGTTCAAGGCGACGTCTTGGACGCCAAGCCGCTAAGGCTCACGCCTTGGTAACTGGCCAAAGTTAAGTCATTTTTTACCCATGAGGCCATGACTCATCATAACTCATGGATTTACTATGTCGTGTAATTTATTATTTATTATACTTGTAATGGGTGATGGGCAAGTCATCATTCTTTATTTTCTACGTGGTGTTTGTTAACTTGTTATACTATTTTTTTAATGCCATGTGTTTTATTTTTGAATTTTGATTGTGAAGTATTAATATAATTGTGTTTTTAATTGTATTCCATAGTGTTAGTTATTATGTTTTGGGTATTAATGTATATAAAATTTTATTGTTCAATATACTTTTGAAGTAAAATAAATAATATATAAATTATACATTGTTAACGACTTGTCGCCATACGGACGCGCCTTATCGTCTAGGCGGCCTGGCGGTCAACTATCGTCGCGTCTCGCCGTGGTGCCGTGACAACTATGATTGAACTAGATTCTCAGAAAAGCTTATAGCCTAGCTGGCAGGAATGCGTTTCGAGTTGTCCCTACTTGTTTGCTAGTAGATAGTAATTGATACTTAAAGAGTCCTATCAAGGTTCAACTTGTACCCAGTTGTCACATGATATTTCATTTTGGTCCATGTCGAACTCCTCCTGAAGTTGGTCCCAACCATTGGCACCTGCTTTTTATTTGATGAATACAAGTTATATATAGAAAGGAAGAGATTAGAAGAGTGGTACTGGGAGTCCTGTTAAGAAAAGAAGAGGGAAATAGAACCTCAATTGAGGACAGCCTTTCAATCAATATGAATCTTGGAGATTGCAATGCCTTTAAAGCACTAACACTTTTCTTGGATTGAAGCAAGACTTTAAACTTAAGCATTCCTCTCCAAATACATATCTTGAATGACCACAAGCATGCTGGAGTGCAACAAAATCCTTCCATTCTTAGAGTTGGACTGAATTTCATGAGCCCGCTTGCATTAAATGCAAATATCCTTGACAAAGGTTATAAGGTTAACCATACTGTAACAGTCTATTTGTGTTAAACCTATTCAGAACGAAGGATCACATAAGAGCCTGGACTTTGGAAGTAACCCAAGTCTTCCAGATTAGTTTATATAATGAATGAAGGAGGAGTCTTGAGAGCTAACAAAATAAGCGTGAAGGATACATAATGAAACACACCGACATAATACAATATCACATGTATTAGGCTCAACTATAAGCTACGTCATCAGACAAGATGTATGTGTTGTCACATTTACATGCATGAAAGTTGTGCATATTTTAAATCTGTTCTTTTGTTCTATTGTCAGGTTGGTAAGGGTTTGCAAAGTATGGAGGATGAAGCTGAGCCTATATACAAAGATGAGCGTGGACTACTTCTTGACGATGAGGCTGCATCCACGAGAGATGCAATGTAAGTGCAAAGTTCCAATTTTGATTGATGGTTGACATTACCCTTGTTAACAAATCTTTTTCTGATGATTTGTCTTTGTCTGCCACTCATGCTTCAAGTATTATTTTGCACGTCGCTTATATATTGCAGAACTCTGAAATGTTGAAGATAGATTTGTAGGACACTTGAGCTAGACATGTTATGGAGTGAGCATTTGATTGTCATCTTTTTTGGGGATGTAATTTCAGGTATGAGCAGGCTGAATTTATTGAAAGGGAACTAGAACAGATGACAGAGCAAATTAAATCGATTATTCAGGCTGTTAACACCAACCAGGTGACCGCCCCTCTTTGCTTTGTAGTTACTCTTTGCAACTGATGGGATGACTCATCTGGATGTTGTAGTTCGAATCCTAAACAATCAACTAATTTCATTGATGTGGATTGATGAAAAGGTTAGATTCTTACTCATCATTTCTTCAGACGCACAACCAAAGTTCTGTGCTTGCTAGTTTCGTAATGGGATATGTGAGGGAAGTATTAAGAAATTATTATTTCCGTTAATTAGGCACACCGTGGTTTTATTGTTGTGATTATTATAATTTATTTATTTATTTCCAATTTCTTGTTGTCACATGGTATTACTGTGAAAATATTATTTTTTCTTGAAAGCTTTATCCTTTCTTCCCAACTTAGTCTCTTCTATTTATGTTGTCAACTTGCTTCTGTGGACTGTTTACCTAATGTTAAATGGTCAATTTCTTTGGCGAATATGGATTGTTGCATGTTGTTGGATTTCTTGCCTAGTGCTAAATGTCTTTCAAATCAGACTGAAGTTGCCAATGTGGTTGAGACCCAAACTAACTTGGAGTGACAATTGGAGCTAATTGAGAGTCATCAGGAAGAGATACTGATCAGCACTCTGTCTATATGAACATTAGTGCACAATCTGCTCTGCACATAGAATCAACATTGTTTGAACTTCTCAATATGCTTCCATGTTATTCTTCGTGAAGGTTGTTTGGTTATTGAGTGCTGTTTCCGGAGACAATTTGTTTTATTATTTTATTTTAGTTGTTTTTTCATTCTACAACTTACTGTCTCTTGTCTTGTTAAGTTTTTTCTTTTCTCTTACCCTTAGGCTGATAATATTGGAAATTAACTGTCTTCTGGTGGGATTGCACTTTTTGATACGCTATTCCCCGTCTCTGCTGCCATGTCTCATCCCACTGATATGGCTAATCATCCTGATACCCCTACCTTTGTGCAGCCACATGCAGCGGTTCAGACAGCTAGGATTGCAGCTTCCACTACTATAGGGACTTCTCAGGAGATGCCTCGTGGAAGTACATCTGGTTCTGCCCCTATCTGTACATCTCTCCCTGCAGCCTCCACAGGTCCTCCTCGAGTGAGCCCCCTTATTGCTTTGAAGGTTGCTCCCTCCAGGCCTTCTTTTACCCTTTCTGAAGGGCTTGCCTATTGGAGAGGCTTTCAGGTTTCACCATCTAGCCGATGGAGCCTTGAGCGTCTTTCTACTCGGTTCCCTCAGATGCTTGATCGATTCCAGCTTCAAACAAGTCATTTTCAGACTTTTATATTGGATCGGCTTGCGGGTCTTGGGGATGAGATGCACGATATGCTGGTTAGCGAAGTGCAAGAAACAGACTTGGATAGGCTCAAGTGCATCATCGGTGACCTTTCTAGTGTGGGCATAGACGTAACCTTTTTTCGGGATAGACTGGATGTTGTTGCTTCTGCCCGTCGTGCTGCTGACTTGAGGTCGGCCATTGCTATGCGTTGTCAGGAGCATGCCATGTACACAGGGGAACTCTTGAGGGTGGAGTCTGCAGCTAAGGATTTGAGGATTGAGCTTGAGAAGATGGAGTCTACCGCCAAGGACTTGAGAGCCATATTGAAAGAGAATGAGCAGGCTCGAGATGTTGCTATCGCTGACTTGGGGGCTCTAGATACTTCTTCTGCTCAGCTTGATCCTTCTTTGTCTTTAGATCAGGGTCTTTTGTAGTTTTCATTCCCTGTTTTTGTTACTTTTTGTATTATAGAGATTTGCTTTGTTTGTGATGGTATGATAACATATGTTGATCTTCCTGTTTTCTATTAATTCGTTTTTCTTAATTGTGCATGGATATTCGTTTTGCTTTTGACTTGAACAGTTTTCTTTACTCATTACTAAATATCAATTATTAAGTCATAAAACCATTCAAAGTATAATTTTCAAGACAAAAAAATTTCGCACAATAAAGGAAAAAAGTATAAAGTAAATTTGGCAAAAAAACAAAAAAAGTATAAAGACAGCAAATTCTCAAAACAAGATCATTTACTCTTTTTGTTAATTAACACTTGAATCATTACTTTTAATTTCAAAGTACAAGTGAGAATCAATGATTTCAAATTGGTTTTAACGTTTGTCAATTTTTAAAGAAAGTGTAACTAGTGATTTCAATTGAAAGATAATCAATTTATTTTTGACGAAAAATCATAATGTTCGCTATTTTTAAAAATAAAGTGTAACTAGTGATTTCAATTGAAAGATAATCAATATATTTTTGACGAAAAATCATAATGTTCGCTATTTTTAAAAATAAAGTGTAACTTGTCGGGTTCGAGGAGTGTAACTAGTGATTTCAATTGAAAGATAATCAATTTATTTTTGATGAAAAATCATAACTTTCACTATTTCTAAAAATAAAGTGTAACTTATCGGGTTCGAGAACTTAGAATCAAGTGTCTCAATCACTTTCAGAGGTGAAAGTGTAACTGCTCGTTAACTATTTCAAGTATAGTATTTCTTCACTCATGTTCAATGGATCTGATATAGTATCTGATCCCACACGAGATATTTTGCAATACTCTCGGAAAAAATTTGATGATTGGTATACCCCTCATCAGTACTCTTAAGCACCAAGTCTCCCACCGAAATATGTCGTGGCACCACTCCAATACTGTATTGTCTAGGCAGTCTCTCATGGTACTGTTCTAATTTTTCCTGAGCTTTGTCTCAGAAGTTGGCTACAGCTTCTAAGGCAGCTGGTTGGTTCTTCCTTGACTAAGCTTCGGAGTCTCATCTTGGATCTCTATTTTCACAGGCAAAACAGCAACTTCTTCGTCATACACTAAGGCATATGGAGTCTTCTCTATGAGCTTTCTTTTGGAAGTTCGATAAGCCCACAATGTCATCGATTGTTGTTCTGTCCATGTGTTTGGGATGATCATCTAGGATCTTTTAGAGAATTTTGATCAGGGTCTTATTTGTGGCCTCTGCTTGACCATTGCCTTTCGAGTAGTATGGTGATGATTTGTAGTGCTTCACTCTTACCAAAACAAGAACGAATAGAAGGTATTTAATTGAATGTTTATTTTATCTCATTTTCATTTTGCATTATTTTTGTATTGGGATCTCATTTAGGAAGTAACTTTCACGTTGGAGTCGATTGCTATTACGTTATGTTTTTTGGAACTCCAGTTGGACGTTTGGTTGCGCTGGCTAGCTGTATTTATAGTAGATTGTGCTTCAGGTAATCCCTTACAAAATGACATGATTCTCATTAACGCATTTTGATGTCGTAGGGAGAACGACACTGAAATGAACGTTGATAGGCTCATTTAGAACTTCACATTCTAACAAGATGCATAGCTTTTAAAATTTTCTTTATTTGTTTCGCTCATCTTGTTCTTTGTTCTCTTAAATTATTGTTGTTGTTTTTTGGTTTTACCAGGAGATACTTTCACGAATGGGAAAGTAGTTAGATACACCATGACATCTATGAATGCCCCTGAACCAGTGATGTCGTTAGCTGTTAAACATTTTGTGTAGTTCAAAATGTCAGATGACTTTACATTATTCTCTACTAAGTAGTAGTTTGGAAATGGCAACTTAGGCCACTTTTTCCTTTACGAGTTACTGTATATAATAACAAATTTATATCGACTTTAAATACCGATGCATATGAATACATAACGTAGGAGGGTGTAAAGAGTCCAAATATTACTGTTCAATTTTATTGTTTACGGTTTGTCAGTCTCAGCCGCATTCCACTTTTGACACAAAATTAGTCGGCATATAAATCATTTTTCTTTTTTTATTAAGCTTATAATTGATTTCTTTTTTACAAAAAGCTATTCTTTTCAATTTCAAAATTTACCGAATTTGATCCTAGGAAAATATTTTTTGGAAAGTGTTATGAAACTAAAACACTGCACATGAGTTGGCCCATACGTGGTCTGTTGGCAGCAGAAGATTTATTGGTGAGCCTATTTTTTTGCCTACAGGAACTAAAGAAGATGAGGGGTTCCTTCTTGTTGTGGAGGTAAAAGAAAACTTTTTATGTAAGTTCTGTTTGTTCTATAAGGCCATATACCAAGGGCCGTTTCTGAGCACACACAGTAGGGTTGACCGCTCTGGGTCTCTGATTAGGGGCTTCAATTTTTTTTTATTATATATATAGTATATATATATATATATCAGAGCTTCAATTTTTTTTTATTATATATATAGTATATATATATACAGAGAGAGTCTGGTTTTCCAACGGACCCAAAAAACGGGTTCAAAAAACGGCTTTGGGCTATAGCGACGGTTCTGTCGCCATAGCTAACTGTCGTCATAGGCCTATGACGACGATTTATGCTATAGCGACGGTTCTGTCCGTTGCTATAGCCGGTCCGTTTTTTGGACCCGTTTTTGGGTCCGTTGGAGAACGGTTCTATATATATATATATGTGAACACATTTTTTTATATATATAGTGTATATATATATATATGTGAAATTAAAAATATAAATATATAATGATATAGGTATACAAAAGTAATTTTTAAAGCCCAATAAATTTTTAATGACTCAATTGTGCTAACTCTAATATAGTGTTTAAGCCCAAACTATTATGTTTTAAGCTCGGAAAAGACGTTTTTTGGATGTAGTTTGTATTTTTTTTTTTGTGAAGACATTATTTCAAAAAGGGCGTCGTTTTCATTTTTCTCCATACGCCACCAAAATCTCAGGAACGACCCTGCATAAAGTAGTGGGCTAAAAGAAAATCAATCAGGTGTAAGTTTGTCTTTAAACTCCTTGATGAGCCAGTAAAGGAGCTGTTATTTTAGATTCTAAGCATACTAATTCCCAATCATAGGCTGCATTAGTTTTCCTTAAATCATTTTGAAAAGCTTAAATTTCCATTTCTTAAAGAGAGAATCAGAGGATTGGGATCAAATTGAATAATGGCTGTAGCTCTAAATGCAAATGTTTCAGCAGCAATGGCAGGAAGAGCATCTAAAATGCTCAGTTATCCCATTGATTAGGCAACATGGCCGGTCCTAAGAATTTGGAGGCCCTGTGCGAGAAAAAAATAGGGGCCCTTCGAAATTGGGGGCCCTATGCAGTCGCCCCTTCTGCACCTCCTCAGGGCCGGCCCTGTTAGGCAACAACCCCAAATGTACCATTTTTGGAATCAAAGCAAGATGTAAACCATTAACTATGAAGAAGCCATAATAATCTTGTCTTTGGCAAATATCAAGATGTAACATAAATACTTTGATCATAACTTCTTTATGAGAGGGTTGTAGCAGTTTAAAAAGATTGTTTATTCCTTTGATCTCTCCTAATTAACCAAACTCCAAACAGTGCAGGTTAGAAAAATTCTTACCTCTTAGTTACTACATAATTTTAAGGCATACAAATGACACGCGCGCGCGCACACACACACACACACACATATATATATATATATATATATATATATATATTATGTCAAATACTTAATACTATAGATTTTTGTGTTAGATTTAAGATCAAATAATCAGAGAAATTAGATTAAAAACAGAAAAGTAATAACACACGATATACTCAGGTTCATTAAAATTATGGCTAGTCTTGCTTGTTTGACGTATTCTCTCACACTTTATAATGATCTATACACCAAATAATTTTTATATAGTAATTAAAAAATCCTAAATGTTATAATATGAGTCAAATTCATGATGTCCAAAACATTAGTCAAAACTAAGACCAGATTACTAATAAGTCTTCAATCCTAAATACACATTATGCTCCGACTATCCTGACACGGTCGAATTCACCAAAGTATAAGTCAATTGTGACGCCCCCAAAATAGGTCCATACAACCCATTTTGAGTCGCCAATAACATTCCACAAAATACAAATACAAATATGAATTTTCCCATTTACAACTAATAAGTGTTGTGCAAAATACGACAACACATTACAAATATATCTTAAATTCTCAATACACTTATTGTCACACTAATAGTAAGGTATTGAGACACTTCTAATATCTCGGACCATCACTCCATTCCCCGGCTAGTCCCCGCTACACTCTCTTTTCCTGAGGAGAACAATGGAACAAAAAGGAAAAGGGTGAGCACAAATAGCCCAGTAAGAAATATCATGACTAAGATAATGAAGAATAAAAATTATCTTTAGTCTTCAACAGAATTAAATCAGAGATTTAAAGATATTTTAATTGTTTAACAACAACAATTGCAGCGGAACCAACAATCCATTAGAAGAGTCAAGTAGATTATAATATCTACCATCTTCTATAAATTAAAGGATCACCACCAATATTTTATCCCTGTAACACCAATCAACAATTTCTGTTTATGAACATCCAAATCAACAGTTTATATTCAACAGCCTCTCTTTGCACTACGTGCCAAAGATATTTATTTGTAACATCACCGGTCATGATCATGCCAAACGCCAGTTCATCTTTGCACTACGGGCCAAAGAGAACTTTCACCATACGCCTTTGTTTGTAACACCAAAAGTCATGATAATACCAATACACAGTTTGGTCAAAATCATGTCACGCCAGTTCATCTTTGCACTACGGGCCAAAGAGAACTATCACCACAATTTAAATATGAGGATGAGGATGATGACAATGATACAGTGAGATCAAGGATAAGAAAAGCTTTATAATTTAATCAGTATCAAAGATTGACCAAATTGCCAACACGATGACCAAATTGTGGAGTCAAATTCAAGAATGATATTCAAGAAATTGTTTCATGCTTCAACTATAACGTATAAAAAGATTCAAGTGAGAAGATATTAGTTGAAGCACAAACTATTAAAGATATTCTACTAATTTTCAGGGATTTTCTCCATTTAAAAAATAAGGTTTTGGAAACAAACAAAGATTTCTTATCTTAAATGGAGAAATGTGAAAGAAAAAGATATCCCTTAAAGAGTACAAAAGAAATGATACGTTATACGAGTATAACAGAATATATGAAACTGCAAATGGATTTTCACCCGTCATGCGATAATTCGCGTAGACAGATTATTTTCACAACAGATTAATAAGTAACGAATACAAAGGGTTATTCACCAGGCATGCGTCAATCCGCACGGACAGGTTATACCCATAGATTAATAAGGAATGAATACAGAAGGGTATTCACCAGGTACGACACTCGTACTTACAGGTTATTCCCATAGAATAATAAGGAATGAATACAAAAGGATATTCACCAGGCATGCGTCATACCGCACGGACAGGTTATCCCCACAAATTAATATAGAATGAATAACAACCTTTATGAGTATAATATCACTTACGAACATGAAAGCAAATGATATTATATAGAGTATGAAAGAAATGATATTCCCTACCTTCGTTAACTGGATGTTACTTTCTATGAAGTTTACTAACTTCGGATAATACTAGTATTCTCACAAATACTCACAATAGCCTAGCACACTAAGAGAACTCAAGAAATTTAGAGAGAGAGAGAAAGTATAAGCAATGAAGGTGTGAAATTTTCTTAAGCAAACCCTCCCTATTTATAGGAAAATCAAGGTGAGGGCATTTTAGTCTTTTTCCCCAAATTTTCTTGGTTTATTACTCTTATACCCTTGGCATATTCTTTTAATATACTTTATGCCATAGTATATTCTTAGAATATGCTTTTACTTAGGTTTTTAACCTTAAGGTAAAATAAAAACTGAATTAACTATTTACTGACGGTAATTACTATTGACTGACATGTGGGTCCCACAGAAAAATAAAATCTGAAGAAATTATTCTACAAAAATAATTTGTGGGTCCCACCGGTCAAATAGTTATGGGTCCCACGAAATAAAGTGTGGGTCCCACAGAAAAATAAGTTAACTTACAATAAACGCTTCACATATTTTTAATCAACACTATTTTAGACTTATAATATCAACAACCAGATCATTCCCAGGAAAAAAGGGGCCTTCCGTATAAACGGCGCGCAATTAAATAACCTTTTTCCTTGACAGAATTTCTAGACATTGTCAATAATGCTAAAATATCATATCAAATAATATAAGTTACAGTGTCATGACAAATAATAAAAAGTATTATGCAGATGCTACTGTAACAATTATTGAACAAAATACTGTGCAATAGTTGCTTTATCAATTATTGAATCAATAATATAAAATACTGTGCAACACCGTGTGCTTGTGAAATACCGCGTACTACTGTGGAATAACGCGTTTTACTGTTCTTTTTATTACCGGGTATTTCAACAGTTGCAGGTGATAATACTGTTGACAAATACTGTCGTTTTCAGTATCCGACAATGGGGCCCACTATCGTTGACAATATTGCCATTTCGGCGCCGTCGTACGATACCGAATATAATATTCTCCGACAAAAAGAATATTCCCCGACATGCACTGTTTATCAGATAATTTGCATATAACACCCTTAACTATCATTTATAACAATTAAGCACTTTACTATTTAGAAGAATAATCATAAAGAAAATAATAAACTTTTTATTTCATAAAGTCGGGATCTTACAATCTCCCCTCCTTATGAAATTTCGTCCTCGAAATTGACGTACGTACCTGGCGTTTCGAAGAGGTGAGGATACCTTGCTCTCATATCAGATTCTAACTCCCAGGTCATTTCCTCAATATCATGGTTTCTCCATAAAACTTTGACTTGAGGTATAACCTTTGATCGTAGAATCTGTTCCTTCTTATCCAAGATCTTGACAGGTACCTCTTCGTACGTCAAATCCTCTGCTATCTCGTCTGGTTCCAACTCAATAATGTGGTTTGGATCTTTCACATATTTACGTAGCATGGATATGTGAAAAACATTATGAACACGAGACATGCTTGGCGGTAAAGCGAGTCTGTAGGCCACAGTTCCTACTCGGTCGAGGATTTCAAATGGACCGATAAATCGAGGGTTAAGCTTTCCTTTCTTTCCGAATCGCGTAACACCTTTCCTCGGAGCAACACGTAAAAATACATGATCCCCAACGTTGAATTCTTCGTCTCTTCGATGAAGATCGGCATAACTCTTATGTCGATCTTGAGCTGTTTGTATACGTTGCCGGATCATTTGGATCTTTTCCGTAGTCATACGTATCAACTCGGGTCCCAACAATTTTGCCTCACCTACTTCATCCCAACATGCTGGAGATCGACACCTTCGTCCATACAACGCCTCGAAGGGAGCCATGCCTATACTTGCTTGATAACTGTTATTGTAAGAGAATTCTACCAATGGCAAGTATTTGTCCCAACTTCCTTTGAAGTCTAGTACGCAGAGTCTTAATAGATCTTCAAGGGTTTGAATAGTCCTTTCTGATTGTCCGTCTGTTTGGGGATGATATGCAGAACTGAATCGTAATTCAGTGTCCATAGCTTTTTGCAAGCTGACCCAAAATCGTGAAGTGAACCTAGGATCTCGATCAGAAACGATGGATACTGGCATGCCATGCAATCTCATAATCTCGCTAATATACAAACTAGCAAGACGCTTGAGTGAATAGTTTTCTCGTATAGGCAGGAAATGAGCAGACTTGGTCAATCTATCTATAATGACCCAAATTGCGTCTAAGCCTTGAGAAACCTTGGGAAGACCTGTCACGAAATCCATGTTGATGTGTTCCCACTTCCATTCGGGAATCTCAAGTGGTTGCAATGGACCCCTTGGTACTTGATGCTCCGTCTTGACACGTTGACAAGTTAAACATCTTGCAATAAACTCTGCAATCTCTCTCTTCATATTGTTCCACCAAAATGTATGTCGAAGATCACGATACATTTTGGTACTTCCCGGGTGGATTGCAAATGGTGTGTTGTGTGCCTCCATCATGATTTTGTATTTCAACTCAGGGTCGTTAGGAACACACAGTCTAGAGTTGACTCGAAGTATTCCATCTTCGTCGACTCTTGCTTCTGGAATAGCACCTTCTTGTACCTTTTTCTTCATATTCATCAACTCCGGGTCTGTAACTTGAGCAGCTTTAATTTTGTCGATTAAAGCCGGTTCTACCTGTATATGTGCGACCTTCACGTGGGTTCCTGGAGTCTTTAACTCTATCTCCATCCTTTGTTAAATCATCCAAGATGAGCTTTTGCGATGTCAGTAACGCACTCGTGCTTGCATATGATCTTCTACTCAATGCATCAGCTACTACGTTCGCCTTTCCAGGATGGTATTGGATGGTATGGTCGTAATCTTTTAACAGCTCAAGCCAACGCCGTTGTCGCATGTTGAGTTCCTTTTGGGTGAAGAAAATATTTGAGACTTTTGTGGTCTGTATAGATCTCCACTTTCTCTCCATATAAATAATGTCTCCAAATCTTCAACGCGAAAAACGACTGCTGCCAACTCTAGATCATGAGTAGGATAATTTCTCTCATATTCCTTGAGTTGCCGAGACGCATAGGCTATAACCTTCCCATGCTGCATGAGAACACAACCTAGTCCTTTGTTTGAAGCGTCGCTGTAGATGACAAATCCTTCCGATCCTGATGGTATTGCCAATACAGGTGCTGAAATGAGCCTTCTTTTGAGTTCTTGAAAACTCTTCTCACATTCTTCGCTCCATTTGAATGTTGTGCTTTTCCGAGTCAGTTGAGTTAATGGAATGGTTATTCGAGAAAATCCTTCTACGAATCTCCGATAATAACCAGCTAGACCCAGAAAGCTTCGTACTTCGGTTACTGACTTGGGTTGTTCCCAATTTGATACTGCTTCAATCTTCGCCGGGTCAACCGAGATTCCTTCTTTAGAAACCAAGTGACCAAGGAATGCAACTTCCTCAAGCCAGAATTCACATTTCTTCAACTTAGCATATAACTTGTTTTCACGAAGTTTTTGGAGTATCAGCCTCAAGTGTTGCTCATGATCTTCACGACTTTTAGAATATATGAGAATGTCATCAATGAAGACAACCACGAAATGATCCAAATATTCCTTGAATATCCGGTTCATCATATCCATGAAAGCAGCAGGAGCATTAGTCAATCCAAAAGACATGACTAAGAATTCATAATGTCCGTACCGAGTTCTGAAGGCAGTCTTTGGAATGTCATCAGCTTTAACTTTCAACTGATGATATCCAGAACGAAGATCGATCTTTGAAAAGAATTGAGCACCTTGTAACTGGTCGAACAGGTCATCAATGCGAGGTAACGGGTACCTATTTTTGATGGTGACATGGTTTAACTCCCGATAGTCAATGCAAAGTCTCATACTCCCGTCTTTCTTCTTTACGAATAAAACAGGAGCACCCCAAGGCGATGTACTCGGACGTATGAAACCGCTGTCTAACAACTCCTGTAGTTGGACTTTTAACTCTTGAAGTTCAATAGGGGCCATTCGATATGGGGTTTTGGAAATAGGTTTCGTACCGGGTTCAAGGTCGATACAAAATTCAATTTCACGGTCTGGGGGTAGGCCAGGAAGTTCTTCGGGAAATACGTCAGGGAACTCATTAACAACAGAAATATTTTTCAAATCTGACGTACTTTTATTTAAATCCGTTACATGGGCTAAGAAGGCTTGACATCCGTTTTTTAATAAACGAATGGCTTTGTGACTAGAAATGATGGTTATTGATTTCAATGGTTTGGTTGCTTGAATTCGCATAATAGGTTGATTAGGAATATGAAAACTAATAACCTTACGAAAGCAATCAATTTTAGCATGATGAGAAGTTAACCAATCAATTCCTAAAATCACATCAAATTCATGCATGTTCAAGGAGATAAGATCAACAGGTAATGTGAGGGTGCCGATTTGAACAAAGCAAGATTTATAGACCGTAGATGTAACGAATGTTTGCGCTAATGGTGTTTCGACAGATAAGTCAAAATCTAATTCTTCAGGAGTCAAATTCAAGCGTTGAGCACATGTTGGTGAAATAAAAGAGTGGGTAGAACCAGTATCTAATAAGGCATAGACTTCATAAGAGTTAATAAGTAGTTTACCCGTTATAACCTCGTTCGAATTCTGCGCTTTTTGTGACGTCACAACAAAAGCTCTCCCCTGGACCACAGACTTTGACTTGTCCGTGACCGCCTTCGGTGTCATCATCGCAGCTGGACTTGACTTCGCTGCATGACAAAAGCGAGCTATATGGCCTTCCTTTCCACAATTGTAACATACTTTGGATGGCGATTGTGTACAATTGGGACTGATGTGTCCTTCTTTCCCACACCTGAAACATCTTACAGGTGGTCGTTCTCCTTCCTTCGAAACTGGTACTGGTGCTGGTGCTGACGTTGGTGTCTTTCCATGGTTGTTGTTGAATCTCCTCTTCTTGGAATTGTTGCCACTTGACTCACTCCTTCTATTATCTGGGCCAGGATTACCACCGAAGTGGTTACCATTTCCGGTGTTGTGATTCCCTCTTCGCTGATTATCATTATTTCGATAATTGCTGCCACCATTACGATTATTACCGTGATTTTGCTCTCGTGGTTGGGTGTTGCTTCCTGGTTGTAGTAGTCCTCTTTCCTGCTCCACTACTTGAGCCCTATCCACGGCATCTGCGTATACACAAATTTTATGAGAAACGAGATATTGACGAATCTCTGGTTTCAAACCTCGGAGGAACATTCGTGTCCATCCGTTTCTCAGTATCCACCAAATGGGATGCAAAACGCGACAGCTCGGCAAACTTGGCTTCGTATTGTGACACCGTCATGTTGTTCTGTTCCAGTTTAATGAATTCTACCTCCTTCATATGACGAATACTTTCTGGGAAATACTTCTCGTTGAATAATTCCTGGAACTCGACCCAAGACATCTCAAGTGCCGAATGATGGGTACGTTTCACAGATTCCCACCAATGATCCGCTTCTCCTCGTAACATGAATGTAGCAAAAGGAACCTTTTGGTCGTCCATGCAACGCAGTACATCAAATATCTTTGTTAACTGTTTAAGCCATGCCTCTGCCTTGAGTGGATCTGGCTTGCCGAAAAATTCAGGTGGTCCCAATTCTTTGAACTGCTTAGCAGTGACCATCCGTACATTATCAGCGTTTCTGCCAGTGTTCTAGACAGGAGCTCTTCTCGCTTGGTTCTGTAGGTATTGCATGAAGTTCCTAAAAAATTCATCATTCATCCGGTTGTTAGCATCATGATTAACATCATGATGTTCTGAATTTGCACCCGTATTATTTGTGGCTTCCTGGTTTTCAGCCATTTTGTGACGCCCCCAAAATAGGTCCATACAACCCATTTTGAGTCGCCAATAACATTCCACAAAATACAAATACAAATATGAATTTTCCCATTTACAACTAATAAGTGTTGTGCAAAATACGACAACACATTACAAATACATCTTAAATTCTCAATACACTTATTGTCACACTAATAGTAAGGTATTGAGACACTTCTAATATCTCGGACCATCACTCCATTCCCCGGCTAGTCCCCGCTACACTCTCTTTTCCTGAGGAGAACAATGGAACAAAAAGGAAAAGGGTGAGCACAAATAGCCCAGTAAGAAATATCATGACTAAGATAATGAAGAATAAAAATTATCTTTAGTCTTCAACAGAATTAAATCAGAGATTTAAAGATATTTTAATTGTTTAACAACAACAATTGCAGCGGAACCAACAATCCATTAGAAGAGTCAAGTAGATTATAATATCTACCATCTTCTATAAAATTAAAGGATCACCACCAATATTTTATCCCTGTAACACCAATCAACAATTTCTGTTTATGAACATCCAAATCAACAGTTTATATTCAACAGCCTCTCTTTGCACTACGTGCCAAAGATATTTATTTGTAACATCACCGGTCATGATCATGCCAAACGCCAGTTCATCTTTGCACTACGGGCCAAAGAGAACTTTCACCATACGCCTTTGTTTGTAACACCAAAAGTCATGATAATACCAATACACAGTTTGGTCAAAATCATGTCACGCCAGTTCATCTTTGCACTACGGGCCAAAGAGAACTATCACCACAATTTAAATATGAGGATGAGGATGATGACAATGATACAGTGAGATCAAGGATAAGAAAAGCTTTATAATTTAATCAGTATCAAAGATTAACCAAATTGCCAACACGATGACCAAATTGTGGAGTCAAATTCAAGAATGATATTCAAGAAATTGTTTCATGCTTCAACTATAACGTATAAAAAGATTCAAGTGAGAAGATATTAGTTGAAGCACAAACTATTAAAGATATTCTACTAATTTTCAGGGATTTTCTCCATTTAAAAAATAAGGTTTTGGAAACAAACAAAGATTTCTTATCTTAAATGGAGAAATATGAAAGAAAAAGATATCCCTTAAAGAGTACAAAAGAAATGATACGTTATACGAGTATAACAGAATATATGAAACTGCAAATGGATTTTCACCCGTCATGCGATAATTCGCGTAGACAGATTATTTTCACAACAGATTAATAAGTAACGAATACAAAGGGTTATTCACCAGGCATGCGTCAATCCGCACGGACAGGTTATACCCATAGATTAATAAGGAATGAATACAGAAGGGTATTCACCAGGTACGACACTCGTACTTACAGGTTATTCCCATAGAATAATAAGGAATGAATACAAAAGGATATTCACCAGGCATGCGTCATACCGCACGGACAGGTTATCCCCACAAATTAATATAGAATGAATAACAACCTTTATGAGTATAATATCACTTACGAACATGAAAGCAAATGATATTATATAGAGTATGAAAGAAATGATATTCCCTACCTTCGTTAACTGGATGTTACTTTCTATGAAGTTTACTAACTTCGGATAATACTAGTATTCTCACAAATACTCACAATAGCCTAGCACACTAAGAGAACTCAAGAAATTTAGAGAGAGAGAGAAAGTATAAGCAATGAAGGTGTGAAATTTTCTTAAGCAAACCCTCCCTATTTATAGGAAAATCAAGGTGAGGGCATTTTAGTCTTTTTCCCAAATTTTCTTGGTTTATTACTCTTATACCCTTGGCATATTCTTTTAATATACTTTATGCCATAGTATATTCTTAGAATATGCTTTTACTTAGGTTTTTAACCTTAAGGTAAAATAAAAACTGAATTAACTATTTACTGACGGTAATTACTATTGACTGACATGTGGGTCCCACAGAAAAATAAAATCTGAAGAAATTATTCTACAAAAATAATTTGTGGGTCCCACCGGTCAAATAGTCATGGGTCCCACGAAATAAAGTGTGGGTCCCACAGAAAAATAAGTTAACTTACAATAAACGCTTCACATATTTTTAATCAACACTATTTTAGACTTATAATATCAACAACCAGATCATTCCCAGGAAAAAGGGGGCCTTCCGTATAAACGGCGCGCAATTAAATAACCTTTTTCCTTGACAGAATTTCTAGACATTGTCAATAATGCTAAAATATCATATCAAATAATATAAGTTACAGTGTCATGACAAATAATAAAAAGTATTATGCAGATGCTACTGTAACAATTATTGAACAAAATACTGTGCAATAGTTGCTTTATCAATTATTGAATCAATAATATAAAATACTGTGCAACACCGTGTGCTTGTGAAATACCGCGTACTACTGTGGAATAACGCGTTTTACTGTTCTTTTTATTACCGGGTATTTCAACAGTTGCAGGTGATAATACTGTTTGACAAATACTGTCGTTTTCAGTATCCGACAATGGGGCCCACTATCGTTGACAATATTGCCATTTCGGCGCCGTCGTACGATACCGAATATAATATTCTCCGACAAAAAGAATATTCCCCGACAAAAAGAATATTCCCCGACATGCACTGTTTATCAGATAATTTGCATATAACACCCTTAACTATCATTTATAACAATTAAGCACTTTACTATTTAGAAGAATAATCATAAAGAAAATAATAAACTTTTTATTTCATAAAGTCGGGATCTTACACAATTCTAACATTTTATTTTCAAATTAGACTTTAAATACAAGGTGTAACTTCTTAAGAAAAAAATAGCATCTATATCATGTGGTTTGATGACTGATGAGACAGTCCAAGGACAAGGGAAAATATGTGAGGGCTAGTTGTATGTGGGCAAAATACGTTGAATTGAATTGAGTTAGCTATAATAAAATTATCTTTATTTTGATACAAAAATTTCAAAAATAAAAAACATCTAACCTATAAATCCAAATCAAGTCGGGTCAATTAATTGCCAAATTGACCTTACTTAAATCATCTCAAGTTTCTATTATATAAAACCACGACATTAATTACTTTTGCTCACATATGTGACTCATTTTTAATCTACCAATTAATTTAAAATAAAATATATTTTTGAATTGAGTTGATTTTAATAAAAAAATATTACTAACACGTATTTTTAATATTATTTTTGTTTGGCACAAAGAAATTTGAGAATAAAACAAGTAGCAACTAAGTTTTATCTTTATTTTTGAGAAGTAAAGATCCAAGCAAAAATACATTAACCCTATATAAATCCTCCTTTTCCCCTGAGCTTAATTTAAAAAAAAAAAAAATCATTTTCAGAATTTAGCATCAGAACCGCTCTATAAAGGTAATTCGGGTCGGGTCCAACCCACTTTCGATCTCCACAGCTCAGATATATAAACCCCATAACACCAAACGAGATCCTCAAAACCCCCCAAAATTTCAAAACCCTCGCACAAAACCAGTCAAATTCAGACACAGTGAGAAAGAGAAGCAAACCACAAAAATGGCAGGCTTCTCGATTCCAAACAACTCATCTACATCCTCATCTTCATCGCCATTTTCGTTTTCTCCCTCCCCAAACCCTAATTCATCGGCTTCAACACAGCCTTCCTCCCTTTTCGGCTCCTCTTTCCCTTCCCCATTCGCATCCTCCTCCTCCTCCTCTTCTCTATCCTCAAGCCCTAGCCCTAGCTTTGGCGCACCTGCATCCTCGACTCCGTCGTTTTCACTCTCCGCTAACGCCGCTTCATCGGCTTCCGCTCCGTCATTCGGATTTGGCGCTTCTTCAACTCCGACAAGTTCGTCTCTGTTTGGTACCCTCGCCGCTTCTTCAACTCCGGCGAGTTCGTCTCTGTTTGGAACCCCCGCAGCTTCTTCAACTCCGGCGAGTTTGTCTCTGTTTGGTACTCCCGCCGCTTCTTCAACTCCGGCAAGTTCGTCTCCGTTTGGTGCCCCGGCCGCTTCGTTTGGTGCTTCTTCGGTATTTGGATCCACCTCTGGTTCGGGGTTTTCTTCGAATTTGTTTGGATCCTCTGGTTCTGGTGCTGCTTCTACTACTTCATCTATCTCTTCAACCATTTTTGGTTCATCTTCTTCGAATTCGGCAACTCCATCTCCGGCTTTTGTTTTTTCACCATTAGGTGCTTCTTCCTCATCTTCTGCTTCAAGTACGCCTTCATTCTCCAATTTGGTTGGTTCTTCTTCCTCCTCTAGCACAAGTTCAAGTTCAGCTTCCCCATTTTCAAGCTCAGCATCACCGTTTTCAGTTTCACCTTCTCCATTTTCGGGATCTGCTTCACCATTTTCGACTCAATCAGCACTAGCATTTTCATTCCCAAGCACTGCACCCTCGACTGCAGCTTCAACTTCACCATTCTCTCTTTCTTCTTCTCCACCGGCACCGTCATTTTCAACTTCCAGTACAACTTCATATTCTTTATTTACCGCTTCATCTTCTGCTGCACCTGTGTTTTCATTTCCCACTGGTTCCAGCTCAAGTTCACCTTCTTCGTTATTTGCTGCTTCATCATCTTCTGCAGCCCCGGGATTTTCATTCCCTACTGGTTCTAGCTCAACTTTAGCTTCATCTTCAGCACCGGGGTTTTCATTCTCTACTGGCTCCAGTCCAGCATTTTCAATATCAAAGGGGACAGGAAGTTCTGCATCAGTTGCTGTTTCTTCTCCTACGCCTTTTGCTACATCAAACTCTTCATCCAGTGGGTTTTCCTTTGGCACCTCATCCTTGTCTGGTTTCCCATCCTCTCTTGGGTTTGGAAATGTGGCTTCAGCTACGTCCACTGTCACTGCTTCCGTCTCTAGTCCAGCAGTAACTGCTGCTTCATCTCTCTTTTCAACAGTAACTACTACTACTGCATCAACTCCAGCTGTTTCAACCCTGGCAACATCTACTGTGACTTCTGGTATTGCTTTTCCATCTTTTGGTGCAAGTTCTTCATCAACTACTACAACTACTTCATCATCTACAACTGCTACAACTGTTTCATCAGCTGCTCCTACTGTCTCTTTTCCAAGTTTTGGTACTCCAATCACAGCTTCTTCTTCGGGCACAACTGGGTTGAATTTTTCTTTGTCCACGAAAACACCTACAACTGCCTCAGCATCACAACCACAACCAGCATCTCTGTTTGGTGAGTGTTCTAATCTATATATATGTTTGCAGTCACTTTCTCTTCTGTATAAATCATAATTATAGTTTCGTCCTACAATAGCAAGATTTGATTTTTCATAGTTGGATTCTACACTGATTTGGTTTTGTGTTTTCCTTAATGACTATCAAAGTATGTGCATTGTAACGAAGATGGTGAGTGCTAGTTTAAAGAATCAGTGAATCTTGGGGAATTTTATAAATTGAGTTGAAGCCCTACCTCAATTCATTTCAGGAACCCATTTTCCGTTGGGAGTAGGCATAGGTGATGAAGTAAGAGTTTGGAGTAAGGTGAACATTTGAAGGATAGGTTTATTGAGCTGCCAGTTTACCAAATTGGCTAATGTAAGGGTAAGGAGGTTGAAGGGTTGAGGCGAGATCATTTGATAGGAAGAGTTATGTTATGAAAATGGAAGTGGTTGGAGTGCAGCAGAGTGTAGAATGTTAACTAACACCTAGTACCAGTATTGTCACTAAAGTGGTAAGGGCTGGTGCAGATGCTCCTGGTATGAAGTTTCCTGCAACAGATTTGGGGATAACCCCATGTAGCAATGAGGTCAAAGTAGGCCTATAGGAGCCATGTGATAGTTCATGTGCTGCTTCTGAAGTTTTTTTTTGGAGATGAAATAGGAGTTTGTGTGGATGCAAGTCAGACTTCCTCTACGTCTATATCTCTAGACATGAATGATTTACACTGTTTCACCATTAGCAGTTTGATAGTTAAATGAATTCGAACCAAGTACGATGACATCACTATGGGGAGAATAGACTGTCAAGTCCATGTTATTGCAGTTGGTGGCTGATGTTGTGTATCCACTTTGCAATCATGCACTATAAAGCTTAGATCCTGCTGAAATGCAACTTTACTGAGACGAACGGCTGATGCAGTTGCTGTTGGGTTTCATGTGGACTGGTTGCTGCGGAGGGTTAACAAAGTCATGGCAGCTTTCAGATACCAAGTTTGTATGATTTAGGTGGACATGTTAGGCCTGCAGATAGAGATGCTGCAAAGAAATCTCTAATGTAGATGGAGCTGCGACAATTGGTCTGGAAGGAGGTCGCTTTTATAAAGGCTGAGATGGAAGCAAACGACACTGATGGATCTAATTTAGGTGACGAGCTACTGTGATGGATGTATACAAGATAGGATGTTTTATTTTGTTTAGTCCTTATTTTCTCACCACTAGTCTCTTTCACTCGCTCTGTTTGTTGTGTATCAATAACGTTCTTGATTGAATTATTTTCAAGTTTGTCTGTCTATAGAAATTAATATTCTCCACCTAGTGTTGTTCTGGACCCCTTCCTCCGTTTAACATTATGTTGGGGAATTTTAATACTCCATCTGTCCCAGGCTAGGAAGCAGGGGTGTGCCTACCCCCTGCCGCACTGCGCATGGGGTGCGTCGGGTGCGCGGGGGGTGCGTAAGGGATATGGCACCAGCCATATCCCCGAATTTTGCTTTGGGGGTGCGCCTACGGGGGTGCGGCAGTGGCATGTTTTGTAATTATGAACAAGAAATTAAGAGGGGAAGAGAGTAGACAGATTATGATAACGTACCTTTTAGGGCTTCGGCAAATCGAGAGGGGGAGGAGTGATGACGCAGCGGAGAGAAGGACTTCTGCGGTTGCTCGACTTGGGCAGTGGCGTGACTTCACATACATTCTTCTCTCTTCCTTCTTTCTCTTTTCTTTTAGTCACTAATACGCTGCCTTTTCTTCATTTTGTTTTTTAGTTGCTGGGTTATTTTTTGTTGAAATTATCTGTGCTGCCTTTTTTTTCTTTTTAAAATTAGCTTTGCTGCTTGCTGGGTTATTTTTTTATTTTTATTTTTGGCCTCATGGAATTATATTTTTATTTTTTTATTTGTTTAGATTATGATAATAATCTTTTGCTGGGTTATCTTTGTTGATTATTGCTGCCTTGCAGGTTGGGTTATATTTGTTAAATATTTAATAAATGTGTTTTTGACTTTAAAGCCTGGGTTTTGTGACTTTATGGTTTCATGTTTTGCTATTGTGATGTAGGATATGATGAAATTATATATTTTGTTGGAATAGCATGAAGTATTTAGTTTTATTAATGTTTTTTTATCATTTATGTGTGTATGTATATATATATAATATGTGTCGTATTCCTGCCGCACCCGAATCCCCATTTTTTTTAAATTTGGTGAACTCCTATATTCCCGCACTGCGCATCTGTATCCCCGTACCCAAATCCTTACTTCTTAGGTCTCAGGAAAAAAGTCTTTTATTGACTTTTATAGTCAAATTGACCATTTTTCTAATTAGTAGATCTTATTATTCTCTTAAATATATAGAAAAAGCCTATAAAAATTATAAACTACATACAATTTAGTATTAATCTCAATGCTTGCCTTTTTGAAAATCTAAATATATATGTTTAATATTAATTTTTAAAAACGGTCAATTTGACCACAAAAGTCAATGGAAGACTTTTGTCCTGAGACGGAGGGAGTATTTGCATTATGGTAGCACTTAGAATCAGAGATATTTAACATTACGCGTGTATATTTCTTGTTTCACATTTGTGAGAAGATTTGACTTGATCTTCAAAATTTGTCTCAGGTACACATTTCCTGCATTATTGTAGTTGTACAGTTTCTCACCTGGATTTCTAAATATTTGTTAATTTGCAAATTCAACTAAACATTACATTTCTGAATGTAAGGGCTTATATCTGTTACAATACCTATATCTCATGTCTGATCTAGCATTTACTTTTTGTAGGCCCTGCTTCAACTTCTACAGCTGGAATAACTTCAAGTACCAGTTCTGCTGCTCAGTCGACATCAGCCCTTGCTGTAGTTTCCAGTAGTGGGTTAGTATACATCTTGATAACTGAACTTTGTTTTAATTTTGATTCAATTTTTTTGATGATCACCTCTATGTTGGCATACTTCTAAAACAAGTGGAGGCATGAGTCTCACTTTATCTTTTTGTGTTCTAGGACAACTTCAACTGTCAGTGCAGCTGTAGCCTCTGCGCCAAAACTACCATCTGAAATCACTGGGAAAACTGTCGAGGAGGTAATTTATATGTTTTAAAGTTACTTATAAAAAATTGACATATACAATCTATCTTGCAAAGACGCAAAAGTGCTAGTCAGTTCTACTTGATGAATGATCATGGCATTCTGCTGGCTAAAGGGAAACATACAACCTTCGACATATAATGTTTTTTGCCTTTCTGAAATCTGAATTCCTAGTTTGTGGGGGTTTGCATTTGGAGTTCTTTACATGTCTTAGTATGTGACCTTATAAACACATTAACATTGTTAGCTTTTGTTACTTTTCTATATTTGCTGATCCTTCTACTCTTGTTGAATTCTCATGTCCTGTTTCATATTTTCCCCTTTTTTCCTCCCCTTTCCCTTTCTATTATATAAAGATCATCAAAGAGTGGAATGCTGAGCTACAAGAGCGTACTGGAAAATTTCGAAAGCAGGCTACTGCGATAGCTGAGTGGGACAGGAGGATTTTGCAGAACCGTGATGTTCTTCTCAGGCTTGAGGTCATTCATTCTTCTCTATGAAAAATTACTGTTATAAAGTTGAATGTTTGGGATATTCATGAAGCCTTATACTTGTATACTATTTTTAAAATGTAATGAACTTTAGTAGATTTGTGCATGGGAACCTTATAGTTATGATTTTGAAAAAGAGATTGTTGAATATTCTTGGATATTCAGAAATTAGATCACATATCTATTGTTACTGGGCTGCATTGGGAGAGTACTGTTTCTTCCCCCCCCCCCCCCCCAAACCCCAACCCCCTAACTTTGATAGGCTTTTGTTTCTTGTTTTCTGTACTATTATCTGTATGCTTATGCAATTTCTGACGGTTATTCAATATTATGATATGTACTTCTGCTTTCACTTTAAAGTTAATGTTGTCAACTTGCTTCTGTGGGCTGTTTACCTAATGTTAAATGCTCAATTTCTTTGGTGAATATGGATTGTTGCATGTTGTTGGATTGCTTGCCTAATGCCTATTGCTAAATGCCTTCTAAATCAGACTGAAGTTGCCA
Source organism: Aralia elata (assembly GCA_034770075.1). Classification (NCBI taxonomy): domain Eukaryota; kingdom Viridiplantae; phylum Streptophyta; class Magnoliopsida; order Apiales; family Araliaceae; genus Aralia; species Aralia elata. The sequence continues at coordinate 85,833,216 of CM068388.1, forward strand.
ATGTGGTTGAGACACAAACTAACTTGGAGCGACAACTGGAGCTAATTGAGACTCATCAGGAAGAGGTACTGATGAGCACTCTTTGTCTATATGAACATTAGTGCACACTTCCGCTCTGCACACAGAATTGGCAATGTTTGAACTTCTTAATATGTTTCCAGGTTATTCTTCATGAAGGTTGTCTGGTTATTGAGTGCTGTATCTCGACTTGTTTTATTTATTTTTTTATTTTTTCATGTGCACCAATGTGAGTCGTGTTGCTGAAAAGGCTACCATAATACAAAATTATAAGAATACGCAACCCCCCATAATCTTATGTCACTCTATAAATTTCTTTTTGGTTAGTGTGATGTGTCGGTGCTAACTTAAAACTGGTTTCCAAATTGCTACAAAGATGACCGGCCAAAGGTGGTTCTATGATTCTATCATATCAGAAGCGTGCATAGGCAGCATGCCTGCATTAATTTAAATGGTGATGGGTCAATTATATTAGATCTCTTTTTTGGATTTGGATTTTGGATGAAATCACTTAATTAAATTTATTTTATTTATTAATAAGCCAAGCCTGGATTAATTACTTTCTAGAGACTTGTTTAATTGGATTAAACTAGATTCTCCGAAAAGCTTATAGCCTAGCTGGCAGGAAGGCGTTTCAAGTTGTCCCTGCTTGTTTGCTAGTAGATAGTAATTGATACTTAAAGAGTCCTATCAAGGTTCAACTTGTACCCAGTTGGCACATGATGTTTTATTTTGGTCCATATCGAACTCCTCCTGAGGTCGGTCCCAACCATTGACACTTGCTTTTCATTTGATGAAGAGAAGTTATATATAGAAAGAAGAAATTAGAAGAGAGGTACTGGGAGTCCTGTCAAGAAAAGAAGAGGGAAAGAAACAGCCTTTCAATACATCTGAACCTTGGAGATTGCAATGCCTTTAAAGTTCTAACACTTGTTGCTTGGATTGAAGCAAGACTTTAAACTTAAGCATTCCTCTCCAACCACATATCCTGAATGACCACAAGCATGCTGGAGTGCAACAAAATCCTTCCATTCTTAGAGTTGGACTGAATTTCATGAGCCTACTTGCATTAAATGCAAATATCCTTGACAAAGGTTATAAGGTCAACCATACTGTAACAATCTAATGGTATTAAACCTATCTGGACTTTGGAAGTAACCTCAGTCTTCCAGATTAGTTTATATATTGAATGAAGGAGTCTTGAGAGCTAACAAAATAAGCATGAAGGATCCATAATGAAACACACCAACATAATACAATATCACATATATTAGGCTCAATTATATGCTATGTCATCAAACAAGATGTATGTGCTGTCACATTTACATGCATGAAAGTTGTGCATATTTTATATCTGTTCTTTTGTTCTATTATTAGGTTGATAAGGCTCTGCAAAGTATGGAAGATGAAGCTGAACGTATATACAAAGATGAGCGCGGACCACTTCTTGGCGACGAGGCTGCATCCACGAGAGATGCAATGTATGTGCAAAGTTCACAATTTTGATTGACGGTTGACATTACCCTTGTTAACAAATCTTCTTCATTTCTGATGATTTTATCTTTGTATGCCCCCCATGCTTTAAGTATTATTTTGCACAGCGTTTATATAGAACTCCAAAATGTTGATGGTAGATATATAGGACACTTAAGCTAGACATGTTATGGAGTGAGCATTTGATTATCATCTTTTTTGGGGATGTAATTTTCAGGTATGAGCAGGCTGAATTTATTGAAAGGGAACTGGAACAGATGACAGAGCAAATTAAATCCATTATTCAGGCTGTTAATGCCAACCAGGTAACTGCCCCTATTTCCTTTGTAGTTACTCCTTGAAAAGCTTTTTTGGTGAACTTACTGTTCTTTTTTGTTTCATTTAGGCTGGAGAACTCGAGGCAACTGATGGGATGACTCCACTGGATGTTGTAGTTCGAATCTTAAACAATCAATTAAGTTCATTGATGTGGATTGATGAAAAGGTTAGTTTCTGACTCATCATTTCTTCAGACTCACAACCAAAGCTCTATGCTTGCTAGTTTCATAATGGGATATGTGAGGGAAGTATAAAAATTTATCATTTCCGTTAAGTAGGCACACCGAGGTTTTATTGTTGTGATTAGTATTAAAATTTGTTTTTCCCAATTTCTTGTTGTCTCATGGTATTACTGTGAAAATATTATTTTTTCTTTGAAGCTTACTCCCTGCTTCCCAACTTGGTCTCTTCTATTCATTTTTTGAATGTCGCAAAACCTTGTGACCTTGTTTTTTAATAATTAAATGAATCCACTAGAGGCAGTAAAGGTGGTGTTCCCAAGTACAAGCACACTAATATAAAGCATATAGTTTAAATAAAAGTCACTCTATCTATAAAAGTTCCTAGAGTGAACTCTCCCATAGAAACCACAAAAGGCACAATGGATCCTGAAAACATCTTATGAAACTAAACGACAAGGGGCCTCACTCTTCCTTCAAAATAGCAGTTCTGTTACTTCAAAATTGTCCACCGAAGGTAGCCTTCTCCATTCATTTTCACCTCATGCTAGTCCTGCAACATCTCACTCTCTGATCTTGGCATGACCAACAAGATGCAATGGAGAGCGAAAACAAGTCCATAAACTCCTTGCTGCCTCATACTGAAGCAAATGGTCAACCGCATGAATGCTTGCGAGTTGATGTCTTCTCTTCTGCAAATTATTTTGAGCAAGAATTATACTCATATCGTCCCAAAATGAGATTCAGGTTTCACTTTTTAGGACGCTTCAAAGTACCTACCTTCAAAATCAGTCATTATTTTGAGTAAGAATTATATTCCTAATGTTGCCACTTTGCCCTTGTTTTGGAATAGAAAAATATAGGGGGTGGAGTCCTGAAAAGGTAAGTTTGCAAGTGTATAACTTTTACACCTTCCACAAGCTTTTTCAAAAAAATGCATTGAAGTCCCAATGGAGACATCTTGACTGGGATGGGTGGATTGCTTATATATATATATATTTCAAATTGCTTGAAAATGAATTTCTTCTTCCCTTTATTGAAATTGCTCTTCAAATGTCTTTTACTTGTTTCTCAGTTTTGTTGGAAAGACATTTTGAAGATGTTATTCTTCTTCTTTTTTTTTTATTTAATTAGAGAATGAATATCCAGTTGTTTCTTCAATAAATTGTTTCACATATCATATTTCTATGTGTTTTTCTGTTTTAATATACTTGTCTTTGAGCATGGGTATGGAGTATAAATGTTCCTGAGCACCTAGGTTCTTAATTCTTAATTCTTTATTCTTTTTTCTGGTTTCTGGGAGGGAGGGAATATTTATAGTTCATTTACTTCAAATGGTGCTGTTTGTAAATATAATTTCCTTTTTCAAACTGAATGCAAATTAATCGATCTTTGTGAAAATATTAATCTTGCAAATCTATTCCTAAAACACTGATCTGTCTTGCATCACTAGGCCGAAGAATTCTCATCACGTATTCAGAAGCTCGCTAGCCAAGGCTCTGCTGCAGACCGTGAATTGATGGGCCAAAAATACTGGTTGACTTGATTGGTGGGAATTTTTACACAGTTTCTGAAGTCAGATGCTGCTAACAGGAGCAAATAGTATTTAGTAAACACAGACCTTTTGTTGCATCAAATTTCTTTTTCAACACAATTGCCATGTTGTGTTTCAATATTAGTTCCATCTGTTGGATATAAAACATTTTTGTACTCAGCAAGATTATTTTTTAGTCCGAGGTGTAGTTATGTATGCTCTTTTGTACTCGTGTTACAAATTATAATCAGCAAATATTTAGATACCAAATTGTGTGCAAATGTTCGCTCCTGTCAAATCTTGTCGGTAGAATGATTCAGTTTGCTGCTCAATGTCTCATTTTTTTTAATTTTTTTTTTGAAGGCTATTGTTGTAAAAAAAAAAAATAGGTGGCTTGGAGGTATATTTTGTCTTGGTAGATTGTCCAAGTAAATCAGATAATGTGATTGTTCTAATTTGAATCTATTCTTGCAAAATAACAAATATGCTTGGTATATATTCCATCCGTCCCATAAAAAGAGCCTTGTTTACAAAAGTTGTTCACAAAATTTGTTAATCCTCTATGTTATAAAATGAAGCTAATCTTCTATGTTATAAAATGAGGGAGGAATAAAAGTTGTTCACAAATTTTGTTAATCTTCTATGTTATAAAATAAAGCTTCTTTCACAAGTTTGGTGATTGTGTCATATTTTTTTCTTTTTTTTCTTTTTATTTTTTTGCCCTTATAACTTTAGATATATTACTATTTTATCTTTTTTTAATATTAATTTTATATGTCTTTCTATTTATTCATCTAAATTTTATAAAATTTTTATTTTACCACACATAATTTACAGGCAACGTGTGTGCTGCAACCGCTAATATTAATAATACATATTTATTACATGTATAACAAATAAAAAGTTGTTATTTAGCGTGGTGATAATGAAATTATAATGACAAACTTGAGAATACCGTATCATTTCTTTACTATAAAGTGAATCACACTCCAAGAGATCAACAATGCTCACTAAAATGATTTGGAAGAATAAAATTATCCCTGCTACAAAGTTGGAATAAGAGATACTTGAAATCAAAACTATTCACATAATTTAACTACAAAACTTTCCATCCAACTTTATTTCATATTCATAAGCAGAAGTTGTTCAACCTACTGGACTAGTTTAGGATACAATGCGTTGAGTTGAGAATTGAGCATTGTTGCTGAATAGCAATGTCGTTGAGTTGAGAATTGAGCATTGTTGCTGAATAGCAATGTCGGCTAATACAGATCAAACCCCAGGACCCTAGTGACAACCACAATCAAGAGAGTCACTAAAGAGAGGAGCATTGAAGATCTAACATGTTCTTCCATGATATCAGTGAGGTCTGAAGTGGGAATTTCGTTCTTAGCAGGTTTAAACATCTCACTCACAAGCAATCCAAATTTCGCAATCAGTTCGCCAAATTTTGAAATAGCTATCCTCAATATCCAGTTTATGATGATAGCTGCATAGTCTGGTTTTCCTTCAGAGATTTGAGGTCCGCGACGTCCGTTCTTTTTAGCTGCACATAATTCATAAGTTTATAAATGACGTATTAAATAAGTAGGCACATATAAACTGGCATTTGCAAAAAATTTACCCTATAAAAATGAAAAAAGAAACAAAGACATAACAGTTCTTCTTTTTTGAACTCGATAAAACGATGAGAAGAATGAAGAATTCTAAGCCACTTAGTCCCTTTGTCCTGAGGCCAAAACTTTTTTCCCTAGCCATAGAGTCTTTTACATATTCGGATGGTAATATATATTCTTATTTTGAGTGGCAGGTGTATCTTAATTGGTTAGAGAATCCCCTAATCATGCACATTAACAATCCTTTTCATTTTTTGTTAGGTTAAAGTAGAGTAGATTGGTTTCTATTGATGAAGGAAAATTAAAAAGAAAAGACATTTCTTATCATTTTGACATTGAGAACATGTTAATGACCTTGTCAAATTCTTCATCTCTCTACCAGCAAAATCCTTTACTATTTAGGTAAACTGTTGTTGACTTTGCATGCGTTCATTGTTCCAATCTACTCTCTCAGTATGGAAATAAGAGTCCTATTTCGTTTGTTGAAAAAAAAAATTCCTCCCAAATGTTAGACTTTGCATTTGACTAACTTCAACATAGTTTTCCTCTGTAAACATTTCATGACAGTACGTTTAGTCTTTGAAGTTTAATCTCAGTAAAAATCGCCCAAATTTTTTTACCCAAGTGTGTCCAATAAAAACCTTAACATTTAGATTAAAAATCAATAAAAGGAATAGGACTCTCATTTCCATACGGAGATAGAAGATTGGAACAACTAATGTATGCAAAGCAACAACATCAGGCATAGGCCACGAAAGGATTTTACTGAAATATTTTAGCCATAAAGCAACTGTCATCAGTACAATATATCCTTAGAATTGAGTTAATTTTGAAATAATGAAAGAAGAATCCAATAGTTATAACAAGTTAGAAACCTGTGTGCAGTGAGCCCAGGAGATCCTGAACTGCCTTGTTGCTCACAATGGCATCCCACACTGCTTTATCAGATGATATTGAAGCCACCATTTTCTACATAAAAATTCAGACACATACTGACAGTGCAGCAGTTTTTATATAATTTTTTTAGTTATGCTAAAGGTGTTGAAAAAACATTACTTCCTGTATTTCACAAAAAGAGTCCCATTTGCTAAGAGAAGAATTCCACAGAGGCATTTTTATTGTTTATTTCTTTTTTACAGTAGTTTAGAATGAAACAAAAATACATCCTTAGTATTTGTAAATTTTGTAAATGAGTTGTGGAATGGAGGGAGTAGTAGATTTCAGAAAATGCGATAAAATTGTAAATAAATATATTGATAACCATTATTTTGAAGTAAAAAGACACTAAATTTATTCTTTCTCAGCTTAAGCCTTAACACATGGTACAAGACAGTTACCTGGACTGAAAGCTCAGTTTTCAGCAAACGATAAGCATTTTGAAGTAGTCTATATCCGGAGGATTGAGTAATTCTTATATCATGGTTCAACATTTGATTAAGCTGGTAGAATTCCGATGATTCTGATGTAGTACTAGTACTTCCATCCATGAAACTGTATAAGATTGCCACACAAAAGGAACATTCTTAAGCAAATTCCAATGCCACAACAGAATTAAAGAACTTCATGTCACACAAAAGGAACACTCTTAAGCACATTCCAATTCCTGAAGGAACTTATAGTCTAAAAATTAGAAACGCATCTTTAATTTTGGAACATACTAAAAAGGAAATTTTCTCTCTAATTTTGGACCGATTAAAACTCATTTTGGGATTTCAAAATAAGGAAACTCCAAAGGGTGGGCAAGACTTGTCCGTGGACTCCCAATGGGATGGTCTTTGGGCGTCTCTCTCTGGCACCCATACATTCTTTTTATTTAGCAAAAAGAAATCGAAAATTTGAAGAGTGTAAAAGTTTAGTTCAATGGTAAGATATGAAGGGTAGATTTATGAGTAATGGATGAGGAAAGAAGAGCTGGTGTGTACTAGATAGATCAGATAGACCATAAACCTTTCATATGCAATTTCACGAACCGGAAACCTATCTAAAGTGGGGCCTAGCTTGAGCTGTCAAACAAATGATTGCAACGATCTTCTTTTTCTTAACTTAAGGAGAGGGAGGAGGTCACGAATTCCTGAACCGTAAAGGGAACCCCCTTCTAGTGCCTTGTAAGGAAAGAGAGGTTCTCTAGGATATTTGAACCCTGAGTATCCGGGAAAAAGGCCATACTTTTTCGGATCCAAACTGTTTTGTTCATTAATTTCTTTTTCACAAATAAAAAATAATTGACTTAGCAATTAGAGTATCGTTTTCATACGGCGAGTCATTGATTCAAATCAAATAGTAGGTAAAACCGACCGAAACCTCTGCTTTTTCCAGTATGACAGTAAGCACGCTTAATTTCTTATATAGAGACAATTTTTTTTTTTTTTGTATTTTTTGATGTGGAATTGGGGTGTTACAAACTCTACATTAAAATGTGGGATTGTGATGTTACAAACTCGAGACAAATTTTTGGGATGTTACAAACTCTCCACTTAATTTCTGATCGATCACACACACCACACACACGCTTCGTGTCCTCACCTCCGGCAATCCGATCGGATAACCCGACCCGAGCTTTCGAGAGTCGGCTCTTATACCATAAAAAACAAGTCTAATAGTATCTTTTTGGATCATCTTAACTCACCATAAGCTCACCCAAAAGGTCATGACTGACGATACTAACTTTGTAGTAACTTAATTCTTTATATAGACAAATTTTTTTCATATCTTTTGATGCGGGGCTGGGGTGTTACAGGCACCAAGGAGTTGATTGAATGACCAAAGCATCAGTTGCTTCCGCTTGTGGCCTTCTTCAACCACTTGACACCATAATATCAAGGAATCCCCAAACTTGAAAAGGAGTTTTTTTTTTTGACCATTACATAGAACTATCCTCACTCACACAGTCACACAGACCTTTCCAATTAAGATTATAATAAAATGTCACATAAATTTGGAAGACGGGAAAAATAAAGTGACATATTGATTTGTTAGACCTTCTTTCCATTTGCATAATTAAGGAATAGCAACATACCCACCTAAATTCAATACCATTAAACAAAATTGAGAAATAAGTATTGAATTTCAAAAATCAAGACAACTAAAATTATACTGATACACGCACTGGGAAAAAAAAAACCTATATGAAATTAGTTACCTTTGAAGTTCAGACATGCCTTTTTGGACTTCAATCTGAGAAGGAACAGTGCCAAGAACATTGTCATGGTGAACCTCAGCTGGTTTTTTACCTTCTTTTCGACCTAAAGAACCCATTTTTAACTTAAAGGGTGCAGATAAATCAGTGGAAATTTGAGATGAGAAGATAGAGAAAAAGGATGATTTATTGAGAAAGACTAGAGAACTGGTAGTGGTTTTTCATCTTGGAATAAGGTTGGCTGATGGGAGGAGGCCCACCACTACACTAAATACTTAACCTGCAAGGCTGCAACCAAGTGGGACACGGTTCCTCCTACCTGGATATTTCTTTGGGTTCATAATGGATTGAATTCTCACCCTCTGTCTACTGTTTCTTGAGGTAAATTTTATGAGTTTTGTTAGGATTGATTTATACTTATCCTATGTTTGGATTGGTGGAATAGGAGGGAGAATAGAATTACTCATGAAAAAAATTGTGTTTGGTTGCGATTGGAATGGAAAAAATTGTGTTTGGTTCCTTGAGAGAGGTAGAGCATATGAAATAACTTATTCCAACTAGAATGGAATGAATCATTCCACTCTTCGTTCCATTCCTTCAATCCAAACGTAGCATTAGTATAGTTGAGCTCCTTATTATAGAACGTGTGAAGTACACGTATAAATATATCAAATAAGTTGATTAGTTATAATTTAATAAATTTGGGTATACAGTGTGTTTTTTAATTTTTTATTCTCTCTATGTCCTGTCTGATCAAAAATCTTATAAGTTTCAAGAAAATTATCAAATATCGAGGTGCTTTGATTAGTATGTTTGACTTAACATAGGGGTAGCCAAGTGATGCATATGGGGACAATTTTTTTTAATTTTTTTTTGGCAATTCAAAGAAAATGGTACTTGCATTCTAATTTTTTTAAATTGTGCTTGTAGAGCAATTTACTATATACATTTTATTTCTCTAATTTTGCATTTTTTTTTAATTTATGGAGTTTTCTTAGTTTAGGATTTTCTCATTTTACGAAATTTTTTTCTAGTTTATGATCTATTCGTGGAGAAAGTTTAATTTGAATTAATTTATTCAGATTTGAGTATTAGGTTATTTTTTCGTTACTTTTATTAAAGAATTTCATTGTGATTTTAATGATAATAAATAAAATTAAGAAAATAAGAAAAGAATGAAAACACTGGAATCCTCTCCACAAAATTTTCCTTATTTCTTTTTCTTATCTCAACAATCAGTCCAAAAATTATTTTTCAGATTATTGACTGTATTTCTATTAACCTTGATAATTTATATTAAATGTTGAAAAAATAAACTCATAAAGTAACATTTTTGAAAGCAAATGAGTTCATTAAATTGACTTTTATAATCATTTCATCTTTTTATAAAATGACTAGAAAACATAAAACTTAAAATCTTTTGGTCATTTTTATAATTAGCACTTTTTGAACCACTCGAAGCCTAAACTATCTTGGCTCACATGGGAAGGAATTTGAAAAGCAAAAGGGAGTATTACTCCCTAGTCCCTCCTATAGCCGGCCAAAAGAGAAAGAAAGAGAAAGATTTGGTATGTGCTTAAGTAAAAAAGAAAGTAGGCAAACTTTCTTATGTGTAACTTTCAAATTGAAAAGCGAAAAGACTCCCTCTCTATTCCTTGCCAGTGCTACCATCCGGCCATGTGATGGGCTTAAAAGACATTCAATTTAAACCATTCACAATCTTTTGGATAAAAATGTCCTAAGACTTTAATTTTCCTTTTCTTTTCAGAGAAAAATGAATTTCTTTACTACCAAATTAACGACCACAACACATTCTTTGTAACAGGATATAGTTTTACACATCGGTCTCACTTTGATCTTAACTAGCCAATATCATACGCTTATAGATAGATTATAGACATGTCCTTCTTGTGTATAAACCTGCCACGGAAAATTCTCAAATAAAAAATGGCAACTCCTACCACCATACTAAATGAAAAAGAAAATGGAAGCTCACTAGAAAGACGGGTAGTACTGTAGTGGAGAATCTATGTAGAAATTGTGGGGTCAATTGACCCCACTGAAAAAAATAATTACTTTATAATGTAAGGTAAATTTTAAAAAATTTAAGTATTATATATAAATTGACCCCACTAAAATTTTATAAATTTTCTATTATACGGGGTCAAATTGAAAATTTATAATTTTGCCAATCAAATTTTAACCACATATGACTCATATCCTCTCAATATATGTATATCTCCCTATAATATTTTATATATATATATGTGTGTGTGTGACTCGAAAGTACAAAATTATTAAAATAAATTGGCTCGAGGCACTGCCCCCGAACTCCCACCAAATTATTTATAACTTGGTAAAATTTTTGGCCCCCCTCAAGATTAAATCCTGGTTTCATCCCTGGGAGTACATATTTTTTTGCTTTTGGTCATTCCCCCCTTATCTTAATATCTAGAATTGATATTTTTTGTAATTAACAAATATCTTTTTGTTTCCTTTTAAATAAGGGACTTTAAGGAATATGTTTGACACTGTCTACACGGTCTTTAATCGATATACTGAATTTTCAAATTTAACGATAACGAACTTTGTACTAGCTCGCCTGTGTTGCAAAGACCAGCTAGACTAGCAAGTCAAGCGGTTAAAATTGAATTTTTGAAATAAATTAAATATATAATTTTTATATATATTTTAAGATACAATATTTAATTTATGATTATATATTTATTATGACAAAAATTATTTAATTGATTTTACTCACTACACTTGTTAAATATATATACTGCAAGTATTCGTTCATAACTAATTTTATTCACGTACTTGTTATTGCATATTATAAAAGTTAATAAACTTTTATAACTAATCATCACATACTTATTTGCTTTAAAGAAAATATTTTTTTCTCACTCATATAAAAGTTAAATTAACTTCTATATAAATTTAACTAAAACTTCATATTTACTTTACAGAAGCACTTTTGTTATAAAGATATTCAAACTTTTATAAAACTACACTAACTTACATATTTACTTAACAAGATGCATATTTCATAAATATAAAAGTTACACAAAACTTTTATGTATTTTATTTTAAAATACATATTTGCTTAATAAAAGCGTTCTTCACATATATAAAAGTTAAACAAACTTTTATATACTTGAACTGAAATATATATCTGCTTGACATAGAAGCATAATTCTTATTTATAAAAGTTATTTAAACTTTTATAATCTGCACTAAAAATCATTTCTGCTAAAATAGATGCACACACTCATAAAAATTATTTCAACTCTTATACTCTGAACTAATATTTATATCTGCTTATTTGAGAAGTATACATTTTAAAATTAAATTGAATTATAACTGCTTATGTGAATAAGCATATTTCAATAATATTTTTTACAAAAAGGTATTTGATGTTAGTTTATTATATATATTTGTGAGAAAAAAAAAGAAAGTGATTCTAAGACCAAAATCAAAGTAGTAAAGAGGTAAATAGATAAGTTGGATATCTAGCATACTTGTGAGGTGAGTTACATACTTCTTGTTTTAAAACAAGGTTATAAAATAGAATTGAACTAAGAAAACAGGTACAACTAAATTTACGGAAATAGAAAGGAGTTACTCTCCAAGAGAATTTAGTTGTAAGTTAAATTGAAAGTTTGTCTTTGAAAAACTTTGTAAATATTTCTCCACCAATAGAAAGAGTAAAGTTATTATTGATCGACAGTAATAAGATCTCAAGTCCTAAAAAGAAGCTTGAAACTAGACGTAACAACATATTATATCTATCTCGTTATTTCTATCTCGTTATTTCTTATGCATATTAATAAATGACACACTAATTAATTGAATTAAATAATAAAAGGTTCACGAATTTTTAAATTGGTAATAATCTATTCAACCACTTCTAGATTATTATTGACCCTTCACTAATTTCATTTTACATAACTTTCTAACTTTATTTTACATTCATAATCAAAAGTTGTTCAATCCATCTCTCCCACAGAGTGAGAATAAGATCCTGATGCTTGAAATCAAAACCATTCACATAATTTATCTACAGAACTTCCTATCAAACTTTATTTCATATTCATAACCAAAAGTTCTGTTCAACCTACTCAACTAGTTTATGGGATACAAGGCGTCGAGTTGAGAATTGAGCATTGTTGCTAAATATTAATGCCAGTTAATGGCGATCAAATCCCCTAGCCCCGAGTGACAACCACAATCAAGAGAACCACTACAGAGAGGAGCATTGAAGATCTAACATTTTCTTCGAAGATATCAGGGAGGTCAGAAGTGGGAATTTCGTTCTCAGCAGGTTTAAACATCTCACTCACAAGCAATCCAAATTTCGAGATCACTTCACCAAATTTTGACAAAGTTACCCCCAATATCCACTTCATGATGATAGCTGCAAGGTCTGGTCTTTCTTCAGAGATTTGAGGTCCACGACGTCTGTTCTCTTTAGCTGCATATATTAATATGTTTGTAACGACAATAAGTAGGCACATATCAACAATGGCAAATGAAATTTTTTTAGCATATAAAAATGAAAAGAGAAATAAGGACATGTAACAGTTCTTCTTTTCTGAACTTGATAAGACAATGAGAAGAATGAAGAATTTTTAACCACTTACTCCCCTTAGTCTTCAAGGCCAGAACTTGTTTCGCTAGCCATATTGTCTTTCATATATTTGGTGCTAGTAAACATACTTATTCTGAGCCGCAGGTGTATCTTAATTGGTTAGAGAATCCCTCAACCATGCACATTAACAACCCTTTTCATTTTTGTTAGGTTGGAGTAGAGTAGACTGGTTTCTTAATTGGTTAAAAATTCCTTTTGCTACTTAGGTCTCCTGTTGTTGACTTTGCATACATCCTTTTGTTGAGTTTTTTTTTTCCTTCTTTCAGAATATTAGACATTGCATTTGACTAATTTTGACATAATTTTCCCCGATCAATAAATATTTCATAACAATAAATTTACTTTTTAAAGTTTAATATTAGAAAAGAAAGTAATCCAAAAAAATTTCTCCGAGTGTGCCCAATAAAAACCTAGTATTTGGGATAAAAATCAACAAAAGAACTCTCATTTCCATAAGGAGAGAGTAGATTGGAACAACGAATGTATGCAAAATCTGTTACACTGAGCTAAGTAGCAAAAAGATTTTGCTGATAGATCAGAGATGAAATATTTTAGTCATAAAGCAACTTCATCAGTACTCTATATCATTGGAATTGGGTTAAGAAATGTTGAAAGAAGAATCCAATAGTTTTAACATTAGTGGATCATCAGTTTTGTGTAAACCTGTGCGTAGTGAGCCCTGGAGATCCTGAACTGCCTTGTTGCTCAAAATGGCATCCCACACCGCTTTATCTGATGATATTGAAGCCACCATTTTCTACGTAAAAATTCAGAAACAGACATTGAACTGGCAGGCTTTATAATCGTACAATTTCATTCGTTATGCTGAAGGTGTTCATAAAACTCCATTTGTTTCACAAAAAAAGTCTCATTCGCCAAACTCTTTCCCCCACAAAAGGAGTCCTCTTTTATTATAGAATTATAATAGTTTAGAATGACGCATTGTCCTCAAGTTTAACATTATAATTTTATTATCATGCCACTACTAATAAACTAGCAATTAACTTTTTCAAGAATAAACATGGAGTAATATACATCCTTAATATTTGCAAATGGGACTCTTTTTGTGGAATGCAAAAGAGTAGTAATTGTCTTGGGGAAAATGACAAAATTGTAAATAAATATAACTTTGATCACCATAATCTCGAAGTAAAAGGACACTAACTTTATTCTTTCTCACCTTAACACATAGTATAAGACAGATACCTGAACTGATGGCTCAGTTTTCAGCAAACGATAAGCTTCTTGAACTCGTCTGTATCCAGAGGATTGAGTAATTCTTGTATCATGGTTTAGCATTTCATTAAGCTGGTTGAATTCCGACGATTTTGATGTAGTACTTGTACTCCCATCCATGAAACTGAACAAGATTGTCCCAAAAGGAACACTCTTAAGCACAATTTAATGCCATAGCAGAACTAAAGAACCAATTTTAAGTGATCATTAAAGCAGACAATCTTGTATGTCTAGAGTATTTAATTTCTACTCATCCATTAGCATAATACTCCATATGTTCCAAAATTAGATATACATTTCTAAAACAACTATTTTTAAGAAAAAAAATTACTTTTTCAAACTTATCCCCAACATTTATTAAAGATGTAGTAATGATGTCATGATAATACTCAATCATAAAATAAGTAATGACACGTTAGGATTTAGGAACTTTACATCACTTGATAGTGTATAATTAGAAATGTATCTCTAATTTTGGAACATACTAAAAGAAAATTTGTATCTCTAATCTTGAAACTGAGGGAGTAGCATTAATATTTGACTGGTTGAACACTTAATTTGGGATTTTCCAAATAAGAAAACTCCGAAGGGCCGACAAGACTTGTGCATGGACTCCCAACCCAACCTCTAAAACCCCAGTAACCTAATGCTAATGGGTGGTGATCTCTGGGCATCTCTCTCTGGCATACACTCATTCTTTTTATTTATTAAAAATTAAAGAAACTTGTAAAAAGAGAACTTTTTTTTGCCACTACATATAAATCTCCTCACTCACACACAAACCTTTGGATTCCAAATAAAATTTAATAAAATGTCACATAAAATTGGAAAATGGGAAAAATAAAGTAGACATGATTTTTTTTAGATCTTCTTTCCATTTGCACAATTAAAGAATAGCAACATACCCACCTAAATTCCATAACATTAAACAAAATTGAGAAATAAGTATTGCACTTTAAAACTCATGACTACTAAAATTATACTACTACATACATACTGTAAATTAAAAAAAAAATTAAGAAATTAGTTAAACCTTTGAAGATCAGACATGGCTTTTTGGACTTCAATCCGAGAAGGAACAGGGCCAAAAACATTGTCATGAGGAGCCCCAGTTGGTCTTTTACCTTCTTTTCCATCTAAAAACCCCATCTTTATCTTAAAGGCTGCAGTTGAATCAGTGGGAATTTGAGATGATAAGAAGAAAAAGGATGATATTGAGAAGGAGCAGAGAGAACTGGTGGTGGTGCTTCTTTCTTATTGGATTAATGTTGATAGATTGGAGGCCTGGACCCACAACTAATTATTTAATCTGCATATTTCCAATGGATTATCACTCTCTACTTACTATTTTTTTGATGTTAGTGGATAAAATGATCAAATACTGATCATGCTTATGTACACTCTTAGGGTGACTGCTTTTACTTTTAAATTTTTATTTTTATCCTTTTTAAATTAAAAATAGATGGTAACGTTTGGTAATTATTTCTATTTAAAAAAAAAAGTAGAAGTAAAATTAACAAGTAAAAATATAAAAAAATTGATTCTTTAATTTTGACAACACAATTAGTCATTTAAGTTCAATGAGATCCACATATGGTCTTTTTTCAATAACAATATCAAACTTTACCTCTTAAACAATACATCACATTTTTTTTTGTTCCCACTAATAAAAGTAAAATAAAAAAACATATAAAAATAGAAATAGAAAGCAAAAGTATAAAAATAAATACAGTTACCAAAAACGAACATAATTTTTTATAAAAACAGTTACTAAGCTGTTTACACTAAAATCCCAAAAATTTAGTTTAGGTTAAATGATTTTCGACAAAGTACTTGCATCAATTAACTAAACATGATTGGAGGATTAGAGTTAACCGATAGTATTCAGATAAAGACATTCAGTTAAATAAAAAAAATAAAAAAACAGTCCCAATTATCTTTTGATTAATTTTATAATTATTTTTAAATTAAAATTCAGATCAAACTTCACCGATAATAATCCTCACATAAAATTAATGTAACTTTGTTATTCACTTTAGTGGGTATTGAGCATGAGCATATCAACTTTTACCTATATTAGTGTGATCATAAAAATTTAATACGTACTGCATTAACAATAGTCAACTATACTTTGACCTCGATATGTATCTATTTGGTTAGTAATTAATGTTTTGGTTTCAAAAAAATATAAAAATAAAAAAAAGTAAAAAAGAAAAAAAGGGGTAGTTGGCTGGTCTTGGTGTAAAGCAAGGAAAACCATTCGACGTCGTTTTGCCTCCCCCTTAAAATCGTCATATTTCAATTTTCACCCGGGAGTGTTTCAAAATAAGGGTCACGAAATGAACGATGGAGCGTTTCATATATAACTGCCTTTAATGGTTTCCCCATTTTAGCGGTTTCTCTCTCCACGTCTCTCTTCTCCATTCCATAAACATTCTTTAATTATTTATCTTTCTCTATCTTTTTCTGTACACAAATTTCTGGGTCTTAATTTGTTCGGTGATTTATCAGTTTCAATTGAAAGAAATGGCGGAGGGGACTTATGTTAAGCTCACCAAGGACCAAGTTTCATTGCAGGATATTAATCCTGGTGAACTCAATCAACCCATTGATGTTTCCCGGGTAATTTCCCCTTTATCTCTCTCTTTTCAATCTAATTAATTCTTTGATTTGTTAGTTTTGGGTTTTTATATGTTCATGTGTTTACAAATTGTAGATTCTTTTAAATTTAAGTTGATTTCACTTTTTAAGAAAATTATGTATTATGAATGGGGAAAAAAGACTTTTTTCTTTCTGGGTCTAAATGGTGATGTGTGTGTAAGTGTAAATATGTAACAATGTGTGTGTTTGTGAAGTGGGAATTTTTGAAATTGAAAAGTTAATATTGGGTGATGAGTAATTATTTGTTTTAGGAAGTCTTGGTTATTTTAATTGAGGTATATAACGGAGCAATATGCGAACCAAAGGGAAACATAGGAGAAAATTTTGTAACATTCTAAACTTTGTGGTCTGTTTATGGATATATATTCGCGTGGTACATCCATTTAAATTCTTGGAATATAAACCAATTTTGGGTTTTTTGTTACATCTATAGGAACTGTTTTCCCTGCATTCCATTTTAGAAGCTGGATTATTGTATGTTCCTGCCATCTAATTGACAGTTGACATGCATGATTCCCCTTTTTATTGTGATTGAGTTGTAGAGAAAGAAGCTGAAATGCTGGTCACAAATTCGAAATTGTAGAAAGTAGTAGTTTCAGGTGAGAATGTGGATAAAAGTCTAGCTTTTGTTTTGACATTTTAGCTCTGCATTCCATCTGATAAGCGGGTCCTTCTCACTGTTACTTGTGGTATACTGTGTAGGGGTTGTATTTTTAAATACAGTATTTCCTGTATTCTTTTTTTTTTTAAAATTTTATTTATTTATTTATTCTTGTGTGAAACTGTGTGCTTTCCGTGCCTTCTTGTTGTAAATAGTAATAATTAATTTAGGATGCTAGTGTTCCTTTATTATTTGCAATGTAAACAATTATTTTTGTATTTGCTGATGGTTTCATTTGGCAGTTGAATGCTCGTAAATGCCCAGAATGTGGGCAAACCTTGCCTATAACCTACCAACCCCCTGCAGATGAAGATTGGTCTACTGGAATTTGTGGCTGTGTTGAAGATCCTGAAAGCTGTAAGGGTTTAATATTTGGTATCATTTCTTAGCAATTTGACATTTAAATCCTCTCATTTCACTCCCAATACCTCTAAAAAGAATCAATTATTATTTCGCTCATGCCTTCCTCATTTTTTGGTTTAAGATGCTAGTGGAAGGCACACTTTATGCTGTCTTACGAAATTACGTTTTAAAAATAAATAAATTTGGTCATATCAGAAGCATTTGATATAATAGTAAATTTGGCTGTTTTGGATTTAGCTTATTTTGGATGGAAAACTAAGTAAGTGGGGTTTGTTTCAAATTTTTGTACAAACTTAAAGCTGAAAATGGAATAAATTGAAAAGCTGGGTGAGGCCAGCTTGTAGCTTCCTGTTCTTTAACTTCTCAAGTCTTTTCCTTAATTTGCGTCGGAGTTTCAAACAGTTTCTACAAGTAGTTTCAGCTATTTAAGTTCAAGCTTCAGTTATTAAAATGTTCCAGGGATTTATTTATACTTGCATGAGTTGTATCTGCAATTACCTATATATATATGGTGCAAAAATGAACGACTCAGGATTTGGAGGAATACCAAATTACTAGAGTTGCCTTATTTTTCTTTGATGCTTACAAGTCACTAGATTTTATATGAAATTAAATGTGTAGACAGTTGTTATGAATTTGTACTTTACAACTTATAAACACTTGTTGCTTCCTTTCCGTTGTGAATCTTGGCATGAATGATCCTTGTTCTCGTAATAATGAGGTTAATTTTCCAGGCTTGACCGGACTGTTTTGCCCATGTGTATTGTTTGGGCGTAATGTTGAAACTTTGAAAGAAGAAATCTCCCAGAACGGTGCCTGTATTTGTCATGTGATATTTGTTGAAGGTGGCATGGCTCTTGCTGCAATTACGGCACTTTTTAATGGAATCGATCCAGATACAACATTACTCATTACTGAGGGTTTGTTATTTGCTTGGTGGGGCTGTGGTATATATACCAGCATGGCTAGGCAATCCTTGCAGAGGAAATATCATCTAAAGGTAATTTCCGTTTCTTGGTAACTACAGGCTGACTGCTCACAAAAAAATTGCATCCATGAACGAAATATTAAATCATATATAGGAATTCTTTGGAAAAAACATGGAAATTATGCAATTTATACACATTTTCAACTGGAATGGCATCTCTATGTAATAAGGGGATCATAATCTCTCTTTTGCACCAGCATTATTTCATCCATGTCTTGCTTCTTCCAAATGTAAGTAAAAACTTTTTCTTAATTTGTTTGGCTGCTATATTGTGAGGTATATCCCTTTGAAAAAAACCCATCAACTTTTGTTTAGTAGAAAATGACTCCATCAAGACCCGAGCATATTCTTTTGACATGAATATTCCAGATCACTAAGCAAGTTAGTTTGTCCCTTGGAACAGCTGTAGCAGGGCTTTAATCATTTTTGCTGCATTGTTGCTTGCTAACTTAATCAATGCTGCTGTTTCACAGGACGCACCATGCGATCCCTGCATGGTGCATTGCTGCATGCACTGGTGTGCTTTGTGTCAGGAGCATAGGGAGATGAAGGGCCGTCTAGTTGATAATGCTGTAGAGACGACTATTGTGGACCCCCCACCAGTTCAAGAAATGAACGCTAGAGAGAAACAGGATTCTGCATCTTCTTCTGGGAAAGATGATGAACATAGCTTGGCGATACAGCCTGTTTAAAATCTCCTATATGTTATGTGCAGAGGTCAAAGAATTTCAGTCCTTTTTTGTATGTATAGCTTTGATAACCCTGAATTGGATCATCTGATTCAGAGGTTTTTGATGTAACAGCCACACTTTTTTGTAAAAATTGTTTCTTTTATTAGTCAGATTTGCATTTTAGTGCAAGCAGCAAGTTGATTACTAAAATTGTTTTTAGTAATAGTGTGATGGTGACAAAAATATGGATATAAAATATATTGGTTATAGTTTATAAGTATTAAGTTGACATCTATAAATATAAATTATAAACTAACTACACGTAATATTTTATATTTATTTTTTATTTAAAGTAACTTATAATATTGAACCCGGTTAACAAAGGGTCCTTCTAATGTGTGCCCTTAGGGCACACACTATACACATGTATCGAGAGAATATTCTCTTGATTTCTGCGTTTACACATAGATCAAGAGAATATGCACAGGAATCAAGAGAATATTCTCTCGATTCCTGTGTATAGTGTGTGCCCTTAGGGCACACATTAAGAAAATTCATTAACAAATGGTATGTAGCGTGAGTTTAGAAATTGTATTATTCTTCTCAAAGTTATAATACTCCAAAGGATTTTTTTAAAGGGGAGGATTATTGTTACGTATAATTTTAATATTTTTACGTCATCTTTTTTCAAAAGAGTAAGATAAGTCCCATCTTAATGGAAAAAAAATATATATAAAAATATTAAAATGATACGTGAAAATATAATATTTTTTTTAAAAAATTATTTAAATATGTGTGATAGTCAAAGTTTGTTGGATTGTCCAAATTTGTGGGGCAGTCCATTTCATTTCAGCTTGTAATTTGTAACCCGAATACCCGACCCATTTCATAAAACAGAGCTGCCCTTCTCACTCTCCTCCTCCTCCTCAACTCAAAAACCCAAAACCTCCGTGTTCATTTCAACGAACCCAAACAAATGCTGTAAAACAGCTTTTTTGGGTTTATCGAACTGAACTAGCTAGGGTTTAACTAAACCCTAACACTCAGTAAACATGGTTCGATCTGCGAGATCCTCCACAACCCGCCTACTATACACCCTCTGTTCCATCTCCAAAACGTCGCCGACTCTTCCCATCTCTCCATGCCCATCACCCATCACCGCCCTCCTCCAGCTACGGCGGTTCTCCGCCGGAAGCGCCGCCCGCGTAAAGGAGGAGAAAGAGCCTTGGTGGAAGGATTCAATGAATAGGGTCCGGAATATAGGAATTTCGGCGCATATTGATTCGGGCAAAACGACTCTTACAGAGAGAATTTTGTATTATACAGGAAGGATTCATGAGATTCATGAGGTTAGAGGGAAGGATGGAGTGGGTGCTAAGATGGATTCTATGGATTTGGAGAGAGAAAAGGGGATTACTATTCAGTCTGCAGCTACTTATTGTACTTGGAAAGATTATCAGGTAAAATAGTTTAATGGAAGTTCTCAGCTTTTGATTTTGTATTATACTCCTTCTGTCCCAATCTAATTGTACTTGTTTGACTTGCATGCATTTCATACATTTAAAAAAAAGAAAAGAAAAAGTAATGAGCAATTGTAAGAAAAAATTATTAAGTTTGAAAATTGAGAATGTGTTGGAGATCTGGGGAAAATGAAGGCTTTTGCATATAGAGTCAGAGACAAAAAAAGTAGCAGAACTGGAAATTAGAATAATATCGAGTTTTTTTGGGGTCAATTTGGTTGATGATAGTGTAGAAAATAAAAACTGATAAAATGTAGTATTGGGTTCAGTACTAGATTAAAAATCTCACAAATTGACAAAGATTGAATATTTAGCTTTATTTGGTAGGTTTGGTTGATGAAGAAGCATTTTAAGGAATGAAAAGTGACTATTTTTTTTATATTGATTTACTTTAAAGAAAAAATTGATGCAAAATTTTAATTATGGATTTGGAGAGAGAAAAGGGGATTGTGATACTATCTGAAGCCACTTATTATTGCTGGAAAATTTATTAGGTGATAACCGAAGTGAATTTGCTGATGATTTTCATTAGTTTGTTTTTTGGGTCTGTTTGGTTATTGAGAATATGGAGGAATGAATGTTATTATGTTTTGACTCTGAATATATTGCGCTGTTTAGTGAATGAGAATATTTCTGCATTGAAAATAAATTAATAAAATTTTAATATAGACTCTGTCCAAAGACTGTAATTAGGTCATGTACTTGGTCACTAGTGGCTGATAAACTGAGTTCTATCTTTTTGAGAAATTAAGGCTGTTGAGAAAAGTAGGACCAAGTTACTATATAAATTTTATTTATAATGATGTTGTCATTCCATTAATTTGAGTCTACATAGCTGAGGCTTTTGGTTCATGGTACAATGATGCCAAGAAGAAGTTGATTTGTTATTTCTGATGTTGCAGGTGAATATAATTGACACTCCTGGTCACGTGGATTTCACTATTGAAGTTGAAAGGGCGTTGCGTGTTCTTGATGGTGCCATTCTTGTCCTCTGTAGTGTTGGAGGTGTGCAGAGTCAGTCAATTACTGTTGATAGACAAATGAGAAGATATGATGTTCCAAGGGTTGCTTTTATTAATAAACTTGATAGGATGGGTGCAGACCCATGGAAGGTTCTAAACCAGGTTTGTTTTAGTTACTACAAAAGGTATTTCAATTTGGATAACTTACTTTGGTTTGTATTGGTATCTATATAAATTTTTTCAGGGAAATCATTTTCCTTTTGAATTTCCACTTTCCCTTATTTGATTGATCTTTTATCTCTAGTTTCATACCCTACTAGAATAAAGACTCATAACCAAGTATAAAAGTGAACATGTATGAAAAATGGATACATTTAATGCCCACCAGATGGTCATAATTTAATCATGTAAATGGCTGATTAGGATTCATATGTATAATCTTATATGTAATTATTATGTCATTTACTTGTCAAAACATATTTATTATATTCATATAAATGCGTTTAGTGATTGATGTATCATTTCGAGTCTTCAACATATATGTTGCTCGTGTTTCTTAGGAATAATTATGCGTGCCAGGGAAGTACAGAAAACATCTTCAGGAACTGCTCTGCCAATTGCCATATGTCTTGCTTAATTTATTCTTGCCGAACATCAAAATATTTGAAAATCATTCTCTAGAAAACATTGTGTTGGAAAAAAGAGCTTTGTTGTCGCATTATATTAAATTAGATATTTCTTCATAAGTCTGAAGTTTAGTTTATATATTAATGATGATGACGTGATGGCTGAAAAGGAAAAATAAAAGACCATTGTAATATAGTGTTCAGGTTTGCAGATCTAGATGAAGCTTGAATGGAATAACTTTATCACATTCACATTAAGATGAGGCAGCAGGCAATGCCACTGGAGCCTTTTGATAGATATATGACGAAATCTGATCTGGGGACTAACTAGTGTTAGTTTTACAACGACTTAATTATTAATTAACATTGCATAATGCCATCATTTAATGATAAAAAATTTGAGTAAGTATATTTTTCACATTCAAACTGATGCCTGTTCAATGTGAACAGACTTTGATTTGCAAACAGAAGGTGCCTTGCTGTTTAAATCTGTAATAAAACTTTTTGGAACTATTGTCTATCGCCACATCTGTATATGAATTTGTGCCAATTCACTTATACATCCAAGTAATTAGGGGGCTATATCCCATTTGAAATGAAAATTGAATATCTTTCTTATTTGCTACAGTCCCCGGTTTAATATGTTTATTTTGAAACCATTGATTGACTGGGACCAAAGCAAAAGTAAAAACTATTAGGGTGAAACTTTGAGTTATCTATAGTTTGTGATAGTATTCTACAAATGTAACAACCCCAGAAGTGTTGCATTTGGAAATTTCCCATGTTAAAACAGAACACTTATTTTGTGAAACTTTGCTGATTATGTTCTCTCTCTCTCTCTCTCTCTATCTATCTATCTATCTCTCCCCTGTAGGCAAGATCTAAGCTTCGACATCACAGTGCTGCAGTTCAGGTTCCAATTGGATTGGAAGAAGACCTGCAAGGTCTAGTGGACCTTGTGCAGATGAAGGCTTATTATTTTCATGGGTCCAGTGGGTCTGTTTCATTATCTCGTCTAGTTCTTATCTTCGGTGGTTTTAGTTCTGTTAATGTATTTTCTTATTTTTGTGTTGCTCTTTGCAGTGAAAATATTACCACTGAAGAGATACCTGGCAATATGGAAACAATAGTGGCAGAAAAGCGGCGTGAACTAATTGAAGCTGTTTCTGAGGTTGATGATAACCTTGCTGAAGCATTTCTAAGTGACGAGCCTATATCATCAACTGAGCTTGAGGTGTGTTAGATAAAAACAAAAGCTTTTGTAAAGAATGAATACACAGCAGGAATTTTTTTTTTAATTTAATCATCAGCATGATATTATTGCTGGCTTAGATGAATTACTCGGCTTGGTCTTTAACTCATGGGGAACTAAACTTTACATTCAATTGACTGGTTTTGTAAAATGATTCTTTTGGTTAACTGGTTCTTAGCATTGACCAGTTGTATGTTCTATTGCCTGATGTATAACATTATAGGTTTACTTTGATTCGGATAACTTTTGATATCGAGGATTGTTATATGTATTCTGGTACTTTCAATGTATTGGAAATGTAGGTTACAAATCACCAATGTCAATCCGTATCCGCAATGTATAGTAGGATCTAGAAACCAGAATTACTGACAATATACGAGGAAGATCTATTAAAAGGATTTATTGCTTGATAAATGAAATTTTGGGCAAACTGGAATTATAGAAGACACTCCTATTCATCATGATTTTCCCTCCTCTTGAAACATCATATAGGATGCTTAACTATTTGATTAGGGAATGAATTTTTATTTCAGAGTATGAGAATAGAAGAAATATTTTCCCACTGATTGTTGTAGTTCATTCATCATCATCATAAATGTAATTTTTAATTGTAAACCATTGTATGGTATTATAATGCATCTTCAAAATTAATTTTTTTATATACCTTCTGTGCCCTGAAGATGCAGTGATCTTTTGTCATTTAATATTATATTATTATTGGTATATCCTCAATTAGAAAGCAGCCAATCTTACTTAATGAATGCCTCCCTCTGAAGGTTTTGTCTTTCGTCTTTCGTCTTTTTGCTACATGGTTTGGTGTTACTTCAATTTTATTGCCAATTGTCTAATGTGATATCAAATTATGAGCTTTATTGAAAGTTTTGTGCAAATATCTAGCTTTTGACATACCTGCTCATCAATTGTTGTTTTCTGCTTTACCTTTTGATCTTCGAGCAGGAGGCAATCCGGAGAGCTACTATAGCACGAAAATTTATTCCTGTATTCATGGGTAGTGCATTTAAGAATAAGGTATGTTGATATCTTTATTTCGTTTTTCTATTAGATGATACTTATATGTTGTTAGTAGTATTTCAGTCTGGATGTTATTGAATTTCTTACTGACTTGATCTCTTACCTCCGATCACCTTGGTTTAGCTTAAATTTCATACTATGCTACAAGTGGAAGTAACAAGGTGGTTGCAGGTTTCCCAAGAACGCTAGTACTCAATCATGTTATTGGAGGTTGGGACATTTCGAATAAAGTTCTATGGGGCAGGATTTACCAGCAACCAACATAAAACAATTTTTCTTAAAACCTGTTGTAAACTTGCATGTTAGCATGACAATTTGACTGAAGCTTAGTGGAGAGAAATCCTATCAAATCAATGTCTTATATTGGAAGTCTACGTTGACTTGTTTATTAGAGGTTATGATGGGTCAGGATGTCTAAGTCCATCTTAGACTTTGCACCTGGGATATGCATAAGAGCCGTTTCTTTCTTTCTGATCCTATGGCAGGTCTGTAGAAAATTATGATTCCCACAAACATACGGTTGCTAGAAGTTAAAGTTGTACGTGTTATAGTGTGTCAGTTGATCCTTGCCTAGGGGTTGTAGAAGCTGAAGTTATTTTTGGAATGTTTAAATCGCTGGAAGTACTTTCTATTTCTAAAAATCCATGCTACTTGTTTTTACAACTTTGAGAACCTAAACCTTCTGCCATATTTCTGGACTACAGGGAGTGCAACCACTTCTTGATGGTGTTCTTAGTTATTTGCCTTGTCCGACTGAAGTGAGTAACCATGCTCTTGACCAAAACAATAATGAAGAGAAGGTATTTAATTGAACGATTATTTTATCTCATTTTCATTTTGCATTATTTTTGTATTGGGATCTCATTTAGGAACTAACTTTCACGTTGGAGTCAATTGTTATTAGGTTATGTTATCTGGAACTCCAGTTGGACCTCTGGTTGCGCTGGCTTTTAAATTGGAAGAAGGGCGTTTTGGTCAGTTGACATATTTAAGGTACTGCTCAGTGTTATTTCCGCTTCTGTCATTTCTTGTTCTGCTTTTTGCTGCATTAAGTTGCTGTTGATTATTATGTTCTGGTTTGAAGAAATATGCTAACATCCAATTCTTTTAAATGAAGAATTTATGAAGGTACCATTAAGAAGGGTGATTTTATTACCAACATAAACACTGGGAAGAAGATTAAAGTGAGTTCAGATTATCCTTTTATCAAGCTATACTTGTTTTATCTTGCTGTTCTTACCTTACATTGACAAAGCATAGGTTGCAAACTTAAGCAGGATTTGATTGCCAAAAATATGAACGTTTAATATTATTTTGCACTACTGTTTGTAAAATATTACAATCTGAGGTCTTGTGTGCATCATCCCTTTGTGGTTTATTCAAGGATAAACATGAAGGGTACAGGTTGCCAGATAGAATTTTGAGGGAGCCTGGGGTTGTCTTTTATTTATTGTTATTACATTCAGTTATATCTTGCTGTATGCTAGATGGCTTTCTTCACAGTTACTTTGCTCCAGCAATTTCAACTTTAGAAAGCATATGTGTGGTCCACTTGACAAGGACATGCCATCCTGGTACTGTTCCAAGAAATATATTACTTATATATTGACATGCCTCACCTTGTGGAAGGCAGAAAATGTTTCATTAACAAATATGCTGGAGTCTTTTTTTGGTTGTTATATGTGTAGTCATATTGCGAGTACAAAATTTTTATTTTAAAAATACTTGCTCAGGTTTGGTATAATTTTTGACAGGTTCCGCGTTTGGTTCGGATGCACTCCAATGAAATGGAGGTTTGTTTTTTTTACAAAGAAACCATGACTATTTTATGTGCTAATAAAATTATTAGATTGCTCCCAAAGAAAGGGATTATTTAGTGAATTCTTAAGAACACTTTCCTTCTAAAGTTACTGCATGACTGATCTATAAAGCTTTGGATTTTGTCCTTTAAACTTTACCACCTTAACTGCAATTAGTAGCTCAGATGTTCAATTCCTAATGTTGGCTTTTCTGCTACAGGACATTCAAGAGGCACATGCTGGGCAAATAGTTGCTGTATTCGGAGTAGATTGTGCTTCAGGTAATCCCTTACAAAGTGACACAAGATTCTCATTAACGCATTTTATTATTGTAGGAAGAACGACACTGAAATGAACGTTGATAGGCTCATTAGAACTTAGAATTATATAGAATTTCATATTCTAAGAAGATGCTTAGCTTTTGAAATTTTGGAATCTGCAAACTGAAATTTTCTTTATTTGTTTAGCTTATCTTGGCCTTTCCTTGTTCTTCATTTTCTTAAATTAGTGATGTTGTTTTTTGGTGCTACCAGGAGATACTTTCACTGATGGGAAAGTTAGATACACCATGACATCTATGAATGTCCCTGAACCAGTGATGTCGTTAGCTGTTTCACCAGTTTCCAAAGATTCCGGAGGACAAGTTAGTAATCTCAGAAACAATATATATATATATATATATATTTCTATTAGATATTTAGATTTACATGAATAGTGATCACTTTTATCGTTTTTGACAGTTCTCGAAAGCTTTGAATCGATTCCAGAGAGAGGATCCTACATTCCGTGTTGGTTTAGACGCTGAGAGTGGCCAGGTGTTCTTTCGTAGCATACTCCACATTTCTTGAAAGATTTTCGTCATGTTTCAGCTTGACAATAAAATTTTTTATTGAACAGACAATTATTTCGGGTATGGGAGAACTGCATTTGGACATATATGTTGAGCGCATTAGGAGGGAATATAAGGTAGTCAGACTCTTTTTTCTCCCTTCAAATTAGGTACTTGATGGCGCTGCTGCTTTAAGTATCATTCTCTTAAAATACTTATATAAAAAAAACTATCATTTTTTAAAACAAATACTCATACTTTGCTTCTTTCATTACTTTACAAAGGTTGATGCTACAGTTGGAAAACCTCGTGTTAACTTCAGAGAGACCGTTACTCAACGTGCTGAATTTGATTATTTACATAAGAAGCAAACTGGAGGGCAAGGTCAATATGGAAGAGTATGTGGGTAAGGATAGATTATACTTATTTTGTTTGCTTGTACTGTTTATTACAGTTTACCAATTAATTAGTTGCTGGACGTATCAAATAGTTGCTGGACGTATCAAAAAACATTAAACTTTCCAGTTTTGTCAGGATGTAATATTTGTAACTATTAAGTCTGTTATGAGAGAAATCATGAAGGCGCCTGTGATCAGTGGCCATGGTCAAATTTAACTTCGTAGGATGTCAAGGTTTAAATTTTGTAAGTTATAACTCTAATCTTACTGTGATGCAAAACGTTAATTGCACATAACTAGCTGAAATATAAATGACCAGTTTTGTCAGGATTGAAATTTAGCCAGTTCAGCGGTTCATTCAGGAACACTAAAAGTTAATTGCATATCTAGCTGAAATAAAAGTGTTAATTGGTCCTACTGGCCTTTATGTGCGGTACTGTGACTAAGTGATGTAGGACAAGGTGGGAAGAAGGAATAAGGATACCTATCTCCGCAGAGAATCGGTAAAGAAAGTGTGGTACTTTCGCCTCGCAACTCTCCCAGAAGATCATTTTATAAGCAATTTTCTCCACTAAAATTATCATGTTTTGTTACTTGGTTCTTTTTAATTTCCTTTGTTTAGGTGTTTATCAAGTGCGTGCATAAGGTTTTGTCTGTGCATAGTTTAAGCACACTCTTTCATTTTACTCTTCTGGGTTTTGGCATCTCTCGGATGTACTTTAGCTGGAAAACAAATAAACATGGACTTTATTATTTGAATGTTTTCACTTGCAGGTATGTGGAACCACTTCCCCCAGGGTCACCAACCAAGTTTGAATTTGAAAACCAAATTGTTGGACAAGCCATACCATCAGGCTTTATCCCAGCAATCGAGAAGGGTTTTAAAGAAGCTGCCAATTCGTGAGTATTAGCTTTCTTTTGCCGAAAATTGATGGAAGTTAACAAGCTGATTGGCTGCATTAAATATTCTTCTGGGCTATAATATATGGTTAATCTATGATAAAGAACTATAATAAATTTGTAGAGTTCCTCCACATTATTGTGATCTATTTTTAATAATGCTCAGTTTATTTACTTAACAGAAAAAAGAAATGGTTGCAATTTTTTTTTTCTTTTACAAAATTGGTGGATAATTGGTCGATTTTGTATACCTTTTGTTCATTCAAGGGCTGTAAGTTTTTGGGTACAATTGATCTTCTTCATCTTTAAATGCTGTCATATATACACTTTATGACTATTCTTACAGATCCCTCCATACTTAATATTAACGATTCTGTAGCTATTGCATCCACTAATTTCTTGTCCTCCACTTTTCTCTTCCGAGTATGCACATCTTCCTGCCGTTAACAATAGGCTTAATAAGCTTATATCCCCTCTTGAGCACTATTAAGTTTTTCACTTTTGATGTTGTACAAGCCTATCATTGATGTTACTCTATTGCGATTTTTATTTATTATTATGATTATCGTCATATTTTACTTATTATTTTTATTAATTGGACCTTTTTTTTCATTTTACAGCGGTTCCTTAATAGGTCACCCAGTTGAAAATCTCCGTATTGCTTTAACAGATGGTGCAGCCCATGCCGTGGATTCTAGTGAACTTGCATTCAAGTTAGCCGCAATATATG
Source organism: Aralia elata (assembly GCA_034770075.1). Taxonomy (NCBI): domain Eukaryota; kingdom Viridiplantae; phylum Streptophyta; class Magnoliopsida; order Apiales; family Araliaceae; genus Aralia; species Aralia elata. Next base: position 85,862,790 of record CM068388.1, read on the forward strand.
CCTTTAGACAGGTATTCTTGCATCCAAGTGAAAGATTCTCTGTTATATAATGTTCTTTTCTCTTAGGCTTTCCACCTTTTTGGGGGTTTGGGGAGACAGGAGTGATCTTTCTTCTCTTGGCTCTCTTCTATTGCACGGATTTTTATATTTTCAACTTCATGAAACAGTGTTACGCCGCTGCAAGACCTGTTATACTGGAACCTGTAATGTTGGTAGAATTGAAAGTACCTACAGAATTTCAGGGCACCGTTACTGGTGATATCAATAAGTGAGTACATTTTTCTCTTCTTTTTACATACTATCACGTGGACATGTTGATCGTTTCCACTGGAAGTGCCTACTTACCGTATCTATCATATGACAGGAGAAAAGGTCTCATTGTTGGGAATGACCAGGATGGAGATGACTCTGTAATTACTGCCCATGTATGTAAACTTTCTTCCTTTTTAATGTTGCGCTGCTCCGCTAGACATGTTATCATCCTTCTCCAACAAAGTGAATAGTTGAATAAATATGAATGAGTGCAGAGTCCTTTACTTGTGTGGACATTTTCTTATCAATATTCTGTTATCTTGATTGTGTTGAGGGTGTGTTTCTGAAATTGGCTTTAAACACACGTATTACTAAATTTCTCAGTGTCCCGCAATTTTTCTTTAGTTCCATTAACAAGAATGGCAGGTGAGTGAAAATAAGCTTCCAAACACACTGCCGATATGTTAATCCATTGACATCTACGGAGTATCATAGATATCAAATTTATCTTGTTTATTTTAACTATAATAGAACTAGCAGAGATTCTGGACCATCTGTGTACTTTAGATAGTATTGGTAGAGTGTTAACAATAAAATCCATGTCAATTAGAATTACATTTAACCTATGTTGTTATTATTTCTTTCACTCAGGTTCCTCTGAACAATATGTTTGGATATTCGACATCTCTTCGCTCAATGACACAGGTGAATTAAAGATATCCATCTTAAGGCTAGGCTAGGCCGTGTTGCTCAATTTGCATTTAGTGGATACAGGATTAACGTTTCCGTTGATCCTTGACCTTTGTATATGCAGGGAAAAGGTGAATTCACGATGGAATACAAAGAGCACGCCGCAGTTTCTAATGATGTGCAAATGCAATTAGTGAACACATACAAGGCCACCAAAGCAGCTGAATAGTTGGGGTGTTCTGAATTTTTACCCCCCTTATTTTTTTAAAAATAACCTGCATCATTTTTTTATGTTTTTCTTTCTTCTAGTCTGGGTGACGCATATTGAGAACCAATATTGGTCAGTAATTTTGAAAAGCCTAAATAAAAATTTGATAATGTTAGTCCCATACATGAAATGCTGTACAAGTATAGTTGTATGAATCCGGAAAGCTATGCCTTTTTTGGGACAAACATCCTGAGAATTTGGATGCATTCGATTTCTTTAAATGACTGTAGCTATCTCTGGATATTTATAACTAGTAATTGTGCAGATGTTTGTAAAATCAATTTTATTAGCTGAGTTTATATTAGAAAATTGTTGATTAGATTTTTGGAGATAGATAACAGGTCCTTTCTCCATCAGCCATAGTGCAAAGTTTGTTCAATGAGAATCTTTGTTTCTTGAATGTGCTTTAAATTTCCCTATTTACCATGTTTGTTCAATGACAAATTCATGTAAGTTTCTTCTTTGATTCTAAATTCCTGCATTAATTATATATTTATAATTACTAAAGGTAAATTTATAAATATATCCTTTTAACCATTTTTGCAAGATGTAACCCTTCACCATTAACTTGACAACAATGAACATTTGGGTATTTTTGGCTCACTATGTTGACTTCAACTTTCTTCCTAACAGAAAATTATTCTTTTCAAAATATCACATTAATTGTCAGTTGTGAATTTATTATATTTTTTTGACAGAGTTGTAAGAAAATTGAATGACCTTAATTTTTTAAAAATTGTGTCAAAATTCTTGATGAATTATCCCAATTTTGAATTTAAAAATATCTCAAATAGATTTTTAAAAATTAATAATAATTTTATAATTTTATAATTTAAAATTAATAAATTATTTATTTTATAATACGCTTAATGCTAATGTATTATAAATTATTAAAATCGGACTAAAACATGTAATTAATTTGAATTTGTGAACAGCTCATTACTAATTGAGCTAAATTAATATCATTCAAATTTAAATTTTTTAAAATTTAATTTAACTTAACTCGACCCGTTTAAATTTGATTTAAATTTAACTTAACTCGCCAACACACTTCTTAACTTCATCTATTCTATTCTACCAAACACGGCCTAACATTTTTGTTTTCCTCGAGGTATGATTACAAGGGTTAAGTCAAACAGAGGCTTTTGCCGCTTTTCTTTAATCTGGCGGGAAGCAAAACACACTCTCTTTCTCTCTCTCCTAAATTACTGAAAACAGGTATTCTCTCTCTCCCTCTTCTTTATCTGTTTGATAATTCTGAAACTCGTTGGGTATGAAATCTGTTGATTGTGTTTTTGGGTGTCTGAAACTCGTTTAGGTTACAGAGTGATATACTGATTTTTACCCTGTTTGATTTGCTTGAAATTGTAAGAAAAGCAAAGAAAGGACAATGAGCAGTTGATATCTTCATAGTACTTGTTGTTTTGTAGATTTTAGGGAACGAAAATTTTACCAAAATTACCAAGAGTTCTATTTTCATTTTTCCCAAGTCAAATTATGGGGAGAAGAAGAAGAAAATGTTAATTACCCTCCATTTCTTTGTATTTTTAAAAAAAAACTTTTTCCCCCTTTTCCCCAGCAATGTTGAAAGAAGTTCAAATCTTGTTTCTTTTGTGGATAACATATTTGGGTCTTTTACCTCTTTCCCCCAGTGTGACACAATTGTGAAAATAAAACCAAATACATGAATTTGCTTTTCTTTCTTTGCACTATTCCACTTTTTAAAGCTAATCATTTAATTTGGAAAAAGAGACCAAATTGTGAAGTAAGTATTTGTATCGTAAGGCTGGTTTGCTCTTTGTGCAACTCAAATGTCACTTGGGCATTTTAGCAACAAGGTTACCTCCTTGAAGTGATAGTGTTAATAAGTACTTTAAATTGATGTGTCAAGTGTCATAAACTAGAATATCTTTGTTACATAATATAGCTTTATCTTGTCAAATAAAATGCGTGTAAATTAGAAGGCTTGATCCTGGATTCTCCTACAAGGTATGGAGATATGAAGCTGTGAGTGTATAAGCTTTAGCCTTTTGTACATTAATTTTTTTTTCTTCCCGTAACTGGACTTAATTTTATTAATAAACTTTCATAGGAGTACGCTTTCAGCTGATATATCGATAGGTGAGCTTCTTAAAGTCGTGTTGAAACTCAAAATACAATTACATTACTTATTAAATTTTTTATATCATGTTATCATTTGTTTACTGAAAGGAATAGTTTTTTCTTTCAAATTTAAGATAATGTTATAATGTGCTTTTTCATATTTTTCCTTCAGGATGGCAAGTGGAGGTGAAAGTGCCTCTCAATTTGATATTTCTGAGGAGGTGCATATTGTCACTATTGTGCATCCTTTTATAAGATGCTAGCTGAAGCATCTTTTCCCAGTATTTAGAAACAAACTATCCATTATGATTCTTGAAAATTGTTTTGAATACAGGAAAAAGACAAGCTTGTCGGAGAAGTGATCCGTTATGTCCTTTTCAAAACCCACCAGAATTCAGGATGCCCAATAAAAAGGGAGGAGCTTACACAGCTGATTACAAAAAACTATCGCCAAAGGTCTCTTCCTGCTTTTGTGATAAATGAGGCCAGAACAAAGCTTTCAAGCATTTTTGGATATGAGATGAGGGAGCTTCAACGGTCTCGTCCTTCCTCAACAAACCAAGGCCGACCTTCACAACAGAGTAAGAAATTATTTACTTATCAAAATGTGTAATGTTGTGATAAAGCACATTCACACCTGCAGCAGACCCACAAAGTATATTCTCACCTTTTCTTTACAAACTAAAAGGGGTGGCCTGCTATAATCAAATTGAAGCAATCACATGCACAATCTAGTTAGTTCTGTTATAGGCCATGAGGCATGAGCTGAAGGTTTACTTGGTGTCAACTGTCAAGGTGTAAACCTTCTAACCGTAAGCATCATTGTTAAGCTTGCATCTAGAGGTAGTCCATTGATGGATTTACAATGGCTTATTATTAGGCCAGTTGTGAAGTGATGAAGGATGATCTCTTATTGGGAAAAGAACTAACTTTACTTTTATTACCATAGCCCCTGAGAAGGTTCTGTCACTTTTATTACCATAGCCCCTGAGAAGGATCTGTTAAGTGAGGAATTTTAGATCCTTAATCTTGTAACTAGTGTGTAACATTCTTACTAAAATTTCTTTTGAAAAGATAGGGTTATATTATGGGAATGAATGTTTCAGAGTAACTTTGTAGGGGCTAAGTTGATCACTGATGCTGCGTTGGTGGCTAATGAAGTTATGGAGGATGTCTACTGAAGGGAGAGAAAGGGTCAAAGGGTCTTGTGCTGAAATTGGTGTTTGAGAAAGCTTATGATTGGTTTAGCTGGGGTTTCTTAGATAGGGTGATGGAGAGAAAACGGTTCGGAGCTAGGTGACGTTTGTGGATCAAGGGGTATTTTGTCGCTTTTCATTTTTCCGTGATCGTTTATTTCTCCAGCATAACCCTAGCCCCTAGGTTAGCTTTATAGAATTTTCCAAGTTGTATTAGTTTCACAGATTTGTCCTCTATTACTATTAGTTACTTTGAAATAAAGTATTTCTTGTTGAAGTTCCTTTTAGAAGAGACATAACCCATGTGTGAATAAGTTTATTTCATGTTATCCCTCTTAAAAATACATCTGAATAGTGAATTTTTTATATTCGAAATACCTATTGCCTTGGTTATAACTATTAAACACAAAATAATTTAGGGTCAAGTTTTATTGGACCCTTTAGACTTTGCAATCTTTTATATTGTACCGTACTGTACCTTGACGTCTTTCTGTGCCTTCCTTTTACTTCCTGACACTCTCTTGTGGGAACTTGGCCTAATAAGGGTTTATGCAATTTAATTTTTCAGGTGTTGCAGATTCAAAATCTTATGTTATCATAAGTCAGCTACCTGCTGATATTTACAAGAAATATGTTGAGGATGTGAATACCTCGCACCTGACTGGTTTTACTTTCGCAATTATTGGCATTGTGCATCTTGCTGGTGGCAAAATTTCTGAAGGTATGCTTGCTACCTACATAGATCCTAAATTTTAAGTTTCTGAGCATAATTTGCGACAAACAGAATGTGTTTGAAGATGGTAGAAGTTTAGGGCTTGGAAACAGAATTTATGCTCAGCCTAGACCGAGTGCTTGGTTGAATGCTTATTGTGTCTGCAAATAACAACTATCACTTGGTGCATGCACCCCTTCCTATCAACACATGTACGATGCCCAACGAAACATGACCAAACAGATGGTTTCTACCATCCATGACATTACTTTTAACCTAAAACCAAAAATTATTACTAGCACCTAGATTTGTGGTCTTAAGATTCTGGCAGAAAGTGTGGCAGGAAAGATTTTCTTGTCATGTTCTTTTTCTTTCCAAAAGTAGTATCAAATATGACTTATTTTCCGTTTCATTTTTGGTTAATGCAGAAAACCTTTGGCCCCATATGAGGCGACTAGGATTACGTGAAACTGATGAAAATCATCCAGCCTTTGGGAATATTAAACAGACACTGGAAACACTTGTCCAGCAAAGGTAGAATTGTCAAATTAGGATAGCCTCTTAGTTTATTGTGATTTACTTGAAATTATTTTTGTATCTGCTGGAAACTACTTTCTTATGCATACCCTTGTGTTGTTTTTAGATACTTGCAGAAGGAGAAAGTTCATGGCCCTGAAGGCAACAGTTTAGTTTATGAGCTTGCTGAGAGAGCTTTAGATGAAACAGTTAGTGTTAAAGTCAAAGAATACATATCACAGGTATGGGTTTATAAATAAAAGACCAATAATTTGGTGGTTCTGCACTTCTTATGCTCATTTGCCCATCGACTTTTACTTTCTTATTTTTATCTGAGACGGCTTTAGTATGACACTTTATACGTGATCAAATAATACTTGGCAAAAAAATAAAAGAAAAAAAAATCAAGTGGGAGGGAGAACTAGAATTCCTGATAAATTAAGACTTCCATAATCTAATGAAGTTATCTTCTTGGGGAGCTTTGCCGCACCATTGAGGTTCAGTAATTCCTGGTTAGTCCCCTTGCATGATAGAAGGGGATATTTATAATATGGTATGTTTCATTGATTTGAAGGTGGAGTGTTTCGTCCCTTTTTATGTCTTTCATTGATTATCAAGAAGGATAACATTATGCCATCTTCAATACTGATTCATAGTAATAATACTTAATTTACATGGTCTGTTATGTGATTGCTTGGTTTTCATGTCTAGATTGTTAACGCGCTCTCTCTTGCTGGACCATGCAAAAATTGCCTTCTATTGTTTCATTTTTTTTCTTTGATCTCTCTCTCTCTCTGTGACTCTCCGAGTGTTGTTTTCTCATCTGTTCGTAGTACCTTAGCAATGCAAATGATAATCAAAAGCATAGATGAAAATGGTGTTCCCACGCCTTAGTAGACATTCTTCAAACCTTTTGCAATGATGAAAATAAAAATCTTAAGACCCATGAAGATTTTTCTAGATCTGTGAATATTAATTTCTTCTAATCTTTGTACCCATTGCATTAATTTGAACTAAAAGTATTTTCTGACGTCTGATTGTCCAGAAAGAAGTCCCCCCAGCAGATAATGACTAGCTTCCCTTTCTTAGCTTTTCAGCATATGACACAGTAAGTTCTTTCTTCTAAGGTAAATATGTATAGTTGGAATGTTCCTCTCAGTCACTGTATGCAGACTGATTCAGAATCATGAAATCTTCATTGGTATACCCCTTTTATGAAGATGAGCAGGATAGGAAGAAGCTAAAGTTGACCTTGTTATCGCGTATTGGCCAATTTTTGCTGGGACTTTCTGCTGGAATTTTTCGATGCAGCTTTTGAGAACTCTTCTGTATTTTGTTATAATCAACTTATCTAGTAGACAACTTGTATGCATGTTTTGGTATATATATTAGGACAATATTTTCTCTTAGCAGTTTTTATCCTGAGCTTTGGCATTGGTTGTCTTTTTCATAGTCAAGTTTTATATGGCGTTTGTCCTGAAATGCTAAACCCATATGTCAAAAATTGAGACTATTTGGAAGAAAATAGTATAACCTGGATTAGCCAAACTTGGATTTGGATTTCAAGAAGGTGTTACGCTCTTGACCATATTAAGTTTATAATAATTTTTTATATTTATTATAATAAATATTGTATTTGTCATTTAACGTCTTTTTTGTAGGTCAGATGTAATATTTATTATAACATATGTAATAAAATTATAAACTTACATATGATGATGGAGTGTGACTTCCTAGAATCTGGATCCGCCAAACTTGGATATTTTATCTTTCATTTTTGACCGTCACTTAAATCCGTTTTTACTTCCTTAATGTAACCCGCTTATTCTTGCCTATTCTTCTGTAGTACTGAAATCCATGTCCTCCTTATGTAGCATGTCGTTCACTTTTTCCTCCTTATGTAGAATACTTCTTCCGTCCCGTAAAAATAGTCCCATTTGAAAATTTACAAATAATAATGATAATTTTTATTTCCAAATTTACCCCTAAATTATAGGTTGTTAGCCTAATCATGGTGGAATGATAATGAAATTCAAACGACAAACTTTAAGACTATTATTTTATGCAACTAACAATCAAAAAAAACTCTGGAAAAAATTGACAAATGAGACTTTTTGTGGAATAGATGGCGTAATTAACTTTCCCAAGCTAGTTATTCACCATAACTTGGGGTTTGTTCGGGTACCACCATTTTGTAGCAAACAAGCTAGTTATACACCATAACTTGGGGTTTGTTCGGGTACCACCATTTTGTAGCGTTTGCGGTGATAGCATTTGCAGCATTTGGACTTCCAATCCAATGCACCGCACTAATTCTGGTGCGTTACATTTGAGACTAACATTGCTTTTGTGAGTCAAATAAATTGCATTTAAAATAAACCATTACTAGATGAACAAGATTTTTAAGTGCGTTTAACACACCAAATGTTGCAAACTTTGAGTAACCAAATATACACTAAATAGTGTTTGATTCCTTCCTAAAGCTCAAGAAACTGCAGACAATCCTAATGAAGCGAAGTGAAAAATTTTTTTGAAAAAAAAGAAGAATATTTGCTAATATATATTTTCTGTAGAATTATTGCATAGCAACTACAACCTAGACATTATAGACTTTTCATCGATTTAATAGCATTTGGGAACAAAGAATATATATGCAAACTTGAAACTTGTAGATTGCTTATAATAGGATACCGGAGTTTGTAATAAATTGAAACTTTCCAATAAATATATTTTCATACGAAATATTTACTAGACTTTCCAATAAAAAGGCTTGCTTTAAACATAAGAACCAAGCAAAGATCAAAACAAGCACTAGGCAACTGGCATTTTTATCCCAACTATGTAAATGCTTCTCGCTGCGCTGTTGGTAGCTCTAGTTCAGGCCCAAGTTCATTGAGGGGAGAAAAGTACTGATCCACCAAATCTTGCGATACTTGTTTCAAGCTCGCAGGGTCCCACTGCATATTTTCGAGAGATTTATTAGCAGGAGACAAGAATGCTAGTATGGTGGCCGATACAAATTAAATATTAAACTGAAAGACTATCATTACGGCCACAGAATTTAACTAGAGAAATATTACTCAAGTTTCTGCAGATATTGTACCCCAGAAAAATAAACAACTTTTTATTCTGAACAGATTATATCATTAGATCATTGACTTGGCAACCAAATTGCTAATACCTTTGGTGCATAATCTTTATCCAACATCCGTGCCCGAATCCCCTAATAAGGAAATACAGGAGCAAAAAAAAAAGAGACCAATAAATCTTCTTTTAACCGAAAAAGTAATCAATGAATGCAATACTAATAAAATGATAACCAAGTGAGATTCTACCTCACAGAAATCACCAGTAATCTGCTTGGAGATTCCTTGTATAGACATGCGATATTCACGAATGAGGCACTGATCAAGAGTCTGAAATCTACCTTCTCGTATCTGCATTACTGGAAAGTTAACATATATGCATGCAACAATGGCTTTTAGGATTGAGCTAAGCAAATATATAGTGAGACTTACTGATCTCAAGGAAACCTTTAAGCTCAATGGTGATGCGTCTTGAAGCCTCTTTAGAGTTGAAATGCACCATGGATCGTTTGTTCTGGCTGCCTCATTTTCCTGAAATTTTTACCTAATCTTCATAGCATCTAAAACACTATTCATGACATAGGAATTTAAACAACACTTATTCTGCTATCCTAGTACATTAAGGTTGGGTCAACAACCAGTGCACGATATTTTGCATGTGATAAATCCAATTCTGAGTTCTCTTGTGAACTGTGATTTACATAACACAGAATATGTTACGAAAATTTGTTGGATATAGATCACGAGTTTGAGTACAAAGTCAGATAGAGGCATTTGAAGTGAGAAACATCCAAGATGTTTCTGGCCCTTTACATTACTAAACGCCAACATTTTGGTCCTCAGAGATGTACTCTTGGACAGAATGCAATTGTTTGCCGACTACAGCAATGCTGTGGAATACTTCTATATAACTAAAAATGTTTAAATTTTGTCAGCAAGCTTGAACATCTCTAATGTATTGCTTGATTAAAAAAAGATGTCACTATGCACGAGAAGATCACTCACTAAAGAAAACGATTTTCAAAATGGAAACACAACTTTGATATTTGTCCTTACTGTCTTGATTTTTTTTTCTTTGATACGTTCTCTCTTGCTGACCATCAGAAGTAGAAAGGTAGAAAGTAGTAGTCCTCCCTCCCAAATCAAGTTCAAAGTGATTTGGGCACCGATACATGTAGAGATTATATTTCTAATATTTTTTTCCTAAATTATTATTTAGCATCTACAGTGCAATTTAAAAAAAAAAAAGAAATACTAAAATATAATGTCTAAATGTGTTGCCGGCACATCTTAGATATGTACAACACAAAAGTGTTGAAACATGACTCTCATTTTGGAAGGACACACGTCTCAAAAATTTGAACATCTTGAATACACCATGATAAGAATTATAATATGCAACTTCGAATGATATTTTTAAGATTCATTAAAGACTGACATTAGCTTACCAAGGAATCAATAATTTCCTCAACTGTGTCATGGCAAAAACATCTATCAATTGTTTCAGTCCTGAACAAACCCCCAAAAAGAGAATTAGCCTAAATTATCACTAATAAAATATAAGAAGAGAATCAATTATATAAAACTAGTTCATAAGAGACCTTGTTTTTTTCTTTCTTTTTTGTTTTCAAAACCAAAAGCACTATTTTAAAGCTAATGCAGTATTGCTCTAGTAAACCAAGATGGAATGTACATCCCACATGAACGATATGGTTGCACCACTTTGCAATATTTTGAAGTTACTATTATATTAAAATTGCGACTGAAATGAGGTGTTGAGCATTAGGTTGGCAGACAAAGAATTTACTAAGAGGAAAACTGATGCTATTGTAGAAACTCGACTGCCATAGTGCCATTGAGGCGAATACAACCAATTATCATCACCATGGATCAAATTGTAATAATTCTAAATTGTTAGAAAAAGGTAGATTGTGCATAATGAGTCCGTATGGACATAGATGCATATTAATGTGTGTAAGGCTGTAAGCACATAGCTAAATATTAGTTGTCCCATTGGAAACAAATCATGTCATGTCCCATTGGAACATATCATATCATGACCCCTCGGAAACATATCATGTCATGTCCCATTAGAAACATAAGACTTTCTTATCTGTTTCAAAGTGCTTTGGCAGAATGAAACTGTTAAAATATGTTAGGTGGGAAAACATGTTTCCATGTTTTCCTCCCCATGTTATCCTCTCCATGTTTTCCTATATTGTGTGCTATCCTATTTCCTATATAAACCAATGTAATGCTATGTAAATACAACAAGAATTAGAGTAATATTAGATAATGGAATTATTCCTATTCCTTATACTTATTTGTTCTATTACATGAACACGCTTAGACTCTCACTTTCAACATGGTATCAGAGCTTGATCCTTTATCAGGCGACTTTTTCCGGCGACTTTTTCCGACGACTTTTTCCGACGACTTTTTCCGACGACTTTTCCGACGACTTTTCCGGCGACTTTTTCCGACAAGTTTTTCCAGCGTGCCTTTTCTCTCTCCTCCTTCCATCTGCAGTGGTCGATTTTTCCGGCGACTTTTTCCGGTGACTTTTCCGGCGACTTTTCCGGCGGTGATCCATTGATTTTCAGCCGCTTCTCGAGTGTCCAGTATCTCCCCATGTTGGTTTTCTTGCTGGTCCTTGGCTGTTTTCCAGCTTTCTTCTTTGATGCACCATATTTGCTATGCTTTCTTCCCATATGTTACCCATTGTTGATGTCTCTTCCAACATGGAATCCATTGTTGATGTTTCTTCCAACATGGTCCCGGGTCTGAATTGGTTAGAATCTGCAACTATGTTGTTTGCATCTTTCTGATTTTTTTTTTTCCTTTCTTTTTTTTTGTCCTCCTTTTTTTTTTCAAATGCACTTTATTTTGTCCTTTTTATATAAAGCTGCATTTGAGGGGGAGATATGAGATATGAGGTATGAGATATGAGGTATGAGATATGATATGGTCTAGGTTGCATGAGGGGTTGTTCATGCTACGTCATGCTCATTTACAGCCGTATGGTTTTTCGCTTCGCTTCGGTTTGTTCTTTGTTGGCTTGTGCAACTTGGGTCTCACATGGGGGCAACATTGGTTCTCGGCGTTCTGCTTCTTGGTGATTCCAGCTCACTTTCCATGGCGCTTTCCTCATGTTCTTCAGCTGCTTGCTAGTCATGATGGCTCCTTTATGTTGTTGCAATTTTTTCTTCATATTTTTGTCAAATGCACTTTAGTTTGTCCCTTCTAGGTAAAGTTGCATTTGAGGGGGAGTGTTAAAATATGTTAGGTGGGAAAACATGTTTCCATGTTTTCCTCCCCATGTTATCCTCTCCATGTTTTCCTATATTGTGTGCTATCCTATTTCCTATATAAACCAATGTAATGCTATGTAAATACAACAAGAATTAGAGTAATATTAGATAATGGAATTATTCCTATTCCTTATACTTATTTGTTCTATTACATGAACACGCTTAGACTCTCACTTTCAACAGAAACTATTCCAAGAAAGAGCCAAAACTGAAAATGGAGCCATTGCAACATTATGTTCTATGATTGGAAAGGCAATCCCATTAACCGACAACAAAAGGAGTATCTAATATCATTTACCATAAAAAAAGAGTAAATTAATTGCAACATATGGAATCACGAGAGGAGGAAAAGGAGGAGGGGGGGGGGGGGACACCACATCTGTGAAGTCAGTAGTCAGTACCAAGAAAAACAAAGACTAACCTTTGAACTATACTTGTGTTATCAGGAGTAACAAGGTCACCATAGTTTTCTAGTGTAGCTTCAATAACAGAAGGATCATCAGTTACCAAATTTGTCAATTGTTCTTCAATCAAAGGAAGCTTCTGTTGGGAAAAGCAACTAGCGTTAGTCCAAGTCCAAAAAAAATAAAGAAAAAGGTTTATGTAATAAAATAAGAAAAGGCTCCCATAGAACTGACCGCATAGAGTGAATAGTGCGTAGCAAGCCCAGAGGCAACCATTTCTGCTCCATTGAGTTTATCTCCCGTTAGAGCTAAGTACTCCCCTGAAAGCAAAAATATATCTCTAATGGATATCCTTAATAAATCATTGGCAGACTAAATCAAGTTATGAACCTATTACTAGAATTGATTCGTTGTCTGCAAATTATTCAGTAGATAATGGCATGACAGCAATGACTGCATGACTGAGTTCACATGTGAGCCCCAAACTAACCAAAACTGAAAATGGTCAGCCTCAAACAATAACATTATGGACCAGTTTTCAACCAACTCTAGTAGCAGTAGGACACGAGATCTTTGCAGGTCAGTTTTTTCCTAAGAAATAATGAACTCCTACTCACTATAGAGTGTACCATGAAACATGTGATTCTCAAATATGTGTATGGGAATAATTAGAAACAACAAACCCATAGGTAGGAAACTTTTTGTGCTTCATAATTTAGAAAACCGTACAAGAAGATGGCTGCAGGACAAAACTAGATAACTAAATATTTCGGCAAAGCAGCAGCTTGAATAGAAACTAATGATAACAAAGTCCAGCCAATATGTCCCACAGGTCAAACTTAAAAACGAAATTTCAGTGACATAAAAAATAATAAATACAAAGAAAAGGGGGACACATCTCAAATAAAACAATGAATCCTTCCTACTAAGCTTTAAAAAAAATATCAGCAGTCCTAACAAAATCAAATGTGCGCATACTAGAAGAAATTGCATATAGACAGGAAATTACCTAAATGACCAGGAAGATGTGAGAGGTGAAACGATGCGCCAGCATCAGGATGAAAACCAATTAATGTTTCAGGTGTAGCAAAAACCTGCAACAACAGGATAAATATAGCTGATTTTCACAAAAGTTGAAGCACATTTACATGCTAATGGGTTCAATCTCAAAATATTTAAATACCAGAACTCAAAATAGATTCAGGTCATACATTGATTTGCTTATTAAAACAATCTATTCTCTCAAGGAAAACATAAAAAGCAGAGCTACTGAGGATAGACTAATAGGGCTGAAAAGAAGAATAACTAAAAATTATGCCTGCACATACAGTTTTATCAGTTGCCACCCGAAATGTCCCCGGGATTGAAACACCAGCTCCGCCACCCATGGTAATCCCATTCAAAAGGGCCACCTGCATGGATGTCAATGTACTTTAATATATAAATTATTACAATTAAATCAGACAGATATCCAAAGGCCAACGTATTAACTATCCATTGTGTTCACAAGAAACATGACATGTAGGAATTTGTACAACTAAAACTCCGCCACCCTCCTCCAATAAAATAAAAATACAAATATAACAGATGGTTTAACTAGCTCATGCTTTGAAAAACGAGCGGTAGTAATACATCTACGGTAACAATAGTGTCCTTAAAGTATATGAAGGTACAATCAAAGAAAACGAGATTTCTACACTAGCAGTGGTAGTGGAACGAAGTAATTGCTAGAAAAGAGAAAAATAAGATTATAAATTCTATCATAAAAATTAAGATAGAATTCACTATTCAGACATTGCCAAAACTATGTTCGTGTAAAGAGGACATGAGAATAACAAAAAATTAGTATACGTTGACTGATTTTCACATGCCTCTAGACATAAACAATCATAAACCGTTCAAAGAGCAATATAAACTGATACACGTCGAATAAGACTGGAACAAATGTTTAACAGATTACAGCACACGGCCTTGGAAAATAAGATTGAAAATCACAAAGACCTAAAAGCATGCTGAGTTTGACGGGAACGGTGTAACTCACAATACTTGTAGTGCAATGTCTACTTACATGTGGTTTCAAATATGTACCTAGAAGGTATATGAAACTGTATAATGTCCAAAAAAATTCTTTGCCAGCTTCAAGGTTACCTGCACAAGGTGGACTAGAGGTTACAAGGTCTCCATAATATTTCAAAACAATAAAGTAATATTATTATCAAAACAATGACAACACATTCAAGTAAAAGAACTAAAGAAGCATCTTAAGGTTATATTTTGATATAGAAGCCTGATGTTAATATATAGAACAAACGAGAACAAAAAGTAAATACACAAGATGAAATAAAGTGACTTTACACTGGATTCAATTATAAAAGAATAGTAGGAAAGAACCAACGAAACCGATGAAGGAGGTATTGCAGCACAAGTACATACAATAATACACAGTAGAGATAGGGAGGGAGTCGTCCTCAATAAAATCTCGTATCTACTCAACTCGAAAATTTAAATAAGCCAAGCTTGAGCAGAAGTGTTTCGACTCAATTATCTAAATGAGCTATTTAAACTCGACTCTCGATATTCAATAAACTACTTGCTAAACTTGACTAAAGAATACACCATTTATGAAATATATATAAGATTTTAATATAAGATAATTAATATATAATTAATCTAAATTTAATTTTTTTTAATTAATATTCATCGTTTTAGATGTTAGCAAAATTTAATGTGATTTATTAATTTTAATGTGCATTACATGTGAATTTAGCTTAATTAAGCTTATTGAAAAAAAATGAGCTTATATGAGCTCAAGCAACTCGTGAGCACTAATTCAAATTAAAGGGCATCATGTACTTTCCCCACTGACTCAAATCACTCAACCTATATTGTTGATCTCCCACCATCTTAAAAAGATACTTATTAAATGTGAAAACAATCAGTCCTTATCTCTATAGTTCTTTTAGCTGTAATCAGACCTACTATTTATAGCTATTGGTTAAGTTCTCTCATCTGCCTTACATCATGCAATATCTTTTAAAGGCGAAAAGGGTTAAGAAAAGTTACTGAGAGTTTATTTTTACTCAATTTTCTTCGCTTCAGCTGTACCATACCAACATTTTCAAATTTAGCAATCAAGATTCTGAAGACACTCTGTTTTATAAATGACTTACCCAAGATAGCAATGGAAAAAAAGGGGTAATACCCCACTGTGGTTATCTGAGTTTAAGCATTACCCCACTGAACTTTAAAAAAAATGGAATTGATACACTAAACTTTTTAAAAATGGAATTGATACACTAAACTTTTTAAAAATTATTAATTGGACCATTCCGTGGACGGACGTTAAATTGGACTGCATATTTACATGTGTGGCAGCAAGAGAAAAAGAGAGAACAAAATATTTACTGATGTGGCCAATGATTTGGCAACCACATAAGAATTTAAAGAAAGAAAATAAATTTTCATTTTCCTATTATTTCTCTCTTCCTAAGTTCTTCTTCATCTGGTTACTTCCTTCTTCATATGTGTTTAATTTCATTGCCCTAAATCCTTAATCACACATCGCCCACCACTACAAAACTTATATTTATCATCTATTTGGTCTCAACAGAAGTGGGTGATTTAGAATCCATCGAAGTTGATCTCAAAAGTGATAATCTGATCAACTCGTGAATTTCGGTTCAACTTAGATCTTCAATATATCGGTATCTTACTCCAATCTCAAGCCCAAAGAACCTCTTTTATCCTTCACTCTTGATCTCGATCAGTACGTGAACGATTTCATGTTTGTTGGGTTCACTGGGTCGACTTAGGGTAGCACTGAAATTCATAGCATTGGATGGTGCAATTGTCAACGATGCAGCCATATGAGAAGCAGGACTGGTGTGCAGTTGCGTGGGAATTAATTTCCCAACAAAAGCCCTAATTTTTCGCAGCAAATCGATCCTAATTTTTGTAATTCTAAAATCCTAGTTCTTCTATCATCTTTTTGCTCCTGCTTTTCTATAATCAATTTGGGGAATATATCTGAAGAAGAGGAGATAGAAAGAAAAAAGAAATTGTAATCAATTTGGGGAATATATCTAGGGTTTCAATTTGAGATGATTCAATTTGGACGTGTTTTCTGGGTTGAAGATGAAGAAGAGGAGAGAGAAAGATGTGTTTTTTGGGTTGAAGATGAATAAAAGGAGAGAGAAAGAAAAAAAAATACAAAGCTTAGTCAATGGCAAAAAATCCAAATTAGAAGCAATTGATAAGCCATATCAACATTTAGTTGTCTTTTCCTTTTTCTTTTAAAAGCCACTTATAAAAATAGGAAATAGAATTTGACGTCTGTCCAATTTCTTGGATGGAATGGTCCAATTAATAATTTTTAAAAAGTTCAGGGTGCCAATTTTTTTTTTTAAAGCTCAGTGGGGTAATGCTTAAAACTCGGACAACCACAATGGGGTATTACCCTTTTTGCCGATAGCAATGTCACTCACTTCTGTCATCCTCAAAATATCAGTTTTCTTCCATTATATTGTTCTTAGCTGCTTAGCATCTACCATAATACATCGAAACTACTTTTATAAAAATAAAGGCTGCCTTCAACAAACAAAACAAACTCATCCAGCTAGAGCTCTGTGCCAGGTACTGTATACCTAAAATTTCTTCAAATTATCAATCAAAGATTAATACTTGAAAGAAATGCAACCTAATTGTGAATCTTTTGCTATGCACTCCATATGAAGATGTTCTGAAATCTTGTACCTTTATTTACCGAATGATAGAGACCAACAATATCACCTCCAGCACAAAAAGCCCTGCCACTGCCCTTCAGAAAATTCAGAGAAAAACTATTCACAAGTTGCTTCATAAGTTCATCTCCTAATTAAGAAGCATATGAAAATCCAAAAAGCTATTGACCATTAAAAAGGAAAAGCAAGGAGAAACCAATAAACTACACCACTAATACAAAATTACCTTCAAGGCCACAAAACCAATGTCCGGGTTATCTTCCCAACTTTTGTACAGCTTTTGAAGCCTAGCCCCCTGAAAATACCACCAACTATTACCATACCAAACAATCATACAGTTATACATAATACTAATCACTCCATCACCACCAAGAAAATATCCAAGTCATTTACCCCCGAGTAACTATGTTTAAATTAAAACAATTCAAAAATTAAAACACCCAGTTTCTTCTCATGGGTGTTATGCAAAATTCTTAAAAAAAAAAAAGAAAAAAATTCTAGAACCCAGTTCTGTATTATGGACTGATGGGAATGAACCAAACAACTCAAAAACTTCAAAAATACGGATACAAAATTGGAGAGAGAAACATACCATGGAAGTATTGAGGGCATTAAGGCTGGAGGGCCTGTTGAGAATTGCGGTCCTAGAGCTAGCTTTGCCTTCAACTAGTACCTGAAATTCATCAACAGAGAGAAAACGAGACTTAATTGAGCTTATTAATTACACAGAAAAAAGGGGGGTGGGGGGGGGGGAGGAAAAAAAGAAACAGGGCAAAAGGGAACTCACTGTATTTTCATGATCATCGAGCAGGGCAGTGTTGATTTGAGAGCTAAGGCTTCTTCTTCTTCCAGATGATTGAATGTTGAAACCAGAGCTGCGAATGCTGCAGCGCCTCCGGAGGAATGCAGACATGAGATTTTGCATTTTAAAAAAAAAAAATTATTCTCTCTAAAAATTTTCTGAATACGAAATCTTTGAGATCAGTTTGTTCTTCTCTGTTAACAGCAGCCACGGCCCACGGGGCCCAACAAACATTCCTAGTTCCTAGCCCCAATACCCCATGGTTTGGTGCGAGTATTAATTTACAAAATATAACCAGATATAGAACTTTCAATTTTTCATTTTTTTTGGGTCCAAACTTTGATTTAATAAACTATCAAATATTGGGTAGTGAGTGACAAGTGATACTCCCCCCGACCCATAAAAAAAATAAAAAAATAAAAATAAAAATTCTTCATTACATCTTGAAAAAGGATATATATTTCGAATTTTTACATCTTTTTTATTATATTATTATTGTTACACGGATAAATATTACTAACGATAATCTTTGTGAAATGATGTGTAATAAATAAGGTTCTTTTTATAATTCTAACTAATCTCATGTATTGATAAATTTCACAATTTTAATTCAACACAAATTTATTGCAATACATAACAAGTGTCTTACATTTTTTATATAATACAAAAAATAATAGAAGTAAAAAAGGGCACAAATAAGTTTTTGTTTTTTATACAATGGGCTTCACACAAGTGCCTTAAAAAAATTCAAAATAATATACAATACTTAACTTCTTTATAAACGAGTAAAAAAAAATTTATATAATATTTTGTGTTGTGTACTTTAAATTTATTTGGGTTTGTTCGGTTATTTTTATTTGAGATAATAGTCTTTGTGACGTTTGAACTTTCAAATGCTTTACATTTAAGACTCAAATACTGTATTTATAAGTTAAATAAATTGCGTTTAAAATAAATTATTACTAAACAAATAAATTTTTTAAATACGTTTGCTTACTCTTTCATTTTAATAATTTTTAATTCCGAAGTGAACTGTTTCTAGACAAAGACAAGCTTTGATGTTTATCTCAAACTACGTTAGGTTGGAAAAAATAGTAGTCTTATGACTTATCCATCACATTTTAAAAAGAAGTTGGACTGATTACGTTCTTAGGGGAGGAGTTAAAAAAATAATTTTATTTTAAATATATTATATTTAAGTATATAAAAAGACCATATATGTTAAGTTAGTACAATAAAACACAAAAGCATATATATATATATATATATATATACACACACACACACCTTAGAACTACATTTGTTCTACAAGGATAGACAAGATCACCATATTTTTTTTACTAGCTAGAATTAAAATCCTCACCTGCAACTTATACAATAGTCGATAGAATATGGAATGATATGACAACATGACTTAAGAAGCTATAGATTATATTATAGCATTAACAATTTATGCTTAAAATAAAACCATGATTTTAATTCCTACTTATGCTTTAGAAGTCTCTGCAGTCTTAACAAGATCTATATGCGCAAGCTAGAAAACATTCATACAAATGAGAAATTACCTAGATGACCAGGAAACTTTGAGAGGTAAAATGATGCCCCAGTATCAGGATGATACAAATTAATGTTTCAGGAGTAGCAAAAGCCTGCAACACCAGGAGAAATTCAACTACATTAATTTTTCTCAAAATCGAAGCACTTTCATATGTACATGCATTTAGAAGAAAAAAAGAAGAAGTTATCTACCAAAACTCAAAGGAAGATGGGTGAAAAAAAGAAGAATTAAAACTATCTTCTCATGCAATTTTATCAGTGGCGACGCGGAATGTCCCTAGTATTTAAACTCCAGCTCCGCCACCCATGGTAATCCCATTCAAAAGTGTTGGGAAAAATCACCTCCCAAATATTGTTGTCTTTGATAAATTAAATGACCAAAAATATCAGTACATGTCAAACAGATTAAATTTGTAGTTCCACCAAAATAATAACCATTGCAGGAAATAATGAGAAGAAATAACCAAGCACGAGACACCAAGATTTTTAACGTGGAAAACCCTCTATAACCAAGAGGTAAAAACCACGGGGCATACTCCGAAAAATCCACTAGAATAAACTGAGAGATTACAATAAGATATCCTAATTTGAGTACACACTCAAATTACCTCACCACAATAACTATGCGATGGAATCCAAACAACACCCATAGTTGTTTAATCTTTATTTCTCTATTTTTCTCTCCCGACTCTCTCTAATTTTTCTTTTCTCTCTTGCTCTCATCCATCCTCTCCGGATGGGATTTCTCTCGGATGGAATACTTGGCTACTCCATGAAGTTAACATAACGGAGGAAACACAAACACACACACACACACACACACACACACACACACACACACACACACACATATATATATATATATATATGGGCAATGATCCATAGCATCTATTTGCTATGGATCAAAAACTGGCAAATAGGATCTCAACCCTTCATTGCAAATATCAATGGCCTAGATTTAGAATGGGTTCAGCGCGTCCGCTAGAATTTTTAGCGGACTGGTTTAGTTAATTTTTTGGCCGAATTTGCCCCTAATAAGCCTAAGCCAAAGCAGGAAAATAGATAATAAAATGACTGTGCCCGCTAGAAATTCTAGCGGACGGTAATCCACTTTAACCCGCTGTCAAACAATTGGGGCAAAAATACAGCCCTAATTGTTACCATTCACCTGCAATCTCAGCGGCGAGCTTTACCCCCAACGACGATTACTGGTTACTGCACTTCGGCGAAACCCCGGCGATTTGCGGCGAGTGTAATAGAGACCAAACAAGGAGTTACAGCAGCGATCCTCCCTATTACCGGTGAATGTAATCTCGGCGAGCGGTGATTCTCAGCGACGACTGCAATCTCAACGAGCGGCGAAACAGTCCTTAACGATCTTCAGCGGCGATTCCTCCCTATATCTCAGCAGCGAGGTACAATCTCAGCGGTATAACAATAAATAAATTGCTAAACCCTAATAACTTTACTTCAAACCCAAAGTTCTGTTATGTCTCCCATTAATTGGTTGAATTCTATGATTCTATAGTTCTATTACTTGATCAATTACCATTGATTATTATTTGGATTTGATAACTTTTGGTGTTGTGGAACTGAATGTATGAAGTATTTATGTCAAGTTCCTGTTTATTGTCGATCCATCAAGTTTGAGGTCAAAGATGGGTTACTAGTATTCAAGATCAACAACAACCAATAAAAAATATGTGTGATTTTTAGCACTGAGTTACAAGTTATTGCCGTTATAACCTATATGTGAAAATCAACTGTGTAAACAGTAACTAATTTTTAGTCCTGTATTAATGAGTTAAAGACTAGATTAATCAACCAGATGCATGTTTGATATTACTACTTGTTGTAATTGAGTGTTTTTTTTCCCTCAATGGGTAATTCTGAAAAGGGACGTGGAATTGATTTTACTGTTTTATAGTGAATTACGTATTAAACTTTGATGTTGGACTTCTAAGGTGAGGCTTCTAGATTTAGGTTTTTATTTCAGTTACCAAATAATTAAATGTAGAGTGTTTTCTATGTTGAAATTTGCATCTGTATAATGTTAAAAGTTGCAAAGTTGTTTCAATCAACATGTGCCTTTTGGACATAAAATAGATAATCATTGATCCTCTTTCTACTCAGTGCTTATGATTTCATTGTGATTCTTGTGTAATTAAGCATGTTAATACCGTTGCAGTGCATGTTAATGAGATTTCAGAATTGAAAATCGTAACTTCATTATTTTGTAAAGATCATGGTCATCACTCCATTGCACATTGGACCTCTCTTCTCTAAATTGGTTAATAAATAAGGGATGGTTAAAAGTTTCTTTGTTTTTCATTTTTCAGTTAATAGATACCGTTGCAGTGCATGTTATTATGTTATAATTGGAGGGTTTTGACTGTCTAATTTGTTGAGTAAATTTCATATAAATTGGAATTTAGTGTTTAATGGATGAAGTGATTTTTATGCCTTATCTTAACAGATGTGTGTATATACCCACATATTTTCATGTACACGTATAATATTTGATATACGTGTTTATTATATTTGTCATTTTGCTCATATCCAAGTTGGATGGGATTTTTTATAAATTGTTTAATACTTGACATTGTGATGAATGTTTAGGTAAGATATGGATATTAATCCCGGACCTTTTAATCCTATTGTCTTATGGGACCAAGAAAATCACGTATCGTCAGACTTATGGAAAAATATTGTAAGTTTATTAATGTATAACAACGCTCACGTTCTTAAAGTTTTGTTATAAAAACTCATGTTGTGACAATTTATGTTCTTATATTTTTTGACTTGTAGGATAGGGGTGTGTTGGAAATTTGTCAGATGTCTACAAAATTAACTGAATGGAACTTGACTGAACAGCAAGAATATCTATTGGAACAATTAGGTTTTGGTCTATTTAGTCATCAAGCTGTAGTGTCAAAGATTGATGCATCTCTTGTATCTGCTCTAGTTGAGCGTTGGAGAAGTGAAACAAATTCGTTTCACTTAAATTGTGGAGAGATTAGCATTACTATAGAGGATGTAGGATTTATTCGGGTTGCCCATATTAGGAAAACCTTTGACTTGCGGAGAACTAGAACATCCCAAAAGCTATTTTGTAAGGGTTTTTGGGCAACAAGCTGCAATAGATGACTGGGAACAATGCTATAAAAGGGGGGGGGGCATAAGTTTGCCTTGGTTAAGACATAGATACGGACAAGTACCTGTTGATGCTAATGCAGATGATGTGGTAAAACATACTAAGGCATATTTGTTGTACTTGTGTGGCGCTATTTTATTTCCAACTAAGAGTAAAAATATTGTACATCCTAGATATTTGTTGTTATTAGAAAGATTGGAAGACATAGTTACATATGCTTGGGGGCAGCAGTTTTAGCGCATTTGTATAGGGGTTTGCATGATGCTACTCGCAAAACATCGAAAAAATTTGTAGGATGTGCAACTCTTCTTATGATGTGGGCTCATGAAAGGTTGAACATTGGGCATCCTACCCCTAGGCCTAAGTCCCAGAAGTTGATACCGAGGGCATTATCCTGGGCATACTCCTCTTTTGATCCTCATTCAAAACATTATCAGCACCAAAAAAATCCACATCACCATCTTTTGTTTTACCGAGGAGAGTTTGATAATATGTTGGAAACAGATGGGGTCTGGCGTCCATATCAGTTATTTGATAAACGTTTGGCTTGGGATTTTTTTGAGGCAAGGTTAGGTGGAGCCGCTCATATACCATTGATACATTTCGACATTGTTGAGTTCCAAATGCCTGACAGATTTATGAGGCAATTTGGATATTTGCAGTCGTATCCATCTAATCCTGAAAACATGGTGGAATTGAGGGAGGAACATAAACTGTTTGAGAGAATAAATTATGAAAACCATTGAGCCAATTATATTCGATTGTGGGAGGCCTACATGGAGAGTTTAGAAGGGCAAGTGTTGGAGGCTTTGCAGCAGATATCTACCGAGAATTATATGATATGGTACAGAGAAATTACTCGGAGACGCATACACCATCCTAGACCCTTAAGGCGTCAAGGGGAAGATTATGAGCCACGGGCATTCATCGACCAATATGTGGCTGTAAACACTGTAAGTTGTTCAATTTAAAATATTTATTATTGTTTTTTTGTTTTCAACTGATGACCTTGTTTTACTAATATATTTATTATTTTTTTAACTTTCTAGATTGAAACTGCAAAAGCTGTATTTGAAAAGGTGTTCTCAATTGAACAACCACCTGAGTTAAGAACCATGTATGAGACATGGTTCAATACACTATACCAGCCGTTCATGAATGATTACAGAGGGGTTCCAACCACACCAAATCCAACACAACCTGAAGTTGGACAAATGGAGATTGACTTGACGGGACCCCAACTTGCGATTCAAGAGACTCAACCTAGCGTTGACCCTTCTACTCAACATAGTAGGAAATTGCCGGTTAGAAGGAGAGAGGGAACAAAGCACGCTCACTTTGTTAAGTACTTAAAGATTGAGAAAATCACTTGGTTAAATCACCATTGGTTTAGTCCAACTCACGACCCAGCATACTTTCCTCATATCCATCCAGGTGGGCTATACAAGTTAGAGTTTAAGGATGTGAAATGTCTGAGACCCAATGGTTGGTTATGGGCGCATGTATTGGATGCATATTTGTTGTTGTTGAGAGACAGAGAAGCTAAAATGTGGAATGAAGGTATCCAACGATGGGCCAAGTTTTATTTCATGCCAACGTACTTTGCAGAGTTGGGCACCCAACACTTACCGAGTGCCGGAGTGAGCAATGCAACCACACACAAATTTTTAAGAAGTTACATAAATCCTTCAGTTGGTGCCTCAGTACATGAGTGTCATTACATATTCGTTCCAGTCTTCAGCGAAAGCAACAACCATTTCTGCTTATTTATTTGGAGTGTTAACAAGTGGAAAGTAATGCTATTTGACCCACTTTTTGATGACAAACCATTAATGCCTTTGTCACAATTATACCAAACTTTCTTTGCGGTTGTGGTGAGTTCATTAATATATTACTTGTTTTTGCATGTCATCACACATACATGCATTATATATTGGGAAATAAATGATTGTTTTTTGGTTTACAGACGGAGTTAATTCCTTTATTGCTTCGTCAGGAAAATCCTACAGTAAAGTGGCCAACATCAAAGCCGAAAGTTGAAGTTTGTGTGAATAGGCCGAGGTAATGGAATTCAGACGATTGTGGCGTATATGTTGCAAAGTACGTAGATTTCTTTTTGCACCGGATAAACATCATGAAGGAACCGAGGTGGACTCCTAACGAGGCTTATAACTTTAGATTTAGAATAACACATGAGCTTAGGATGTGCAAAGCTAGGGACATTCCTCAAAAATATCTTTGTAACGACCAAACTTTAGATTCGAATTCAAATGAAGACTAGTTAATGTATATTTGCCTAACATTCGTAATACATTGTTTTATTATCTCGGTTGAATAGTTTGATTATAGAATTTCAAGCTGATATATAGTTGTAATTCCTTTGTGAATTACATTTTTTATTTTTTATTTTGATTTCATATTGCCGGTACTGCATTATTTTTATTTGCATTTATGTGTTCACAAATTAAAAATTTGGCACTTATGGATGACACATATTTGTTGTTGATTTGACACATATGTACACAAGGGTAATTGGACCTGTTATTTTTATACCTGAACCCTCATACTAGTAAGTTGCTGAGAAACCGTAGAGAAATTCAAATATGGCAAATGCGCCGGGAAATTGCCAAACTACTTGAGACTGGTCAAGAAGCCACAACTTGCATTCGGGTAGAAACCAATTTTTGCAATTTACTATCAGTGCTTTGTTACTTTTGGTTAATAGAGTGATCGACTTGGATTTGACTGATGAAGTCATAATGAGCTTTTAGTATCTTGCAGCTTAGTGGTAATGTATATGATTTCTTGTTTTTATGGTCGATGAGGCAATGGTGCTACATATATCAGGGGCAGTATGTTTTGCACTTGTTTGCCCTGTAACTAATTCTGTTTGCATTATCAAGTGGTGAGGGGAATGAGAAGTCTGCCCTGTAACTAATATCTTGTAGGTACAATAAAATGCCAGAGACCTCGTCCGTGAAGTAAATTATCGCACCTACGGTCCAACCAATTGGGAGAGAATCAATAGATTCCTTTTCGGGAGCGATTCATCCTTCCCGAACGCAGCATACAACTCTTGCGTGCCCCCCGGAAGCACACACTATAATAAAGAGGTAGAAATTTTTTAGTAGCGTACTCAAAAGTACAGTTAATTAGTATGTAGTTATAATTTATAAAACATCACACTATATAAATGAAAAATTAAAATATTATACAACTACAAAAAAATAAATCGTTGTCATTAATCAAAATATATAACCAACATCAAACAGTTTCGCAATTAAAGAAACATACAACCTCATATAAAGAAAACTTCAAACACCAGGCTTTTCTTGACCCAAAACTTTGTAGTGGTTTCACTTATCATGATTGGTCATCATATTGCATATTGCACACTTTCTCAATTGTTTACGACTTGCAGCCTCTTCGATCCCACTCTTAATTCTTGTAGCTTTTTTGCGCCCCTTTGTTTGCGAAAAAATAGGATCCAATAACGGCTCATCTTCAACGGGTTCATCATCTTCTATTCGAATTTCTGGAACCTCTTTTACATTAATTTCATCAGGATCAAATTTCTCAAGGATGGGTTGATTGTCAATGCACAACTGTACAACATGCTTAAAACCATCAATTGAGCATGATCCGGTAGAAGCTAATCGTAAGAGCAACATCACCAGATAATTGTAACACATCGTCTAAGATTCCTCATAATTGGACATCTCAGTTAAAATCTTTGGTAATTCAGCGTTAACTTTATTACCATCTCTACACCACCGACTTAAAATGTATTTATCAGGTATCTTTTTAGTACTTTTGGTAATCATATGTCTTAGAATATGTCTACAAAGCATACCAGAATGTTCAAATTTTAGACAATTACAATTTATATCTCCATTTTGAACATTACTGACAACAGTAAAGTACCTATTTGATTCTTCGATGGTGTTTGCCTTGTATATTGCATACGATTTTGTATCCGGTATTGTTAGATGTTGAAGCTTCTGCATTATGTACTTATGAGATTTTACAATCTCAATCTGAAAGCGTCTGAACATCTCCTTTGTATAAACATCTGCTCCATGCGTTTCCAGTGGTGATTCAAGAGTCATAGTTCGTGTCCGATAACAAGTTGCGTAGTCAGCTTTTCTCTCTCTCATAACCTGCTTCTCAATGGCTTTTTCTGTGTTTACGATAAATTCCTTGATACTCGTTGTCGCATTAACATAGTCATCGAATAAACTGTTCATTCCCTCACTCCTGGATGTAGTCGTCATTCTCGCTGCAAAAAATTTCTTTGTGTACGCCTTGATCCATTTGTGCTTAACCTCATAAAGTGATTGGAGTCAATCATGGTCATGCAATTCGTAATCTATCATCAGCTTTTCCCATCGCTCCTCAAAATCCGCAACAGTTAATGATTTACACACACACCAGTTAAAATCATGTTTAAACTCTTCATACAATGTATGTAATTTTTCTGGAAATTTGTTACTAATATGCCATGTGCAAAGAACATGCTGTGTTTTAGGAAGAACCCTAGCAATCGCATTGCTCATAGCTTTGTCCTGATCAGTTATAATGGTAACCGGTGCCTTGTTATTCATCGCTTGAAGCCAAGTCTCAAAAACCCATACAAAAGTATCCTTTGTTTCGTCCTTAATCAGTGTAAAACCAAACAAGATGGAATGATAATGATGATTTATCCCCGTGAACGGAACAAACGGCATGGAATACTTGTTCGTCCGATAAGTTGTATCAAATGTCAGTACATCCCCAAAATTTTTATAAGCTATCGTTGATCGGTAATCTATCCACAGAATGCATGCGATACGATTATCTTCAT
This sequence comes from Aralia elata, assembly GCA_034770075.1. Lineage (NCBI taxonomy): Eukaryota > Viridiplantae > Streptophyta > Magnoliopsida > Apiales > Araliaceae > Aralia > Aralia elata. The sequence continues at coordinate 85,890,423 of CM068388.1, forward strand.
CTCGTTTGATATCAAAAAAAAATAAAGGATTTTCTGCAGAAAGTTTTTTCAGATACTGCAACGCTGCTTGGGCATCGTTTGAATCTATTGTGTCACATCTTATGTCTCGCACAACATTTCGAATATCCTTATCACTGAAACCGACATTTTCCATCCCTCCTCCTAATTCACTAAAAACATTCATCATTTTACTTGACCCAATTCCAGCGCTATTTAAAGTTTCGATTAAAGTTCGAGCAACATGAGTGATATTTTTCCGTGTTTGAATGAAATTTTTTTTGCTCGAAGTCACCAAATCATGATTGTGAGTCAACTCAATTTTTGAGACTTTTCACGAATCTTCTTTCTTTAGATGAACAACAAACATTCTAGCTTTGCACATCGTGCGACCTATTGAATCCCTTTTTCTTTTGACCTTACTACCCTCAACTTCAACGTCTTTTTTCTTTCTTTCAATTAGTTTTCTAGCTTTGTTACATGTAAAAAGTCTGTTGGACAAATTGGTAGAGCGAGCATATTTATGACTTGCCCCAATTTTTATTTCAAATCCACTACTACGTGCATAGGTTCTATAAAATTCTTCCGCCTCTTGGATAGTAGAAAAAATCTGACCCTCATATGGAGTTTTTGAATCGTTAATATCCGATTGGTTCATGTTATGAACACCAATATTATCCACGTCAACATTATCATGAGAAGAATTTGAAGAACTTGAATTAAACATATCTTCTACCATAATTGAACACTTACCACGACGATTTTGAGTTGCGAAAACTTGCTTGATTAATTGTCTAGTTTTCTTCCTTGTTGTCAATTCAACGCGACTACAATATTTTGGTTAACTTGGTAGGGCAAACAAATTATTAAGTGTGATGCACCAGCTATCTCCTATATAGTAGGTTTGTATAATATAATTTTGTTATGTACTTGAATTAAATATTAATTATTATTGATGTTGACTCGAATTAAATAATAATAATAATTATTATTTTGTATTTATGTGCAGGATGTATTTGATTTGGAATGTTTGATTTGCTGATTTGGAATTGTTGCTGTATTATATATGGATGTTGCTGTTGATTTGGATTTGATTTGGATTTGATTTGGATTTGTTGCTGTTACGAATTGATTTGGAATTGGAATTGTTATTGTATCATGTTGCCAGGAATTGTAGCTGAATTGGAATTGTTGCTGAATTGGAATTATTGCCATGTTGCTGTTGATTTGGAATTGTTGCCAGGAATTGTTGCTGTATCATGTTGTCATGTTGTATCATGTTGCCATGTTACTTTTGATTTGGAATTGTTGCCAGGAATTGTTGTTTTATCATGTTGCCATGTTGCTTTTGATTTGGAAATGGAATTGTTGTCTCACGATTTTGTAACAACTATGTTTTGGAATTGAAATTGTTGTAACGATTTTGTTACAGGAATTATCTATCATGTTTTGGAATTGGAATTGTTGTCACGATTTTGTTACACGAATTATCATGTTTTGGAATTTTTGGAATTGGAATTGTTACAGGAATTGATGTTGTATCATTAACTCATGTTGCTGTTGATTTGGAATTGGAATTGTTACAGGAATTGATGTTGTATTGTTACAGGAATCGTCCGCTAGAACTTCTAGCGGATGGGTTGTATCATTAACTTATTGTTACAGGAATAGTCCGCTAGAAGTTCTAGCGGATGGGTTATATTTTTCCTGCTTTGGCTTGGATTATTAGGGGCTGCTTTGGCTTAGGCTTATTAGGGGCAAATTCGGTCAAAAAATTAACTAAACCAGTCCGCTAGAAATTCTAGCGGACGCGCTGAACCCATTCTAAATCTAGGCCGCTGATATTTGCAATGAAGGGTTGAGATCCTATTTGCCAGTTTTTGATCCATAGCAAATAGATGCTATGGATCATTGCCATATATATATATATATATATATATATATATATATATATAGATATATATATATGCAAACAGCCTATACCAATTCTCTCTCTGCAGATGTACACTTTTCTCTTTCCTTCATTATCTTCCGTCAACTTCATTTCATTAGTGGGTGGGCTCTTCCACTTTTCATAGAAAACATGGAAACATTTCATGTCACTAATACACTTTTCTTTCTTTTCTTTTTCTAAAGCTCCCACTAGCTTTGTCTGCCAAGAAAACAAATTCTTATGGGTGAGAAAACCCTACAAAAAGTGCCACCTGCATGGATGTCAAATTGTCAATGCACGTTTGTAGTTAAACGATTACAGTTAAATCCACTGAGATTCAAATGTGAACCTTAGTAATTATCAATTCTGTTAAAACTTAAAATGAAATAGCATTATTTTGAACTAAAATTCCTCCACCCTCCCCCCAAAAAATATAAAACAAAAATAAAATAAATGGTTTAAACTACCTCATGCTTTAATTTGAAAAACAAGTAATAATATATTTACTGAATCTACATCGACAACATCATCTCTAAGGAATATCTAGGTATAGTCGAAGAAATACAAGATTTACACATTGACACTGTTAATGGAAGAAATGTATAGTTACAGAAAAAGAATATAGGGTAGTAATCAAGATTTCCCAAAGACTGTATCATAACTATGTTTGTGTATACGAGGACATGAGAATATAAGTATATTAATATTCTTTAAGATAACTGGATACACATACTCGGTGAATGTGAATGGGGAAGATAACATTTAACCCACGTACATTCAATCAATGAGTAATCCCTCACGTACAGAATCACATTCAGTTGCGGCCCTATCCATATCTTTTGGATTTGCCACATTTGCAGGACTTTGGATTTTAATATAAATTCTTTTTTGGCGATAAAAAAATAAATAATAAATAATAATAATAATATCACAAGAAGAACAACAGATTAGGAGAAGTAGAGAAGATGAAGAAACATATCTTTGCAAGAAATCGACAAAAAACACAAAAGCACAACTCTTTCAATGTTTACCAAGGTTCAAAGACGCGGTAGCGGTTTATATTTTGGAAGGTCATTTTTTGGCTCGGTATTAGTTTTGGTATCGGTTTTGGGTGATACACTTCATTAACTAGTTAGGAGCTTCAAAAAAAGTAAAAAAATTATGAAAAAAAATCTAAATAATAAGCACAATAAGATGAATCAATTAATTAGTTCACAAAAAACACTATCTAGTATACATAACATTGTTCAAATAATAAAACAAACATCTCGTAGATATGTTTAATTAATTTTAAATTTGAATAAAGTTGATATTGATCTTAGTTCAAATGGTTGAGCAAACAGGTTCTGTAGAATTTAAGTACAATTTAACTTAACAAAGTATATTTTAAGTGCAATTTATTCAAATTTTTTAAGTTGTACTTAGGGCTGCAAACAATCCGAACCGAACCGAACCGAACTTTATCGAACTCGAACCAAACTCGAACACTATGAGTCGAACTCGAACATGTTCGATTAACATAATCGAACCAACACCCATGTGCGAGTTCGGATTGATAGATGTTCGCGAACATAGTCGAACATGCATGGTCATGTTCGCGAACACAGTCGAACATGGTCATGTTCGCGAACATAATCGAACAGAGTCATGTTCGCGAACATAATCGAACAGGGTTATGTTCGCGAACATGACCATGTTCGCGAACATCATTCTGTTCGCGAACATCATCATGAATATTTGAATTTTTGAATGATTAAATCAACTAACTGAAGTAAAAATTAGGCCACATATTTTAATTAACATTTATCCAAAATAAAAAATGATTACTTAAAAGAAGTTAAAAGTTAACAAGTACTTATAAATTCTTAATTTACAAATATCAAATATTAATATCCAAAAAGTCTTTCAAATCTTCGAGTATGAATTTTCAAAATCGATAGGAAATATTTTTAATTTAAAAGGAATGCGATAAATTGATAATTAACTTTTGAATACAATAAATCTTGAGAATTACTTTATAAAAAAATTATAATTTTCATAATTGTATTGTTTAAAAGTTAAAATTAAATAAATTAACTACGAGATCAAATGCTCAAAGCCATTAAGAGACATCGTTTCATTTTAAAAAAAAACTTTTTTGCTTGTTTTAATTTAAATTAATAACTCATTTTAATTTCATGCAAACGATGTTGTGACATATTGTTTAATTATTTAATTGGATTATTAAACACTATTTTTTACACTAAATATGAATACTTAATTGCATAAATCAAAATTAGTCAATCGCTCTCTCTCATTCTCACATATATACCATAAGTCTATAACACTAAAAATTTTAAAAATTTGTGAAATCAAGTTTGCACTTTTAATTATATAGTTAATAATTGATATAATATACAATAGTAATTGTACATTGACTATTAGTGAAGTCTCGATACATTGACGATTTGATTTCTCTATTCTCTATATCGATTTGACAATTTCAATAACTCATTAAATGTCAGTAACTGCATTGTATCATTCTTTATGCTTTAATTAATTAATGTCAAATTGTCATTGCATGATGATTAATGACTTTATTTATGTGATTTATGACATAAGTTATAATTTATTATATTATTAGTGATGTAAATTGTAATAATTCAACAATCATTGTTAAAAAATTTATAAAAATATTAAAATTATTTTAATTAAATTCGAGGTGAAGAAGTACACATTATTATTTATTAATTATTTAATAAAAATGTATACTTACAATGAATTATAATAAAAAGATGTTTAAGTAATAAAAAAAATTACTACAAATTTAACAATTATTGATAAGACAAATTTAGAATTTAACACTCCCATATTCCTTTTAAATGTCGTTTTAGAGAAGTGCTTTTATCTTTTAATATTTGTTATTTAAGAATTTCAATTAAGCATTAATTGTTTAATTTTTAATATTACCCCAAGTACTAAAATTAATTTTGTTTCTCTCACTACTTTATATCCAATAAGTAAGACTCTCTTATTCCAATCTAAGGACAATATTGACATTTAGAGTTATTTTTAATTAAAAACATAATATTAATTATTTTTCTTAACATGTGTGTCCATTAATTTTAAAAAAACAAAAAAAAATAAGAGACTGAGAGACCGAGGGAGTATGAAATAACCAACTATTTTTATTTAGAATTTTAAAAATATTAAACATGTAATAAATACATTTCACGAGCTACTCGCGAATAACTCGAACTGAACTCGAGCAAGTCGAACCGAACCGAACTCGAACACGTTGAATCGAACCGAACTCGAACATGTCAAACCGATCCGAACTCGAACACGTTGAATTGAACCGAACTCGAACTCGAACATGTCGAACCGAACCGAACCCGAACTGTTCGTGAAAATAGTCAAACCGAACCACATGGTTCGCGAACATGTTCGATCGAGCAATCGAACAGAACATTATGTGCGAACTCGATTCGACTAGGTGATCAACTCGAACTCGAACCGAACCGAACTCGAACCGAACCGAACCGAACCGGTTCGCGAACAGTTCGGTTCGTTTGCAGCCCTAGTTGTACTTAACTAAGTACTATATAAGTACAATTTAATTATAATTTAACTTAACTAACTATATTTTAAGTGTAATTTTAAAAAAAAAAAATCAAGTTGTACTTAACTAGGTACTATATAGGTACAATTTAATTATAATTTAAGTACAATTTAGCTTAACTAATATATATTAAGTACATTTCTTTATATTTTTTTATTTATACTTAAATAGGTGCTATATAAGTATATTTTAAGTATGTACAATTTAACTTAATTAAGTACATTTGAAATACAATATTTTTTTATTTTTTCTAAGTTATATTTAACTAGGTACTATATAGGTAAATTTAAGTATAATTTATAGAGAAATGTTTATTCTCTTTTGTCATCTCCCTTTTATAACTTTTAATATATTCGATTTTTTTGTGTGTGGCGTTTCTCCCCTTTACGCCGCGATTTCTCCTTTATTTGGTTCGAAACTGCATGTTATGCCGAGTTGCCGAAAATTCGTCGAAAGTTACCCTTTACATGAATAATTTCCTTTATGCCGTGATTTTTCCCTTTTACGTCGTGATTTCTCCTTTATTTGGTCCGAAACTATTACGTTACGCCGAGTTGGCGAAATTTCACCGAAATTTATCCTTTACACGAATAATTCCTAATTTTGCGATTCATGTCAAGGTTACGGTTCGACCCGACCGATACCTAACCAATACGCCAATATTTCGCCGTAACCGCGGATACTCAACTCAAACTAATTTGTGGGATTTAATACTTGCATACAAAATCTAAGACTAGGGGATCGAGTAACTTGGGGATCGAATAACTTGGAGACAAATTAAAGAGAATAATTCTACATTACCTAAACCAACTAATACTAGAAAGTAGGTGTAAAAATATTCTATAACCAAATTAACCTAGACACCACATTATCCCCACTAATTCTAAAATTACAACAATCGAATCCAATTTAACCCGATATCCACATACATAATTAATCATTCATAAAATCATAATCCATGAAGAATGCTAAAATTCTTTGACACACGTCACGCATCACCCTCGCTTAAAATATGGTTTCGGAAAAGTGACCTTATAATAATGCATATACACATTCAAACAACCATCTTTAGCAATATAGAAGCAATAAGTCTACACGGACATGTTTTTGGGACATGGAAATTGGACATGTCCATGTTCCCTTGGTTTTTTTTTTATATTTATATTATGGATTAAAAAAAAAAAATCTAAAAAAATTAGGTGTAATTTGGATATATATCAAAAAAATAGTTGTATGGGCCCATACAACCATTGTTTTGATATATATCCAAATTACACCTAATTTTTTCAGATTTTTTTTTTAAATCCATAATATAAATATGTTTGGAATAAATACCAAAAAAAAAAAACCAAGGGAACATGAACATTACATGGACCGGTCCAATTTTAATGTCAAATTGGCCGTTCCGAGTAGAAAGACTCATATAGAAGTCCAAGAAGCATCAAAGTACGGGTAAAAAATACGAGAATCCAGATCTCAAAATTATGTAGTATTAACTTTAACTACTCTAGCTGATCATTCGTCAAGTATCATCAACCATGCCTAGCTTTCTTAGGAAACATGTGACATATTCTCACTCCCTCTAGATATCTAAGTGCATCTTGGTGCTTCTTTTCATTTTTGATTTCTTTTTTTTTTTCTCTTGGTTTAGTAATTTAATTTTTGTTTTTTCCCCCTTATTGGTAAAAGAAAATAACTCATGATATATAGACACGTAGACACAAACATCAACCACATTAGAAGCGCAATTTACACATCAAACAAGCAACTGACATATATAGTCAAAGGAGTAGCGCAAGGCCGGAAAAATAAGCTTAGGATCACAATGACCTAAAACCACACTAAGTTCGACAGCATGTGTGTATGTAATGCTTTGAACGTAATGACTACTCACATGAGGTTTCAAATATGTACCTAGAAGGTATAGAAATCTGTTTAAGACCCAAAAAAAAATTCTTTGATGGCTTCAAGATTACCTGCACATGGTGGACTAGTGTAAGGTCTAAGGTTTAAAAATAAATACAATTTATAAATAAAAAATTAATAAAGTAAACAAAATCATGGAGTTGTCAAGTTAAAGAAGCATCTATAATCAGATTTTGATGTAGAAGCCTGACATCATATACATAACAAAAAAACAACAAAGTGAGTACGCCCATGAAACCTAGTGACATGTACATTGAAGTGTGTGTGTGTGTGTGTATATATATATATATATATATAGTCCTTCTAAGGGAACCTTATAAGAATACTAAAAGTCTAATATTATATACAACATAAAATTTTGGTCGGGTGGTTACATGCAAATTAGGAAGGAGCTAAAATAGAAACAAAAGGAAAGACATGTAGGGGGGATTAATAGTCAAGACATTAACATTAACCATATCAACATACTACCCTAGCTACTAATAGCTTAGCCCCATTTATTTCTCATGAACAAAATTTTAATTTAGATTAGTATCAGCATTCCAAATTCTTACTTAGGCACATTTTTTTCTTTTGTGATATGTAAAAGTATTACATTTAGAAAGGCACCAAGGGGGTGCCACTAGTTATAGGATCTTTTAGAAAATGACATGTTACGACATGTTACAAGTGAGAGTGTTCATCCTAGGTGATTTATTATGAGCACGGTAATTTTTATATGAAAAGTAAATAAATTATTATGGTAATTTTTTGCCTGAAATATTAATTAAGGATATATTAAAGAATTGATATAGTCTTTGTGGTTCGACATGCACTTGCCAAATATACAATAGACGATGTGCACTTGTAGTTACTAATTTTTATCACATCAAGTTTTTGACGTCGTTGCCAGGGACTAGATTTAATTTTGTATTCCTTAATTTTTATTTCTTCGAATTAGTTTTTTAGTTCTAATATTATTTTTATTATTTTAAAAAAATTTCAGGATTATTGAAGTGGATCAAAGGTGTGAAAAGACGAGATTATTGCTACGTTATTCTTGGTATTTTATATCTTAACTCTAAAAAAACAAAAAAAAATAGTAGCTTAGTTTTTTTTTTTTTTTTTAGTTTTTATTGTTAGTTAGAAAACTATTTGTCGCATTTATGCATTCACTCACGTAGAGTACATCCTGTTTAAATTTTTATTTTATTTATTTTTTTATCAAATATAAACTGTGGTGATTGCTGGAGGATTGAGGTACATCAAATTTTTTATTCTTTCGTAATTCACATAGTTTTAGGACATTTTATTTGTTTACCGCTTTTTTATTATTTTATTTGTGCATTTTCATCTTTAATATAACATTAAGGGCAAAAACCTGTAACAAAATAAGGTGGGGATTTCATTGCCCTTCTTTGGCCCACAAATAACCCAACTTGCATTCTGCATAACCTTGACCTGATAAAATCAAGTAGACGTTAGCCCTTAGGACTCTCGAGCTCAATTAGGACAAAAGACTCCAAGAGGAGGCTAAATTTTAAATTAATCAAACTACTGGTGTCTAGGCAAGTGGTTCAAAAGGCAAACGCCGCAAGAACATGTGGTTATTCAATTAGTCACCGTACCCACGTAGAGACTCCCACTGTTCTTACACTTACCTGGATAATGGTGTGATTAATTTCAAATTTGGTGGACCTTAAGGTTTAACTTGAAACAGTTAGGAGCTGTCTAGATTTTATTTAAGTTGACCTTAGAAGTAATTTTTTTCTCCTTTTTATTACTATTTTCTCTTATTTGTTTTTGTGTGCTTATCTATTTATTTATTTGTTAAGTAGTGTATGAAAAAAGTGTGGATTAGGGACAAAACATCCCGATTAGTGAGAACACCTGACTTTTTGGAGTTCACTTTAAAAGATCTCACTTTAAGAAAAATGGAGGTCACACAAACCATTTTTTAAGGGATCGATGTTATCCTTCATGCATCAGTCTACCACTGGTAACTACTAATAATTTTGAACTTAAACCACATTTTATAAATATGTTACGTAGGTTCACTGGTATAGAAGATTCATATTTATTCATTCAGGAATTTGAGTAAGTTTGTGCTTTAATGAAAATTTAACAATTGCCTGATGACTCAATTAGGTTAAGATTTATCACATTTGCTTTAAAAGTTAATGGTAAAAGTGGTTATATCACCTGGCAAATAATTCCATATCAACCTGGGAGGGATTTGTTGTTACATTTCTAAAAAAATATTTTCCAAATCATAAAACTACTAAAATTAGGGTTGCAATTCATCAATTTTGCCAACTTGAAAAAGAGTCATTTTGAAAATATTTTGATAAATCTAAAAATTTGTTATCCTAGTGCCCACACCATAGAATTCATGAGAAATAGAGATTGTGTCAAATTGACTACGAAGGTTTAGACTATCCCACTAAAACAACGTTAGAGTTAATGTGTCAAGGAGATTTTCTAAAAAATGATGAGGAAAAGGCTTGAGAGTTTTTAGAGACTTAGCAGAAAAAATCATGCAGTGGGAAACCACCTAAGAGACCGATAAACATAGCTCATCTAGGGGTGTTCATATAATTGACAATTAAATTGCCACCGTAGCTAAATTGGTTGGTGTACTTAAAAGACTCGAAGCTTTAAAAACTAAGGGACCATCACATGTGAACCAAGTCTCAACACCAACACCTTTGTGTCTAAGGTGTATTTCATTAAGTCATGTGATAGAGGAATATCCTAGAGTCATGACCCAGCCTGAAGAATATGAACAAGTCAATGCAATGTTTCAAACACCTAGGAATGACCCATTTGCACCCACTTATAATCCAGATTGGAGAAATCATCCTAATTTTTCATGGAACCAAGGACTCTACCCAAATAACCCTTCAAATCAAGTCAATCAGTCTCTAAATTAATCTTTTCAACTTTACCAAAAGTCGAATCCTGCTTCGTACCCAAAATTCAAATTCAGCAACTCATTATCCACCAGGTTTTTCTAATGAAAGTGAGAAGAGACTTGGCACTTTAGAGAAGAACATAAAAGCTTTAATGAAATCTCAAAATAATTTCATGCAAAGCACTAACCAAGCCTTGTCTCGTTTAAAGATCTAAATGAGTCAATTGGCCATTACAGTTAGTCAAAGAGAGAAAGGTAAGTTTCCTAGTCAACCCGAAACCAATCCAAAATTTCTAATCTCTAATCAAAAATCATATCATGCTCATTCACTTGAAAACAACCAAGTTAATCATGTAAATTCTGTAATCCCTTTAAGGTCTGGAAATTATTTTAACAATAATATATGCTGGCATTGGTAATGAAGAAGAGAAAAATTTAAGTGTTTAATCTAACAATCCATCTTTAAAGTCAGCCCAACCTGAAAAGCTCACAAACTCTGAGTCAGTATGCCCATCTACTAAGCATGTGTCAAAAAATGATCAAACCACATCTTTTGAGTCAAAAATTCTTTAAACCAAAAGCCCCCCAGTCCCTCAGAGACTTATTTCAAACAAGCAATCAACCCAGTTAGACAAAATTCTAGAAGTGTTCAAACAAGTAAAAATTAATATTCCTCTTCTAGATGCCATTCAAAAAGTTCCCTCATATGCAAAATATCTAAAAGATTTGTGCACACACAAAAAAACCACTCATGTAAGTTTTTCTAACAGCTCATGTTAGTTCTATCTTGGTTTGTCAAGTCCCTGTGTACCAAACCTTGGGCTTAGGGAAGTTGAAAAAGACAAGTGTCACACTCCAACTAGTTGACCGTTCTGTTAAAGTGCCAAAGGGAAAGATGTACTCATTAAGGTTGGCGATTTTGTGTTCCCTGTTGACTTTGTGGTCCTTGAAACCTAGCCGATTGCCAATCCCAAGGGTCAAATTCCTATCATTTTAGGTAGACTATTTCTAACTAATGCATTAATCAATTATAGAAATGGACTAATGAAATTGACATTTAGGAACATGACAATTGACTTAAATATGTTTAATGTGGGAAAACAACCTAGTGATTTTTCTGACCAGCCCGTTGAAGTGAATATGATTCAAGAAATGTCTGAAAATGAACTTACGGGAAAAGTTGAAATTCTTAACTTTTGTCGAAATCATTTTGGTTAAAATTGGGATGAAACTGAATACTTAAATGAGATCAATGAGATGTTGGACTCCACAACCCAAAAGTCTTACTTTAGACTGGAACCTATAGTTAAATCAAGTTTGCCACATTTTGAGCATTTTAAATAGAATCACATTACCTTGGATTTAAACCCTTTTGTGATCGTTTTAAGTCTACCTTGGGTCCATCCGAAGCACTTTCCATATCACTAAATGTGAGTTAACAAATGAACCAAATGTTGTGGATAATGAGAATCTTTCATGTTTAGATAATGAGATCATATCTCCCATTTCAGATAATGCATGTGTCAGTACAGTTCAAGTAGTACCTAAAAATCTTGGTAGAACAGTTATTCAAAATGATGAAAATGCTTTAGTGCCCCTTGGTAACGAATATGGATGGCAAGTTTGGATAGATTTTATGAAGTTAGAATTTTTCAAAAGAAACTATCATTTTCCTTTGTCATTCATTGACCCAATTTTAAAAGAATCAGTCGGGTATGCTCACAATTATTCTTCTAATACAAATTTTGACTATTTCCAATTACACTCAGACCTCCTGAAAATTCTAAGAAGTCCATACTAACTTGTCTGTTTGTATCACTCATTTATCGTCGCATAGTTTTCAGGATATATAAAATTTGTAGATATGTTCATTTATTTTCTTTTTCACCACATATTCCTGCAGCTCAATGCCCCACCATATAAGGTTCTTTCATTTCTTTGTTCTCTTTCTTTATTTGCATACATTGAGGACAATGCATAATTTAGGTATAGGGGGAATTTTACATTTTTATTATTAGATTTTTTTATGTATTTATTTTTCTTCTTTTTTAGGAAATTAATTTTTTTTATTAAAAAAATTAAAAAATTGAAAAATTGAAAAGTTAAAATTTTTTTTTTTCACTTTTTATAAGTTGAATTAACTCTAATAAGTGTCCTTGGAAAAAAACTTTAAGTAAGATTAGAAGATTTAGAATTCTTGAACCTTTGATTAGATATGAAATCTTAGTTCGAAACACCATCTGGAGTAAAATGAAATTCATATGCATTTTTGCACTACACATTTGCACTAATTCTTAGTTGTGGGGTATAAACCTATGATTCGAGCAATTTCAAGAAAAAACTTGAAAGGAAAAAAATAGAAAAAAATAGAAAAAAAAAGTTAAAAAAAGAAATAAATAATTGCTTCAATGCCCAGTGAACGAAATAACTGGGTATCTAAATTTCAGGAAGTATCTATATTCACGCTAAAAAGTGTGATGAATATAAGTGAAAGTCCAATAATAATCTAGAAAGGAGGTTGAATAGATTATTAGTGATTAAAAAATTTATCTTAGGCCTTTTTGAATTTTTAATTAATTAATTTGCAATGTTAGAAATTAATATGCAAAACAGTAAAAATTCAATCCCACGGTGCATAGAGATTTTTTTTTGGTTCACAACATACATCCCGGGTATGTTTTTACGTCTAGTCTCAAGCTCCTCTCCAGGATTTGAGATCCTATTACTCCCAATAATAAATACTCCTTCAATAGGCGGAGAAGTCTTTACAAAATTTTAAAGACAAACTTCTAACTATACACAACTAACTATCTTGGACGGCAAACTCTCAGCTCCCTTCTCAAGCTTAGTTGCACCTTTTCTTTGAGTTTAGTTTTATTTTATGATCTGGTCTTGAAATGACAACCTCTTCCTCACCTCACAAGTACACTAGAGACCCAACTCTTAGTTGACCTCTTTAAGACTCTAGTCTTGGTCCAAGAATTACTCGTCTTTCTCACAAGTACATAAAATAAACTAACGATACCCTTTTTCTTTTTTACAAAATAATTTAGAGAAATATGCTTTTAAAATAAGTAGATAAAATTCAGTGCAGATATATAAAAGTTTAAATAACTTTTATATTTGCTGCTTCTCAAATAAGCAAATAGCAATTTAAGATATAAAAGTTCCAAGACTTTTATGTTTGTGTGAATATGTTTTTGTGTAAGTTGATGTATAATTTATGCTCAGTTTTAAAAGTTTATGCAACTTTTGTATGAATATGCTTCTGTGTAAGCAAACATTAATTTATGCTCAGATCAAAAATGCTTCTAAATAAGCAGATATATAATTTAATCTAAATTTATAAAGGTTTATTTTTTCTTTATAAATAAAGAATGTGTTTCTATGTCAAACAGATATAACTTTGATTTTAGATATAAAAGTTTAAATAACTTTTATAGTTAGTGATATTCTTTTTTTTAAGCAGATATATTCACTGAAGTTTATGATATAAAAGTTTAAGTAATTTAATATTATGCAACAAGTATTTTATGAATAAGTGAATTTTTGATTAAGTACTTGTGATAACAAATATCAACTATAATAGATTAATCAATCAAATAGTACTTGATATAACAAATAAATCTGTTTAACTCAAAAATATATATAATAATATATTTTATCTATTATGTGAATGTTTTAAATAAAGCCACTTAAGATTTTAAAGACCGTTCAAATGATATTCTTGTTTAAGGAATACCTCCAAATCTCGGTATCTAAGTACTAACCAAATTTAAAGTTTCACAATTGATATTTATATAAATATTTTTAGTAGACTACTTAGGATTTTAAAGACTGTTCGAATGATTTCCTTTTTGAGAAAAATCTCCAAATCTCCGTATCTAAGTACTGATCTACTTTACAATATTTATATAAATAAACTATATCAATAAAAGACCACTTAGGATTTCAAAGACCGTTCGAATGATATTCTTGTTTAAGGAATACCTCCAAATCTCGATATCTAAGTACTGATTTTTTAGTTGATATGAATAGATGAAATATAGATATATATAAATGTGTATAATAATTTATATTTGTATATTTATAATTATAAACAAGTATGAGGTAACGTAAACAAATTAATTCAATAACTTATCTCAAAAACTTTGACCAATTTTCTCTTCTTCGAACAATCAGAACTTTGAATAGAAGAGAGAGAAAGCTTATTTAGAGAGAGTATGTAGGCAAGGAGAGAGTAAGCTTTTCTTTTCTTATAAATTGGCAAGTCTCAAATGAAAGAAAAACTTTCCTATTTATAGATTTTTTTGAGCCAAGGGTATATTGGTAATTTGAGAATCCTTTTTGAAAACCAACAGCTTGGATTGCTTTGTTTTTAAAAAAGGAAGGCTCATATTTCTTAGGGAGCACACGGATTGGCCAAAGAAAGAATGCTGATAATTTTAAAAGCTTAGCCCATCAGATTCTAATTTTTAAGAACATGTTGGCAATCAACTTCCCAGCACATTCAAGCTCACCAAAGTCAACATATGCATTCAAATCACTCAAAATTTCAAGCATAAGCCAACGGTTAAGTGAGAGACTTTTTAGTCTCTCATTTATTGAAGCTCATGAGCCCCACATTACATCTCCATGCTTTTAATTTCAGAATCCTCTTTTCGGACAAAAGAAAAAAGACTAAGGCCTTTTATTTCTTTTTGGCTCTGATATCAAAAATAGCTTTAATATATATCATATATTATTTTGAAAGTATTATTGAAGGAAAATCATTTAAGAGAAATAGGAATTCTCATTGTCTTAAGAAATGCTACTACGTGAATTAATCTCTTTAACATTTGATATTAAATTATCAATGTCAAGAAAAAATATTAATTCAATTAGGATTAGGAAATATTTTTGGTCAAAGTAAATAAAATAATTAAAAATAATTATAATATATAAATCATATGGATATGATTCTACCCTTTTAATTAACCTACTTACTAATTATTGTTATCATCAAAATATTCTTAAAAGTTGAAGACCCATCAATTTCCCCCCTTTTGATGATGTCAATAAATAAAAATATTTTCTATTGAAGCTTCCCCCCAGTTTATGCACAGTTTAAAAAAAATTGAAAAAATCCATCACAACAGTATATAGCAGTTGATATAGCAGTTTATAATCCTGTTCATAGCAGTATAGCAATAGTATATAGCTGTCAGTTATATCCATCACATGGCAGTTTATATATCATCACATCCATCTCTGCAATCACATAGTAGTTTATATATGTCCTGCCTGCCTTTAATATTTTTCTTCTCCCCCTTTGTCATTATAAAAAATAGAAGGAAAGAATACTTTTCAGAACCTGCAAAAAGTAATTAGATTCTGTAACATGACATTTTGCAGAAAAGTTAAAGCGAAAGATACCTACATATATAGTTAATATGGTTAGTATGTTATCAGTTACAGTCATCCCGAATAGTTAGTGAGAGATAATATTTATAAATTAGTATTATATGCCCAAATAGTTAGAAGTCCCCTAAATTAGTAGGAGAAAACTCAAGTCCAATAGGAGGAAGAAAATCATCTGGAGGAGATTTGGCCAAAGGCTCAATTGGAGCTTCACTAGTGCTTGATGTGAAGTGATATGGAGGTATGAACAGTTTTTGATTTTTCAACAAAAAATGTATCATCTCCATAAGATGATGGATGGTTTGTTTCATTTCTTCAAATTTAACCATCATATTTCCTTGATTTTGAAACATGAGTTGATTCATGTTACTTAATGTTTCTACTTGAGAGAGCATATTGATATGAGATTCAATATGATTATGATTTGACTCTTTGAAAACAATCAAGGGTTTAGGAGGAAGATTGAGATGAGTAACAATGTTGCTATTTTGAATCATTTGAGATTGATGACGGAGAACATCAATCCCAAGAAACTTAAAGATGTAAGAGAGAAAAAGACCACACCCCATGCAATTATGATGATAACAGTGTTTAAATGAAATCAGAAGAAAATAGGCTAAATTATATGGCATAAATTCATGCAAAACACATTTTATCATTTCTAAATCAAAAGGAGACAAGTTTTTATCCTCTCTAGCCGGCATAAAAATTTTTCTATGATTTTTCCTATGAACTGACATTGTGCAGTTAAGAACTCTAAGCCAATACTAACTGAAAAATCAAATAAAAGTGCAGGGATGATTTGATCTATTACAATTATAAGATTTGTTTGAAAGCCATATATTCAGTCATAGAGTACCCTATAGGATATGCATATTCATTTATTCTGGGTAATTCTATCATAGATTGTCTAAGATGCAAAGCTTTGATAAACAGTTGCTTATCAATTGTATAGTCAATGCCTTCTATGCATGTTGTGATACTTACCAAAAAGCCAGTTTCATCTTTATTAAAGGTCATGTGTGAGTAAAATTCAGCTATTAGTCCAGGATAGATGTTTCTATCATTGAAAACTACTAAAGACTCCCATCCAACAATTATAAGTTTTCAAGAAGACTATGGAAACTATTAAATATGATTCCCAAACCAGGTGAGAGGCTATGTCTCATAAGCATATAATTGGATTGAGCGTGTTGAGTAACTAAGTGAGGAATACACACATCAGGATGAACTTCATAAATTAATGCAATTTTTTTTCGTTTAGAGGATGAAATATTTTTCATGTTTGAAAAAAGTATGCAATATGAGACTTAGATGGAAAGTACAAAGTGGGACTAAGATGGCAAAACAGAATGAGAGAGTGGGATTTGGAGATGCGAGAAGTTTGTTTCAATAATCTGAATTTATACAAGAAGCATATAATCAAGTGATACAATCCAAAATTTAATGTAAAGATACAGAAATTACTGACTTTTCAAGATACACACATAGAGATGGATAGATAATCAATAAATGTAAGGAAAGATTTATAAGTAATAGAGCCATACTTCGGACTGTATATCGCTTTTCCAAGATATCAGAATATTTAAGACAACAATGTTTTTAGCTATAAGATACTGTTTAGTGTATTTAATGAAGCCAACTCAGTTAAGTTCAAAGTCAATAAAAATAAATATCAGTTGGAACATAACCATTGACCAAACAATTTGGTTTTCAAAATTGATTTTCACAACTGATTTCAATTTTCAAGCAAAGAGAAAGAATGTTAACAGTACGAACTAGATATCCAATCAGATCGAGTAATTACCAACAACTGACAGCAGAATTCAGCACATACATACAGATAATGCAATATGCAGAATCTGGGCATTAATGTCAATAACCAAATTTATTCGAAAATATTTTATACCAACACAACAGTTCAAACCATCATTTCTAGAAAATTAGTTTAGAGAGGATGAAGGTAGAAGTAGAAGTCTGACAACAAGCAACTCAGATAGATAAACACATAAATCCTACCTTAGCAACTGCTTAGTATTCTTCTATAAGAAGTGTAGGATATGCATGCACAGCTACGCCATTTTTGTAACAGAATTTCATTCATTATTCTGAACAGCCTCAGCAAACAGAGTAATATATACATATATAAATATATATATATATATATATGTATATATATATATATATCTGAGAATTTTCCTTTTTAAAAAAATATATGAAGAATATATTATCTTGGGAACAAAAAAAATTGATTTTAAAGGATTAAAAAAAATTTGGAAAGGTGTGTATCCTGATATTGAAAGAACAAAAAAAATTTTGAGTTTCATAGGTGATTTTGATTAGTCAAAGATAAAATAGACTAACTAAAAAAAACTTTGAAAAATAATGAGAAGTTTGTCATTTGACAAACCAAAAAAAATTTGTCAGATGAAAGATTGAGAAATTTGTCATTTGGTGAAGCTTAGACCTAGCCATAATCGATTTTAAAGCTAGACACAAACATGACCAAGATCGACGTAGCTATGATATTAACAGAACAACAAAAAATTAAAAAAAAAATTACGAACACGATGAGATGAAAAAATTTTAAGAAATTTTTTTAAGAGAATAATCAATAGATGTTTGATTTAGAGGATAAGAAATTGTTTAATCGGATTATTTTTGTCGAAATCAAACTAGAAATCAAGATTTTTGTTGAGAAAGAGTTAGGGTTTGAGAGGATTTTGGAAGAGAGAGAAAACCAATGGCGGATGAAAGAGAAAGAGAAGAGGGAAAAATGAATTAAAAAGAAATTTTTGGTATTTATAATTAAGGTTACCAGGTGATCCAACGGTTGAGAGTTAATATAAAAACTGATCAATGGTCACGATGGATTTGGTGTTTTAAAAACATAGATGACTGATTTCCTTTGATCCAATAGTTGAAAGTCGTTTTTATCTTATGATTGAATGGTGATAAGCTTCAATCTGTGTGGTAGCTTGTGATTGGCCCAATCCGATTGCACGGATGGACTTCATCTTCACCGTTAGATAGATTTTAATCAATAATCTAGATTGACCCTGTTATAATTATATATATATGTGTGTGTGTGTGTGTGTATTTTAGAAAATAATTTTAACTATTTAAATGTTAAATAATAAATATTTATAATATATTTATAATAATATTTTTAAAGAAAATATTATATATATATATATATAAAATATACATATATTAATAATAAAAAATTATATAGGTAAATATTACTATTATGTTTAAAAAGAATTTAATTAATAATAAAAACACATTTAAATGCATATATAATTATAATGAAATATCTAGCATTCCTAAATCTATACGTAATTTACAAAATCTTTCAGAACTCAAAGGTTTAGTAAATATATCAGCAATATTTAAATTTGTATCAATGTGTTCTAATTTAATAATGCCACTGTTTAGATGATCATGTAAGAAATGATGTCTAACATCTATATGTTTTGATCTAGCATGCAATATAGTGTTTTTACTTAAATTTATAGCACTGGTATTATCACATAGTATTGACACACAATTAAATTTTATATTATAATCAGCAAGGGTATGTTTCATCCACAGTATCTGTGCACAGTAGCGTGTAACAACTATATATTCTGATTCAGTGGTTGAAATAGATACTGATTTTTATTTCTTAAAGAACCAAGAAACTAGACATCCACCTAGAAACTGACAAGTGTCTCTTATACTTTTTCAATCAACATGATGACCGGTATAGTCAGAATCTGAGAAACACACAAGATCAAATGGTTGACCTTTAGGATACCATAGACCTAAGTATGTGGTTCCTTTAAGATATCGAAATATTCTTTTAACCTCAACCAAATGTGATTCTTTAGGATTTGATCGAAATCTGGCACATTTACAGACACTGAACATACTGTCAGGTTTTCTAGCTGTGATATATAGCAGATTTTCAATTATTCCTCTATACTTCTTTGTGTCAACACTTAATTTTTTTTATTTTCATCAGCAGTTAATTTATCAGTAGTTGAAATATGAGTATTAAGAGGTTTCATAAATTCTAAACCAAATTTCTTAATTATTTCTTTGCAATATTTGGATTGAGAAATAAGAAATACCTTTTTCACATTATTTGACTTGCAATCCTAGGAAGAAGTTTAATTCTCCCACCATGCTCATTTCAAATTCCTTACTCATGCTTTCAGAAAAATCATTACATATAGTAATATCAGTAGAACCAAAAATGATGTCATCAACATAAATTTATATAATAAGAATATTATTATTTTTATATTTAGTAAACAGAGTAGTATCGATAGTACCCCCTTTTAAATCCATTTTCTAGCAGAATTTTACGTAAACGTTCATACCATGCTCTGGGGGCCTGTTTTAAACCATATAGAGCTTTATGCAATTTATAAACATATTTAGGATGATCACAATCTTCAAAGACAAGAGGTTGTTTAGCATAAACTTCCTCTTCAATAACACCATTTAAAAATACAGATTTGACATCCATTTGAAACAGTTTAAAATCTTTATGACATGCAAAGCTAATAACATACGTATAGACTCAATTCTAGCAACAGGAGCATATGTTTCATCATAATCAATGCCTTCAAGTTGATTATACCATTGTGCAACTAGTCTTGCCTTGTTACGTATAATAGTTCCACTTTTATCTAACTTGTTACGAAAAACCCATCAAGTTCCAATAATGGAAGTATCCTCGAGTTTTGGAGCTAACTCTCAAACTTTGTTTCTGGTGAATTGTTCAATTTCATCTTGTATGGCTATTATCCAATCCTCGTCCCGTAAAGCATCTTTTATATTTTTAGGCTCAATTTGGGACAAGAAAGATAAATGACCAACCAAGTTATGTACATGTGATCTAGTAAGAATTCCTCTATCAATTTCACCAATCACATTTTCTAAAGGACGATTTTTAATAATATGTGTGTCTTTGGGTAAGTCATTTAACTGAGGATTAAGTTTTCAAGAGGATTTACATTGATAGGTGGAGATGCATTCTCTAGTTTTGGTTCCTCTATATTTCTGAAAATGTCTTCAATAACAACGTCATTGTCAATTAACTTTTTATATTTGGGAGGTGGCTGAGACTCATCAAAAGTTACGTTCATTGATTCCTCAACAACTAAACTTCTTTTGTTAAAGACTTTGTATGCTTTACTATTAAGTGAATATCCAGAAAAAATTATCTCATCAGATTTGGGATCAAACTTTAGCAAATATCCTTTAGTATTTAGAATAAAATATTTACTCCAAAAAACATGAAAATAATTTATTTTTGGAGTTCTTTTATAATAAAGTTCATAGGGAGTTTTGAGCAAAATTAGTCTTAATAGAACTCGATTTAAAATATAACAGGACGTTGCTACCACTTCAGCCCAAACATATTTAAAAAGACGATATTCATTTAACATAGAATTAGCCATTTCATGTATGGTTCTATTTTTTCTTTCAACCACACCATTTAATTGTGGTGTGTAGGGAGCAGAGAAGTTATGACTTATACCATGTTCATCGCAGAACATATATAATAAAATCAGAATTATCAAATTCTCTTTCGTGATTAGACTGAATATAAATAATAGGACTTCCCTGTTGATTCTGATTTTTCTTACATAAATAAGAGAAAGAGTTTATAGTTTCATTTTTAAATTTCAAAAAATCAACCCATGTAAATCGAGAGTAGTCATCAACCAAAACTAGAATATATACAGCACCACCCATGTTATGTTTAGGAATAGGTCCAACTAAGTCCATATACAAGAGTTCTAAAGGTCGAGAGATTAACACTGTCAGTTTAGGTTTATGAGATGCATGCATTTGTTTTCCTAATTCACAAGCTTCATAAATATGATATTTTAAAAAATTTAGTTTTGGATGACCACGAATATGTTTTTTAGAAAAAAATATTATTAATCAGTTTCATGTTAATGTGTCCTAACCTGCGATGCCAAAGCCATGGATCATCATTTGCAGATACAAGACACACATTGTCTAGGTTAGAATATGCATCTAGGTCACACGTGTACACATTCTGATTTCTAGTATATAACAAAACCAATTTACCAGATTGATCTAATATTGAACACTTATGAGGACTAAAAGATATTTTAAAACCACTATCACATAGTCGGCTAATAAATAGAAGATTATACTTGAGTCCTATGGCTAATTGTACATTGAAAATTATTGTGTGTTTATTACTAACACTCCCAATTCCAATTACTTTACCTTTGTTGCTATCTCCAAAGGTTACTTCACCATAGTCTGTAACTTGTGAATTGATCAATTTTGATTTGTCTCTAGCCATATGTCTTGAATAACCGCTATCAAGATACCATTTACTTTTACTAGAATCAGCTGTCAAACATACCTGCAACATATACTATTTTTACGAACTAGTACCCTTTAATAAGAAGGGCCCTTTGGGTAAATTTTTTATTTTGTATAAGGAATATTTGTGTTTTTCTTTACAAAACTTGGTACAGGATAATCAGTCTTAGTAGGTATAAGCATTCTATGAGTAGCAGGTCTATCCTGAAAAATTTTGATGATAATTTCTAGAAGATCTTTCATTATAGATTTTTTTTTCTTGTATTCTTCACAATAATTGGTGCAGTGTAAGTTTCTTTTGCAACCCAAATCATTTTTCCTTTATAGTTTACATTTTGAGCATTGCACATGTGAATGGAATGACCATTTCTATTATAGTAAGAGCATTTAGTAAAGGGAGATGCATGACCTTCTTTTTCTTTACTTTTAACATGATAGAGTCCTTTATCTTTTGTTTTACTAGATTCTTTAATATATCCTAATCCTTCTTTGTTAAATCCACATCTTTGTTGATTAAGCATGACATCAAGGTTTTCTTTCACTTTTGTGAATTTAATGACTATCGTATTTAAATCATCACGTTCTTTAGTCATTTTAATTTGATCTAATAAAGAAGAATCTTCACTTTGCTTTTCTAATTCTATCTTTAGAGATGAGTTCTCAAACTTGAGAGTTTTAATATCTTCACTTAACACTTGATTTTGTATTTGAGTATATTCATTAGTTACAACAAGTGTTAAATTTTTAACTTCAAGATTTTCAATAGAAATAATAACTATTGAGTTTTCTATCTCAAGATCTATGTTTATTTTTCTTAATTTTTCTAATTCTTACTTTAGTAATAAAATTTCTGAAGAATCATTTTCTAGTTTCACTTTTTCTTCTTTGAAATTTTCATTAACTACAACTAAATTTCAGTTTTTTATTTTAAGATTTATGTTAGTCTTAATTAATTTTTCTAATGAAATTTTTAATTTAATAAAATCTTCTTTAATAATTTCATTATCTTCATATAAACAATTATAAGCTTCTTGTAGTTCGTGATGTTCTTCATTTATATGGTCTAAAATATGTGTAATGAATGAAGTACTAGGTAATTGATGTTTAGAATTTATCTCAGATCTTGGTGATGAGTCATTGTCTGCCATTAAACATATATTTGTAATTTCTTCGGTTTGTTCAGTTGTTTCTTCTTCGTCACTTAGATCCCAACCTTTCTCAGCTATTAATACTTTATTATTGGCTAGTTTTGGACAGTCCTTTTTGAAATGTCCAGGTTGGTTGCATTCAAAACATACATTTAAATTTTCATTGGAGCTGGCATTTTTGAAATTGTTGTTATTATTTGCTTTGAAATTTCCTCCTTGTGCTTTTGGCTTGAAGAATTGTTTGCTTTTGAAGTTGTTGAAGTTGTTGTTTGTCTTTAGAAAACCGTTGCCATATTTTCTAACTTTTCTTTGGATTACTCTCCTGAGTTTTCTTGATAACAGAGTAACTTCATTATTATCTAAACTCAGGAGTTATTCATTTAGCTCCTCATAATTGCTTTCTTGATCTACATACAAGTAGAACTTTGTCTTTTTGAGATCTGTATCCGATCCTGCTTTTTCCACTAACATGTCGACTTCGTGAGCACGAAGATTTCCAATAAGGCTATCAAGAGGATAGGTAGTTAGATCTTGCATTTCCTTGTAACCTTCATTTTCCATACGGGTGAAAGGGTTTTGAGAATTCTTTTGTTTTTCTCATTAGTTGTGTATGCTTTCTCTAGTTGTTCCAGCTCATCATGATTTTTTCACCTTCCTCCAGCTTGAAACTTTCATACTCTTGGATTAGAGCATCTTTTCTGGTTTCTTTAATATGATTGGTTCCTTTATAGGTTACAATCACACTACAAAAAATGGGGCTTCAGCAACAACCGATTTTCGTTGCTAAAGGTGTCAAATTTCGTTGCAAAAGGGTTTTGGCAACGACTTTACTGTCGTTGCGTCCGTCGTTGCGCAATGAGCGTTGCTAATTGTTACGCAACGAACGTATTTTGTTCGTTGCCAAAAGTAATACATTTTGCAACGAAAGTTGGCTTTTGTACAGATGTCTCGATCTTTTAGCAACGAAATGTATTGTTGCCGAATAATTAAATTTTCGTTGTTAAAAAATATTTTCGTTGCAAAAACCTGCTAATTGGCAACGAAATGAACTTTTTATTTTTGCAACGACCATGCATTTTCGTTGCACTTGACACCATTTTGCAACGACATGTTTCGTTGCGGTAAATTATGAAAATTGTTGCCTAAGCTTGCTTTCGTTGCGGAATGTAAATTTTTTAGCAACGATTTTCGTTGCTGATTATACTATTTGGCAACGACATTATGCTGAATCAGCAACGAAAATATTTGTTGCTTGTTATTTTTCAATAGCAACAAAAGGCGTCGATTAGCAACGACATTATATATTGCCGTTTCTTTATATGTGCAACGAAAGTTGATATGATTTGCAACGATAAAAAATATTGCCTTTTATTTTAGTATTAGCAACAATATCATCTCCGTTGTTATTAGGTTAATTTTTCATTGCCAAATATTATAGTTTTAATGCCATTAGCAACGAAAATTTATTGCTAAATGTATAAAAAATTGTTGTTATATTAATACTTGTTCAATGCTTTGGTAGCGAATTATATTGTTGCCAAATTAAAATTTGACATTCTATTTTGTGTACCTGGCTGGCTCAATGTCCCCATTGCAAATAATGGCAAAAATACAAAAAACTAAAATATTATTAACTTAATAAAATCATCCACTATATAATCATTCATTAGCTTTATAATTAACCATCTAAAGCTACCACAGTTCTTCAATCAAAGTATATACCTACATATATAGAGAGAGTACACTTCATAATTTCGTCCATTGTCTTCCGTAAACGTAGCACGAAAATTTGATACCCGGTATTGTAAGGCAGGTCGTAGAAGCAGTCTTCCTGCACATATTTAAAAATAATAGCAAGTCAGGAAAATAAAGCAAATAGGTCACCAGAGGCACTTAATGCCAAAATCAAAGACAATAGAGTTGCTACGTGGTACTAATGTTCACCGTATTGCTCATAAGCAGAAAAAGACAAATAGGCAATCACAATATCTTTTGCTACAAATCCAAATAGAAAAAGAACCTTCAGTGCGACTATATGATTGCTCTGTTACAAGAAAAAATTGGAATCTTAATCGGCCATTTCATGAATTAATTTCAGTAAGCATAGTGG
This sequence comes from Aralia elata, assembly GCA_034770075.1. NCBI lineage: Eukaryota > Viridiplantae > Streptophyta > Magnoliopsida > Apiales > Araliaceae > Aralia > Aralia elata. The sequence continues at coordinate 85,915,791 of CM068388.1, forward strand.
TAAACATATTTTCTGTTACAAGACTTGTAGATTATTATTATATGTTGACCTCAAGTCAGAATTCAGTCACATTCAACAACCACAAGCATCACACAATCTTAAATACCAATGTTTAGATTTCTATATAGAAAGGAAAACAATTATGGAAACGTTGAGGCTATTAGTCAATGTGGAAAAACTTTTCTTGAGACGACAATTTTCCATACAGTATATGCCCCAAAGATGCTAGCTATAATAACAGACATCATAGATTTAATTACACATGAATTCGTATTGATTGCTATTATATTATTTATAATCCATGAACAGGTCTATTAACCTAATTAGAAATTAATAAATAATAGACTTTCAGGACAAGATCTAGAAACAAACCAATACCAGCTTTATTGTTCACCTGAACTGTTTAAACTTTTACGCTACCTGTGGTACAGTTGTTTACTAACCCTACATACTCCCTTTTATACATGTAAAATAAATTTTGTAAACTTGTAAAATAAATTTTGTAAACTTGGATGAATCAAATTCTCCCTCCTAAAGTAATTAGATATGTAGTATATATCTATTTCATAAATACTTTTCAAAAGGGATACCATGCAGTAAGAACTTTTAACAGTGTCAAAAATAAAAAAAAAAACAAAAGGAAAAAAAATACAACTTTCAAGCTAAGTTTTCAGGACAGGAAATTTATCAAACAGAAGTTATATTGCATGTTTGAAATTTTTTGTGTCTTCACAAACTATGGGATGCTTTGGGTTAAGTATCACAACAATTTTAAACAATTGGGTGAAAAAGATAATGGTTCTACAGATAACCACAGGTGTTTTCTCCATAAAATACTCAATAAAGCTCAGGAATACTAGGCACCAACTTAAAAACAACAAATATTACCCATGGCAAAATATATATAGGAAACTGATCATAGATGTCAAAAAGATTATTTAAAAACAGTATTATGTATCAAAAATACTTTAGAACAGGTTGAAGATAAATGGAAAGCAGTGTAAACTAAAAAGCTTATCTATTCTGGATAATTATCAAACTGAAAAATGGCCAAGATGTTCCAAATATCTTCAACAGATGTAAGGTAAGTGACAAAACAATGAGAAAAAACATATTATACTAATATCCAGGATACCAATAGAGATTCTTGTAATTGCAATGACATGAGAAACAAATAAAAACAACAGATATAGAGAAGATGGTAATATAATAGGTTAGAGAATGTGATAATAAGTTAAGTACATAACATACCTTTGGGCGAGTAAAACGCTTCGGAGGCTCACGGTTCCTCCTGACAGTGTGGGACCGAACCCTGACCACTTTGGAGTGAATTGCACATGAAACACAGTACTGCATCTTCACATACAACTTGGGAAGTGTATAGGCTGAAAAACAATTAAAACAAATTCAAACTCATTTATAACAAAATTCATTGCAATGCAATCAATGACAATTAGAAAAGTAGAAATGAGAAGTCACAAACAAGCCCAAAATAACTTACCTTCAAAAGCACAAGCCTCTTGTACATCCTTAACAGCAGCTTGCTCAACTATATTCCTCACAAGAAACCTCTTGATTGATTTATCCTAATTAACCAAATGAAACGTTATAACACTAAACTATGTATATATAACGAGTAAAGAAAGAAAGTTGCAGCCAATAACACAACGAGTAAAGAAAGAAAGTTGCAGCCAATAACACATCAAGAAACTAACCAATTTACATCAGACACAGATTAAATTTACACAAGTATGTATCAATACCAAACTAGTAACAGAACAGAACAAACATAGACTAAGAACCTCATATATTTAGGTCATGCTTGGAACTAAGGAAATGTCAGGGAAAGGCCTGGAATTCGCCTCTTTAGCAAACAAGCAAGAGTGGTCTACGATCAGAAAGAAAGGAAAGTAAAAGGAAATGAAAGCTAAAAGTTATAGCAGTTCTATCAATACGCCATTACACTACACTTTTAACAATACATATTGGTAAGAAATTCTGAAGTATGAACAGTTGGATTTTTATAACCTTTTGGTGAGTTTGTTTACATTCTTAGCATGCTATTTTCTTTTCCTGTCAATAGGTTCCAATTTTCAAAATCAGGTAAGAACAAATTGGCATATCCCCCAACTAGAAAAATAATCTCACATATTATACAGGGTTATTCAATGTTCAATTCCTAAACAAACAAATTAAATCAGCAAAACCTATAACAACTTACATAGATGTGCAATTGTATAAAATTTGGATGAACCAACCAAAACACTAACAAATTGGGTTCAATTCACTAGCATTACAACTCAAAATAAATTTTCCGGCACATACACACACAGCAGGGAGAAGGGAGCTAAGTATACCTTAGGGCAGCATTTTCCGCAATTTGAGTAGAGAATGAATTTGACATGGCCACGACCGTGCTTGTTGCGGCCACCATTCCTACGCTTAAAAGTCTGCGCTACGCCAAAATTGATAACAGAAGAGTTCAAATCCCAACTCAAATCTAGTATTTAATTCATCAAAAGGAACAAGAAATTGATTGAAAACAGAAAGATCTCAAAATCCAGATTTTAATTCATCAAAATGAACTAGAAATTGATTGAAAATAGATTTCAAATCCCAAATTCAAATATAGATTTTAATTCATCAAAATGAAAGAGAAATTGATTGAAATCTGTATCGGCATCCCTGTATCGCTTACCATTTTGATTGTTTTTTCTTCGAAAACAGCTCTTTCAGTCCCTCTCTAGGGTTTGTTCAGGAGTAAGAAACTAAAGAGTAATGGACAAAAGACTATTTCAATGTTCTAATTGGGTTCTAATTGGATTCAAAAGCTCGACCCAATAACACGTCATAAATAATCCATCCTTCTCCCACAAAAAAATAAAAATAAGTCATCAAATTTTTAAATTTTGAAAAAACAGTCCAAATCAAAATGTGAGAATGAATTAATAATTTGTTATTTTTGAGGGTGAAAATAAAGTAAAATATATCATTAATATTTATAAATTTTATAAATAGGATTTTTTTTGAAATAGTGGGAATATTACATACTTACTTGGAAGTATTTTTTACTTCAAAGTTTATCAGTAAATTTAACAATTTAAATTTTTTGGTGTAAGGTGTGTTTATTAAAAAAAGTTCCAAGATTTTTTTTTTGGAAGCACTTGAAGCTACCTTCTTGTGTGAGCATGAAGAACCTTAGGGCCTCTATGTTGAAAATTACTCTCTATCTTTCAAAATATAATATCAATATTAATATTTGGAAGTCAATTTGACATGATCGTTTGTCAATTGAAGGTTTTCTGCATTTCAATTTACAAAACAAAAATTAATATGAGTTAATTTTATTTTAAATAATACAATTTTAAAAATTATAAACTATATAAGTAGTACTACTAATTACAAGATTTGTTGTTTTAAAACAACTAAATAAATCATCAATTAATCTTTTAGCACGATTAATCTTTTGATGTTGAGAAACATATACACTTTCATTTAAATATTTCAATACACTAGAAGAACAATCAATCAGAAAGCTTCTCTTTTTCCTTTCCTCAAATATGTTTTCTGAAGAAAAAAATATTTAATTTTGTTATGTCTTGCAATCAAATGAACAATAAGGACCATGAACAACAAATCACTTTAAAGAAATCACAAGTAACATGAATTGATAACCACTAATTTAAAGAATCCAGAAATGGGCATAATTAATTTCTTGGAAATTAAACAGGCGAATAAAGCGGTGAAGAGAGAGAAAAAGAATACACATGTCTGAATTGGTGACGGAGGTAATCGCAGCGGTGGCGGCGGTGGTAGGGGTAATTTCCATAGTGGTGGCGTTGTGGGAGCGGACGGGGAGCTTAGGGGCGGCGAGAGCGGCTTGTTGGGCGGCGAGCTTAGCGGCTTCTTTCAGCTCGTTTAAGGGCTCTACAATCTCTCTCCTTAAAGCTCTCAGCCTCTTCACTCTCTTTGATCTCATGGATTTCGCCATCTCTCTCAAATTCTTCACCTACGACTTTTTGCCTATTTCCTCTCTATCTCTGAAGTATGAAGGGATATTAGGGTTTAATGGTTTTAGAGACACGAGCACCGCAGGGGGTAAGCTTGGAATCTGTTTGGTTATAAGGATTTTGATTTCCCTGATCATGGATTGGGTCATTCTCAAAATTTGTTGTGATGACAAAATATATTAGGATTCTAATAAATTCCGTAAATAGATAAACCTAAGGATTCTTATTTTATTTTTAATGAAAAACATCAAATTAACCGTGGTAGAGTTAGGAGATTTTTTCAAGATGATCGAAATTTTATTATCAATTAATCTTTTAGCACGATTAATCTTTTAATTTTAAAGGGATTTAGATTTTTAGAATTCTCAAAAAGGAGACTTCTCAAAAAAAATAAGCACTCTTTATTGGACGTGATGTAGTATATAAATGATATAGTTTATAATTTTAAACTTTAGTTAATGTAATTAAAATGATTAACATGTACCTTTAATAGAATATATACTTAAAATTTTAAAAATTATTTTATATTAATTTAATATCTATCTTTAAAATTAGAAATATTTTTGTGAAAATATATCATTGATGCTCTAAGATTTACTTCAAAATAATTGTCACTAATTACATATTGTGAATAAAATTTATTTCATAAATAAAAAATTTCTTCATTAGTCCCTCACAAAAAAGGCTTATTTGGGAAGGAAACAATTCACTCAAGAGCCCCAATTTCTTGTAGTGAGCACACATATGCATATACTTAAATAAATAATAAAACAAACAAGTAGAATTCAATTATGACTCAAACAAACATATAAATTTTTGAACAATTTTTAATGAAGTATGTTATTAGTAATATAATTTTACGAAAAAAAACTAAAAAAATATTAATAACATTTTATCGGTCCATAAAATTAAAACAAAAGATTTTATGCTGACTGTGCAGATTTTTGCTCACGTGGAGTTGGGCTTGTCATGCTTAAAAATTATTTTAAAAAAATGTTGCTCACAAGTATCAAACTCCAAACCTCTCCACACTAGAAACCTTATATTCCAACAAAAGCCACTGAACCAACTACCTATCATGCCAAAATTTATGTAACACTAATATTTAAACCACCTAGCATCGTTTCTATGCATGTGAAAATGAGATAATACACTTTTTGGCCACTGTACTAGGAATTGTAATAATAATAATAATTATAATAATAATAATAATTGTAATAATTATTATTGTATTAATAATAATAAATTTTAAATACTTAAAATAATAATAATAATAAAAATAATAATAATAGTAGCAAAGAAAAGTGTCCAAGTTTTTTTTTAATCTGCTTCTTATATTTTTTATTCATTAAAAAACTCAATAATAAAATAATTGGAGTCTTTTTTATGTTTTTTTACCGTCCATGTTAAAACTGAATAACAGTCTTAAGGTTTAGGTGGATTTTTTTCCCCATTCTTGTCCAAGATTGACTGAATCCAGCAACGACCACTATTAACCAAAAATTATAGATTATTATCTTGATTGGGCCTGAACTATAAGGTTAAACTTGGGGCGACAGGGTTTTTTTTGCTGGTGATGAACATGATGAAATGCCTCTGGGCCTTTTTAATAGGAATACATTGAATGGGAGTACTATGACGTATGGTCAAGCAGTCGAAAGTCCAAACGTCTATAATTCTCTATATTTGATGCATTACAAAAGTTAATATAATTACCAATATATTAACTTTTGTAATACTAATCCAACCAAAAATTCAAGTAAATTTTGCAATAGTAATGTCATAAAATGGCTGGCGTTAATATGATTAAAGAAAATTAACCATTAAATAATAAAAATACATATGTCTAAATATATCTTATAAAAATCATAGCATGCATTCAAAAGAAAATTAAGCAAAAAATAATAAAGTTCTCATTTCTAAAAAGAGGGAGCATATATATATATATATATATATACGGTCCGGATCTTAAGCTCACCCTTATCCGGCTCACCCTAAGCTCACCCCCCTTTAGCGACGAATCCAGCGACGGTTTGGTAATACAACCGTCGTCTATACTTTTAGCGACGCTATATATTGTCCGTCGCTAAAAGTATAGACGACGGTTGTATTACCAAACCGTTGCCGGATCCGTCGCTAAAAGGGGGTGAGCTTAGGGTGAGCCGGATAAGGGTGAGCTTAAGATCCGGACTGTATATATATATATATATATATAAGGATTTGAACGTACCCAACTAGAGTTGAAGATGGGAAAAGAAAAATTATCAAGTAGTAGTTTTTTTAACCACTGAATCAAAATTTATTTAGTTTTTTTTGTACTAGTCACGTAGGTATCAATGTTTTTCGAGTAAAATTTATAATTTTGACAGATTTTTCTTTTTATTGTTATAGGACTCGATCAAATTAAATTTAAATTAAAAAAAAACCCATGGGTAATTATAAGAATCGATCTAATAAATTACAAAGATGAGTACATTAGCAAATAACAAATATTTATAATAGAAAGATTTGCCAGAGTTCAATAATACTAATAATTGTAATAATAATAATAATAATACTTGTAATAATTAAAATAATAATAATAGTTATTAAATAATAATAATTAAAATAATAATAATAATAATAATAATTATTATTTTATTATTTAAAATTTTAATTATGACATTGGTAAACACTTTTGTCTTGTGAACACTTTTTAGTTTCTAACATTGGTAAATGCAGGCATGCAGCAGCATGACTTGTTTCATGGCTGCCAAATCTATGTTGAAATTTATATCTCAATCTATCATCTTTTGTATTTTGTTCAAGTCTTAATACTGACGGGTTTTGCAGGATTAGTACCATAATAATAATAATAATAATAATAATAGTTTTATTATTATTTAAAATTTTAATTATTATTATTATTTTATTATTATTTTAATTATTTAAAATTTATTATTATTATTACAATAATAATTATTATAATTATTATTATTATTACAATTCCTAGTACAGTGACCAAAAAGTGTATTATCTCATCTTCATATGCATAGAAACGATGTTAGGTGGTTTAAATATTAGTGTTACATAAATTTTAGCATAATAGGTACTTGATCTAGTGGCTTTTGTTGTAATATAAGGTTTCTAGTTTGGAGAAGTTTGGAGTTTGATACTTGTGAGCAACATTTTCTTTAAGGATATTTTTAAGTCAGCAATAACGGGCCACGTCAGTAAAAATAACTGGCCAATATGCACAGTCAGCATTCCGTCCGTTTATTGTTTTGTTGGTCGGATGCTCTGCAGTGTTCTTGAAGTCCAATGCAGTGCTCATTTGATCTGTTGTGGCCTTATGCTCTTGTATTGTCTTAGAATTTAAGTTTCACTGTTTGTTATGTTGAGTTCCCTTTCTTGACATTTTGTATCGATCTGGGAATGCCCCTAAGTATATGTATCTCTTTTCTCTTATATACATTTAAATTTAGCAAAAAATAAATTAAATAATATGGAACAACTTATAAGTACAATTTATACAGCTTATATGTACAATTTATATTAGTAAATTTTAATTGATTTTTATGATCAATTATGAATGATGATGTATTTGATATGTCTCCCATTTATGATATGTATTTTTACAACTTTAAATGGTTGTGATTTGTTAGTAATTAATCAATATTTTTTTATTTTTACTTTTTATAAATAAATTGAATAAATTGTTTATTAGGTGATTGACATTCGAATTCGGATATTTGAATAATTTGTTTATTCGAATAAAAAATAGAAACGAATATTTTTCGCATTTGAACATAATATTTAAATACTAAATACGAATATTTTTTGACAATTCTCCGAATACCGAATATGGTCTTACAAAAACATGCTTATTGGGATTATCTTAATTTAAGGCAACATTTTAATAGTTGTTGCAAAAAGTTGTATAAAATATGCAACGAAAATAAAAATTGTTGCCAATGAATGTGGTCCATATTAGGCAACGAAATATAGCAACAACAAAACTTTCGTTGCCCACGATGAGGAGAAATCAAGTGGTTAGAAATTTTGCAACGAATTTCTAACGAATTTTGTTTCCAAATTTTGCAACGACTTATGCATTTCGTTGCAAAAAGTGAAAGCCTGACACAATCTACAACGAAGGACAAGTTTCGTTGCTAACCATACACTTTTAGCAACGACTTATAAAGTCGTTGCCTGAAAAATCGTTGTTAAAACCCCATTTTTAGCAACAAAAAAAGCTTTCGTTGCCCACGATGACGGGAAATCAAGTGGTCAAAAATTTCGCAACGAATTCCTAACGAAATTTTTTCCCGCCAATGAATTAGCAACGAAATTTTGCAACGACTTATGAATTTCGTTGCAAAAAGTGAAAGCCTGACATAATCTGCAACGAAGGACAAATTGCATTGCTAAACATATACTTTTAGCAACGACTGATAAAGTCGTTGCCCGAAAAATCGTTGCTAAAGGCCCATTTTTTTATAGTGTCAATTTTTCCTAGATTTCTTTTGCATTCTTGCAATTGCTAACTCTTTTGCACTCTTTTTCAATGAGAGCACTAGTCTGCACATGTTCAGCTCTGGATGTTATATTCATAGCCTCTTTATCTTCATTGGTGAACTCATCAGCATCTTTCTCAACGGTCTTTTCTCCTTCAATTTTTGTGGGAACTTTTACACCTCGTTCTATTGCAAGCCAAACTTTGATTCCTTGTGATTTGGCATAGATTTTGAATCTATTCTTCCATGTGGCAAAATTTGTGCCATTAAATAGTAGAGGTCTGGACATTGATAGTCCTTCTCCGTAACCAGTAGCATTAGTGTAGGCCATAGATGGAATTACTCTTAGATATGCCTATATTCACTTAACAAACAAGTTAAAGAGCATTGCTTTGATACCAATTGAAAGTCCAATAATAATCTAGAAGGGGGGTTGAATAGATTATTACTGATTAAAATTTTTATCTTAGGCCTTTTTGAATTTTTAGTTAATTAATTTGCAGTGTTGGAAATTAATATGCAAGACAGTAAAAATTCAGTCCCACAGTGTATAGAGATTTATCTGGTTCACAACATACATATCAGGTATATTGCTACGTCTAGTCTCAAACTCCTCTTCAAGACTTGAGATCCTATTACTCTCAGTAATAAATACTCATTCAATAGGCGGAGAAGCCTTTACAAAATTTTAAAGACAAACTTCCAACTATACACAACTAACTATCTTGGACAACAAGCTCCTAGCTCCCTCCGCAAGCTTAGTTTCACCTTTCCTTTGAGTTCAGTTCTAGTTTATGATCTGGTCTTGAAACGACAGTATATTCCTCATCTCACAAGTACACTAGGGACCCAACTCTCAACTGACTGGTCTTGGTCAAAGAATTACTCATCTTTCTCACAGGTACATAAAATAAACTAACTCTACCATTTTTCCTTTTTACAAAATACTTTAGAGAAATAAGCAGATAAAATTCAGGACAGATATATAAAAGTTTTATATTTGATGTTTCTCAAATAAGCAGATAGCAATTTAAGATATAAAAGTTCCAAGACTTTTATGTTTATGTAAATATGCTTTTTGTGTAAGCAAGTGTATAATTTATGCAAGCAAGTGTATAATTTATGCTCAATTATAAAAGTTTATGTAACTTTTGTATGAATATGCTTTTGTGTAAGCAAATATTAATTTATACGCAGTTATAAAAGTTTATGTAACTTTTGTATGCATATGCTTCTATGTAAGCAAATATTAATCTATGCTCAGATCAAAAGTGCTTCTAAATAAGCAGATATATAATTTAGTCCAAATTTATAAAGATTTATTTTTCCTTTATAAATAAAAAATATGTTTCTATGTCCAACAGATATAACTTTAATTTTAGATATAAAAGTTTAAATAACTTTTATAGTGAGTGATATGCCTTTTTAAGCATATATATTCACTGAAGTTTGTAATATAAAAGTTTAAGTAATTTTAATATTATGCAACAAGTATTTTATGAATAAGTGAATTTTTGATTAAATACTTGTGATGACAGATATCAAGTATAATAGATTAATTAATTAAATAATACGTATAACAAATAAGTCTGTTTAACTTTAAAAAAAATATAATAATATATTTTATCTATTATGCGAATGTTTTAAATAAGGCCACTTAGGATTTTAAAAACCGTTCGAATGATATTATTGTTTAACGAATATATCTAAATCTCGATATCTAAGTACTGACCAAATTTAAAGTCTCACAATTAATATTTATATAAATATTTTCAGTAGACCACTTAGGATTTTAAAGACCGTTCGAATGATTTCCTTTTTGAGAAAAATCTCCAAATCTCCAAATCTCAGTATCTAAGTATTGATCTACTTTACTTTACGATATTTATATAAATAAACTATATCAATAAAAGGCCACTTAGAATTTTAAAGACCGTTCGAATGATATTCTTATTTAAGGAATACCTCCAAATTTTGATATTTAAGTACTGACTTTTTATTTTATATGAATAGATAATATATATATATATATATATATATATATATATATATATATAAATGTGTATAACAATTTATATTTGTATATTTATAATTATAAACAAGTATGAGGTAACGTAAACAAATTAATTCAATAACTTATCTCAAAAATTATGACCAATTTTCTCTTCTTCAAACTATTAGAACTTTGAATAGAAGAGAGAGAACGCTTATTTAGAGAGAGTATGTAGGCAAGGAGAGAGTAAACTTTTCTTTTCTTGTAAATTGGTAAGTCTTAAATGAAAGAAAAACTTTCCTATTTATAGATTTTTAAGGGTATATTGTACTTTGAGAAACCTTTTTGAAAATCAACGGCTAGGATTGCTTTGTTTTTAAAAAAGGAAGGCTCGAATTGCTTAGGGAGCACACGAATTGGCTAAGGAAAGAATACTAATAATTTCAAAAGCTTAGCCCATCAGATTTTAATTTCTAAGAACATGTTGGCAATCAACTTCCCAGCACATGCAAGCTCACCAAAGTCAACATAGGCATTCAAATCACTCAAAATTTCAAACTTTTTAGTCTCTCATTTATTGAATCTCATGGGCCCCACATTACATCTACATGCTTTCAATTTCAGAATCCTCTTTTCGGACAAAAGAAAAAAAACTAAGGCCTTTTGTTTTTTTTGGCTCTAATATCAAAAATAGCTTTAATATATATCATATATTATTTTGAAAGCATTATTGAAGGAAAATCATTTAAGAGAAATAGGAATTTTCCTTGTCATAGGAAATGTTACTATGTGAATTAATCTCTTTAACATTTGATATTAAATTATCAAGGTCAAGATAAAATATTAATTCAATTAGGATTAGAAAACATTTTTGATCAAAGTATATAAATAAGATAATTAAAAACAATTATAATATATAAATCCTATGGAGAAGATTCTACCCATGTAATTAACCTATTTACTAATTATTGTTATCATCAAAATATTCCTAAAAATTAGAGACCCATCAATAAGCAGCCTGACTAGTCGAATTTTGTGGTCTTTGTTACTCGAGTTAGTAAGCACTTAGGGGTGTCTCTACACCTAGTGTCCTAAAGCCAACTAGTTTTGGAGTCATTGGTCTAACACTCGCTACATGGGTAACTCTGAAAAGCCTAAAAAAAGAGACATTGCACTAGTCAAGAAAAAAAATGAGAAAAAAAGGAAGAAAAAAATGAGAAAAAATGAGTTTGCTTGATTTTCATGGTAAAAGTCTCTACTAAAAATTACATCACATACACATGCACGCATCACATAGAAATAATTTTATGAAGATGGTGTCTAAAATGAAGATACGAGTATTTTTGATAAGGTGAAAATGTTATTTTGAATTTAATTTTGCTTATGTATTATGCTCGTGGATACTTAGAAGTTTTCTTTCGATTTTATAATTGGTTAAACTCAAAAAGATTTTATTTTAAATTTTGTGGGTATATTCACTGCAAACCCTCATGAGACACAACTCATCCACTTGGGGTAACCTTGGGGTTTAAAGGTTTGTTGCACGTTAAGTGCAATCGTGTTTCCTACGAAAATGGGTTAGATATAGTTTTTATTTTATTTTTATTTTTATTTTACTCGAGTACGAGCAAAAGATAGGTATAGGGTATTTGATATACACATGTTTTATAAATTTTAATATTCCTATCTTTATTATTTTATATGTTTATTTTATTTAACTATGCATTTTATTTTATTTTGTAGGATTTACATTATTTATCTTGGTGAATAAGTAAAAGATAATTGTTTCATCTTTTAAAAATAAAAAAGGACTCTTGGGAGATTACCATGTAGAGGTTGAAGTCAAGAAGGAGAGAAGAGGATAAAAGGGAACAAAAGAGACCAAGTTCAATGAATCTAAATTATGACACAAATTTATTTTTCCTATAAATAGGTCTCTTGTTTTAAAGAGAGGGGTACCACTTTTTATTTTCTTTTCCTTAGTTTTTCGCCAGTACAAAAGGGAATGAGATATTTAGCAATTAAAAGCTTTTGTCTTTCTTCTTATTCCAATCATGTGTGGTACTAGTGTCAGAGAGTATTTGTAACTTTCTTTTATTGATCGAATGGAAATTCTCCTATTAATTATTATTCTTATTTCATGCAATAAGTAGTATAACTTAAGCCTTAAGGGAATTATGTTATTTTTTTTATTTTTAATTTCTTTTCAGCTTTCTCTTCCATACGTACAACGTACTGCAGTAGCCTTTAGTATCATATGCTTACTCTTGTTATTCTTTATTACAATTAAGTATTGCATTAACTAACTTTAATTATGCTCATGCAATTAGTAGTATTAATTTTTAATTCAATGACTAACTAAATTTTTAATACTTAAGATGATGATGAAATTAGGTATTTCATAATAATATTTTCTTTCCGTTCCGAAATTAGTACCTAATTATTTTTGCCTTCATATTTACCTTCGCACAAATTGCATATATATGATTCTTATATTGATTGCGAGATTTTGATAAGTTATAGTTAATCTGTGAATTTTTCATAACTTATGTTTGCCCGTATTAATTTTACGAATCATTATTTTTAAAGGGAAGGGAAAATAATTTGAGAATTAATTTGAAAACTAAGAAATTATTTATTATGTTAGTACTTAGTGGATTTGGATTCCTAGAAAGCTTTTCTCATTACTAGTTTTCATTAATAATTTTTTAGTTCGCATTATTTAGTTAGTTAATCATCTTCATTATATTTATTTCTAATTTGTCTGAAATATTAATTAAGGATATATTAAAGAATTGATTTAGTCTCTGTGGTTCGACTTGCACTTACCAAATCTACAATAGACGGTGTGCACTTGCAGTTACTAATTTTTATCACATCAATAATAACCAAAAAAAGATATAAAATTTGAAGTTATTACGAATTTATGTATCAATTATTTACTGCTAATTACGTAAATGAGCATGAGTATTAATAATAACTCTTTTAACAACATATATAATAGGAAAATGATATATGTTGTGACTTTACATGTCGACTTTTTTTATTGCGAGTTACGTTAATAAATTTAATTGGTAATACTTTTACGATGTATTTGATATAGTGAGTCAATTTTATAATCTTATTCAATCTCATTTATTGATATACATCGCAATTTTCACAATATATAGAAGGACTATACATAATATGATGAGTCATCTTTATATAGTTGATGCACTTATTACACTTCAGTTGCAACACTATTTTCCCTCCCATTCGAAGCTAGCTTTGTTTGCTTCCCTCTTCCCCTATTTCTTGATAGGAAGATAAATTTTTAAGTAACGTGAACACGATATAAAAGTGTTATTGTCTAGGGTGTGTTTGATTACATCTGAATACCTCTTAATAGAAGTGTTTCTGATTCAGTCAGAGGCTAAACTTGTTTGATAATATTTTTTTTGCCTCTTAATCGGTAAGATACATAATTAAATCTTAACTATTTAGAGGCACATTTGAATGAGTTTATATTTTTTTTGGACAAAATAACCTCTTCAATATTACAAAATTCCTCTTTTATCCTCATCTCTTGTCCCTCTTTGTCCCTCCCGATTGACAAAACCCTCCTATGTATCTAAACCGGAAAGTAAAGAATAGCAAATTCTGGCATCTTATTCTGCAAATCGGATATAAAGGGGCGATTACTTTCACCAAAATAGTGAGTATACCAACCGAAAAACCAAATCAAAACAAATTTGCTGATTTTCCTTTTGCAGATCTCAAATTGGGGTTAATGGGTTCTATCAGATCTTATTTTTTTTTTATTAATGTTACCAAATAATTCTTTAATTTAGTAATTTTTCTTTGATTTTCAGCAAAAAAAAACCCATCTTTATAGATTCTGGGTTTTGCGTTTGGCGATTAAAGCCTGCGTTTTGACGATCTGTTTGGCTGATTTTTGTATGCAATTCTGTAGATCAGTCCCTTCTTGGGTCTGTCACATCTTTGCTTGCATGGGGTCAGTCATTCTGTCTCTCTTTGTATAATTATTTGTATAATATATATCTTCATATTTGTATTTGGAAGCTCTATTTGGCAGGTGGGAAAAATTTTAGAAATGGAATTAATGTAAAATAATTAATTTGTGTTAGTCGTAACTTTTTTTTAAAAAAGAAAACAATTTGAAGAATAAGATGTCGTCAAAATTTGATATTCTTTACTTTGTGGTTGTTTAAACTGTTCAGAAAGTTAAGATGGTAAAATATTGTTATTTAGATATTTTGAAAAAATTAATTATCAAACATTTCTTCATTCAAATACAATTTTAGACAGAGTCTCTACATTATTTAAATGTCTAAACTGTTCAAATCTTAATATTCAATTTTATCAAACACCACCTAAGTAACATGAACTCTAACCTCGTCTCCCTTGTGCCAGTGTTAATATGTCCACTTCTCTTTGGCTCATTGTTTAGCCTAATTTCGTAACTTGATTTTAAAATATTAAAATATATTGATAATTTTAAAATAATTTTAAAACAGAAAGACTATTTTTAACAACAAATGTAATTAAGAATATTCAATGATAATTTTTATTTATTACCAACATATTAAATTAATCGGGTTGATTCCTTGTTTAGATTTAGGTGTGACGTTATCATGACGGTCAGTTCTTCCTCTACTCGTATTGAAGAACTGTTTAGATCTGTATATTATGTTATTATTTTTAGAATATGACTGTTTTTCAAGAGTATTTTTAGTGTCCACTAGTTGTTGTTACGATTGACCCTTTTTCCAGATTATGTGTTATTTTGTTTGAAAGAATTATATTTTTTAATTTTTATATTGTAATCTTTTTATCATTTGTAACCGTTTATGGTTTTAATATATTTCAGTTGATTAGATTTTTTGATAATAAAAAAAAATGGGTCGATGCGGATTTTCTCTAAGCAACAATCCTTGGGGTTTTGGGTGATTTGAACTTGCACGATGGAAAAACAATCGTAACTTGGGGGCAATGTGTTTCGTTAGCCTCGCCTCAATGCCTGTGGTCCCATCTGTTACTTGAGTCACGCTTCAATACACAAGTCATCAAACAAAGTTGTTAGTACAATTCTCACGTATAAAATTTTTCTTATGGTGCTTAATGTGACACTATTTTAATATTCTTTTGTTATTTTTTCGCTCAACTTAACCTGTCATCCGTCTATGATTTTGTGTACCCAGTTAAGTTTATAGTCAATTCAAATGAAACATATACTTTTAAGAGTCCTCCTATACATGACGACACACTTATGTCGATAAAAAAATGTCGACATATATAAATACATGAGATATGTATGAATTAAAGAGAGACCTAAATACTATTGTTTTATCTTATAAGAATTGTAGACATGTATATCATTTTTCATATTTCAATTATTGAATAGTGCTTGTGGAAGTTTTTTTGGGTGAAATGATGAAAGGGTACGTTGTGCTTGTGCATATTGAATAGCAGGATGATTTGTATGCATCAATTATTCAGGATTTGTGTTGTTGCTGGGATTATTCTTCTTCAAGGGTCATCAATTTTGTTTGCATGGAATTTCTCTGAAAATGCAGATTTAAGGAGTTTTAGAATTCAAAATTTGGCTTGGAGTATTAGAAGGTTTGTATTTGGGATTTAAGCATATAATTTGTTTATTGCATGAGTAAATGTGTTGTGACTCTATCCATACCTTTTCGATTTGTCACATTCTGTATGACTTTGGGATTTTTAATAAAATTTATTTTTGTCGATAAAAAAAAATCATCAAAGGTTATGCACACCAAGATAATTTTAAAACGGAAAGACTAAAATCTTAACAACAAATGTTATTAAGAATATTCAATGATAATTTTTATTAATTACAAACATAATTAATTAATCGGGTCGGTGCTGATTTCCTCTAAGCAAAAATCTTCGGGGTTTTGGGTGATTTGGACTTTTACAATAAACAAAAACAATCGTAACTTGGGGGGAATGTGTTTCATTAGTCTCACCTCAATGCCTATGGGAATCTGTTACTTGAGTCACACTTCAACACCTAAGTATCAAACAAAGTTGGTAGTACAATTCTAACGTATAATCTTTTCTTCTTTTTTCATGGTGCTTAATAGGACACGATTTTAATGTTTTTTGCTATTTTTTCGCTCAACGTATAGTTTTGGACAGTAAAGTCGCCTGTCGTACGTCCATGGTTTTGTGTACCTAGTTAAATTTATAGTCAATTCAAATGGAACATATATTTTAAGAATCTTGTTATACATAACGATAAATTTATGTCGATAAAAATGTCTCGAAAGAAAATAGAAATCACCCATTGTTTTACATACATATATATATACCACCCATTATTTTACATACATATATATATATATACACAACAGTTCCCTGCAACGAACTATAACGACGGAAAAAATCCGTCGTTATAGTCGGTTCGCTAACGAACGTCGACCCTGACTATATATATATATATATATATATATATATATATATATATATATATATATATGTATGTATGTATGTAAAGAGAGAAGTAGAAACTCACTGGGTTGTGAGGATCTTTGAGTATGGCATTGTCGGAGGGAGAGCTGCTAATAATATTAAGGCGTCTTCCTGATTCATTACTGAAGATTTGGGAGCAGCGAATGGAACGCCTCCGCAGAATTGCAGCAGCAGCCATGAAACTCTGCATTTCTCTCTCCCAAAATTATTCACTTAATTTTCTGAGGGAAAAAAATTTATTCGGAGTATAAAGTTTTATGACTAACCCCGTCTGTTTTTGAATTTGGGACGGAAAAAAAACTAATCAAAAACTTAATTTATTATGGAAAAGAAAGGAATCGAAAACCAGTAAGTTTCTTTTATATTGTTACTGAGTTTATAAAGAATAGAAAAAAAAAATTAAGTTGTACATTTAAGATATTAAATTACCCTTAAATTAGTTTAATAGTGTCGGTAAACTAGAGGGTATAATAGAAATTGTAAAAGATGATATTATATTATTTAGTTTTCTATTCAAATTCGTCTACTTTTAGACAGAAGTTTGGCAAAAAAATGACTAAATTTTCCATCTATTTCTATTTTCTTCTATTCATTGAAAAACAAACTAACAAAGAAATTGGATAGAAAACTTAAATTTTTCGTTCATTTCATTTCTTTTCCGTCCATTTTAAAATTCAATAACTTAGTGTTAATGCCGAATTACTATGGATACTTGATAGAAATACCTGTTACACTATACTACATATCTCTTTTAATAGGTCGATGAGATCTTAACTTAGTAGTTAATACTGAGATATTGTGACATTTAAGCTTCAAATTCAATTCTCACTTATGTGAGTTTATTTCTTATTTTATATGAACTGTGTTTCCTCATTTATGTGAGACTTATTTATAAGTTTATTTCTTCATCTTTTAGTGATATTGTACTTTCCAAAAAGTGAGACTCGAAAAAATAATCAAAAAAAAAATCTCCTTTAACAGAGTTAATTACGATTAATATTTATTTATATAAATAATAACCAGAAAAAGATACATAATTTGAAGTTTTTACGAATTTATGTATCAATTATTTACTGCTAATTACGTAAATGAACATGAGTATTAATAGTAACTCTTTTTGCAACATATATAATACGATGGGTTAACTTTATAAAGCTGGTGCACTTATTAAACTTCTGTTACAACATTATTTCCTCTCCAATTCGAGGCTAGCTTTGTTTGCTTCCCTCTTCCATTGTTTCTTGATAGGAAGATAAATTTGTAAGTAACTTGAACACGATATAAAAGTGATATTGTCTAAGTAACACGAACGCTACCTTCGTCTCCCTTATGCCAGTGTTGATATGTCCACTTCTCTTTGATTCATCGTTTAGCCTTTCATAACATGATTTTAAAATATTAAAATATATTGGTAATTTTAAAATATACTTCAAAAAAAATTCCTATTTTCAACGAAATTTTTCGTTAAAAATAAACTTATTCCGTTAAAATTAATTTATGATTGACGGAAAAATCACTCGATAATTCAGTCGGGACTAACCTGATCAGAAATAAATTCGTCAAAAATTCCATTGAAATTACTTATTTCCGACGAATATTCCGTCGAAAATGTTTTAATTCCGACGAAATTTAATGTCGATGAAAATTTCATCAAACATAAACAGCCACGTATCGCTCTCTTGTTTATCTAACGTAGGATATTTCCGAAGAAAGTAACACCTCAATGCCTATGGGAATCTGTTACTTGAGTCACACTTCAATACCTAATTCAATATATAATTCATCTAACAAAGTTGTTAGTACAATTCTAACATATAATCTTTTTTTATGGTGCTTAATATGACACGATTTTAATATTCTTTTGCTATTTTTTAGCGCAACTTAATAGTTGACAATAAGTCACTTGTCATCCGTCTATGATTTTGTGTAAGGAGTTAAGTTTATAGTCAATTCAAATGGACATATATATATATATATATATATATATATATATATATATATATATATATATATATATATATATATATATATATATATAACCCAAATATTATTATTCTAAGAAATTATTATTTTCACAAGTAAAAGTTGATATTTTTAAAAAGTATTTCTCACGCATTTACTATTCATGTAAAAAAAACTTTATGAAATTAATACTTTTGTTTTTGTTTGTAAAAATATCAATTCCCTTATTCTATCTTATCTTTTAAAATAATTTCAAATTAATCGCAATCTAATTTTATTATAAAATTTATCGACACATATATCACTTTCATATTTCAAAAACATATCACTATATATCATATCCTAACACAAAAAACATAAAATGTCAACTGCCCACATTAAGGTAAAGGAACAATACTGAAGAAATTATCAAGAGTGTGTTAAGATAGTCTCACCTCAACGCCTATGGGAATCTGTTACTTGAGTCGCACTTCAATACCTAATTCATCAAACAAAGTTGTTAGTACAATTCTCACGTATAATCTCTCTTTTTTTATGGTGCTTAATGTGACACGATTTGAATGTTCTTTTGCTATTTTTTTGGCTCAACTTGATAGTTTTGGACAAGAAGTCACCTGTCATCCGTCTATGATTTTGTATACCTAGTTAACTTTATAGTCAATTCAAACGCACATATATTTCGAGAGTATCGTTATATATCACGATAAATTTATGTCGATACAAAATATCGACATATGTTAATAGATGGGATAAATAAGAATTAAGCAGGAACCCAGACACTATAGTCAAGGACGGATCCAAGTAGGGGCAAGAAAGAGCAAGTGTCCACCTTTATTTTTTGAATTTTTTTCATCAAGTTCCCATTGAAATAGGATCTATAAGTTGATAATTTTTCTTACATCTCCCCCCGGGAGACAACAATAGATGCACAGAGTACGGTAGAATTTCTCGAATTATTACAATGTGTGCCTCATGCGTGCATGCAGGTGCAGGAAGGAAGTTTCTGCACAGCAGACAATGAATCTATGGGTCTTATGCCTTGTTAGACGATTCGTACTTCATCTAAAAAGGTGCCAACAATCCTAGGCGGAGGGGAGGGCTTAGATCATCCGGGGAATGAAAATGAGACAGAGTTGACTCATGCGGCCTCTCGGTAGAAGAGGGAGAAAGCCCAATTCTCTATCTCAGTCTCAAGGTAATACTTATGAATAGTCATCGACTTCTGGGAAGGGGGTATAGGGTTAACATAGTAAAGACTGTATGTTAGGCACAAAGCAACTATTCAGGGCTATTGTTCTCCAAGAAATGAATTGTGTGAGTGCCCCGTAATAGGTTTATATATAACGCGAACATGCAATCAAATTACATAAATAAAGCGGAAACGCGATAAAATCAGATTTTAAATTTTATACAAACCATCACCATGATCTTTCTTTATGCACAATTATTAATTAAACGAAAGAGATGGAGAATAAGAATTATACCCTTATAGAATTCTAGCTTCCTCACGTACAAGTTCATCTCCAATTCCTTCGCGTTCTCCTTGAATTCTACCGATTAAATTCCTTCCTTTGATCAACGTTAGCCACCCAAGTGTTTGGCCTCTAGAGGTGATCCACCAAGGAATAATACTTGTTCAATAAGATGGGCGTTGGTAAACCCTAGTTTCTATCTCTATAGAAATTTTAAGTACTCTCCACAATTCTTATGCAATAGTGTGTAACCCTAATCTATGATAAGACTTCTCTTATTTATAGATGTAGGAAAACCTTTCCCTAAACTATTTAGGATTAGAGTTTCTATTCTAATTAAACTCTTTTAATTAAATTAAACTCTTAATCTAATTAGAAATTAATGAGAGAGTACTTCTATTAATTAATTTTCAATCCTTATTAGGAATTAAATAATAGTAATAGTAATAATAATAATAAGACTTTAGGTTCTTCATATTAAACCGGTTGTGAATAAATCAATTAGAACAATTCTAATCTTATTTAAATAAATAAATTAAACTATTTAATTAAATAATATTTATTCTACAATAAGGGTAAGCCCCCTTAGCGATTAACGACTTTTTAGATAATATATATTTCAACATTAATCACAAAAGAACCTTTCAGTGAATAATTACCATACAATTCAATCCTTCTAGCATACAATGTCCCAATTAAATATAAGACATGGAATTACTATCAAGTCTTATTTTATTTAATTATATGTATTTCGATTCCCAAATGCACAACTCTAAATAATGCAAATTAGAAACTTCTTTCTAATTTCATTCTGCCTTGGCCAAGGACTACTGAGATGTCATTTATCGAATCACATAGGACATTCACATCTTTTACTAGATGTGGTAGATTCTTTGTTGATCATTTACCTATCTCCATATACAACTTATTATACTCAATCATACCCTTTGATATACCTTAAAGGTCTTAAGGGACATGTCAAAGTATAACTCATCATACACAAGATATTATGATGATCTCAAGTCCAAGGATCATTTGTACTACTATCACTAGAGGAATTTCTATTGACGACGAGTAAAACTCCATTAGGTATTCCTTAGCGAGCCACGTTCAGTGAACTTGTTCTCCAATAAGCACTTACATACTTGCTTTAGTGTCTCCACACAAATGATTATGAGATCAATCATCCTCTTCTTAAGAGTAAGCAACGTATGTACTAATCTATCCGGATTCAGTAATCCCCTTTTTAGTAATTCAACAATTATGAACGATTTTAGTTTTAAGTTTTCTAAGAATTTAGATCTCATTAGCACAATCATCATCATAATTCTAAAAGCATTGCTCAAAACTATAAGTTTATCATATTTAATATAACAGCACCATGTAGATAAAGTAAAATACCTTTTAATACTTTTATTAATAAATAAATAAGATTACAAAGTATATAATACATCATATCAAATATGATTGGCTTGTGTGCATACTACTTTCAATCTCCCACTTGCACTAAAGTCAATCGCCATGGTATCTAATACTCATTTTCTCTAAGTGACGATCAAACTGTTGTTGGGTTAAAGTTTTAGTAAATAGATCTGTAATGTTGTTCTTGAGAGTCCACTATCTCTATAGTGACTTCTCCTCTTTTAATGATTTCTCTAATCAAATGAAAGTGTCGCAACACATGTTTGAATCCAAGATGAGAATTAGGAACTATTCCTAGTTCTGTAATGAACTTTTCATCCAAACAATAACTTGGAGCTTCATTTACAACTATATACTTTGTCTTTGTCACTAAACCAGCAACTGTTTGTTGTTTGGAACTTTTCCAATTCACTGCACCACCATTCAAGGTAACGATTTATCCTAAAGTGGATTTATTATCGTCTTAGTCAGTCTGAAAAACTTGAGTCTGTTTAGCCCTCTAATTTTAATTCAGACCCACCATGAATCATAATCACATCCTCAATAGTTGTTAAGTACTTAAAGATATTTTTCACTATCTTACAGTGATCTTCTCCAAAATATGACTGATCAACATCAGGCCTTGTATATTCATTGCATACATGATAGTAACTCACGCGATCTCTAATTCAATTCGGGATAATTTTAGAGAGATACACTCTATGGCTCATCATCATGAAACCTCTCTTGGAGTTTGTCATGCTAAACACATTTAGCATCAAATAACTATACGTTCCTTGGGTTAAGCCGAGCATCCTTTTAAATCTATCTATATAGATTTATATTCCCAATTTATATGATGTTCCTCCCAAGTTATTCATTGAGGAATGTTTAGACAATTTTATCCTCACTGATTGTAACACTGTAATGTCATTCCTTATCAGTAGTATATCAACATATAATACTAGGAATGTCACAGCGCTCCCACTGACCCTTTTGTACATACAAGGTACATTCTCATTTTTGATAAAATTAAACTCTTTTGATTGTCTCATCAAAATGAATGTTCCATCTTTGAGAAGCTTGATTTAATATATAAATGGATTGTTGTAGCTTATATACATGATTTGCTTCAACCATTGAAACAAATTCATCTGGATGTATCATACATACATTCTCCTCAAATCTTCATTGAGGAAGGATGTCTCCACATCTATTTGCCAAATTTCGTAATAAGCTGCAATCACAAGCAAAATCCAAATGGACTTGAGCATTACCCGGTAATAAGGTTTCATCATAGTCAACTCCTTGACTTTATTTGAAACCTTTTAAACAGGTATGGTCTTATAGGTCTCCACCCTGCCATTTGTCCCAGTCTTATCTTAAAATCCCAATTTCACTCTATTAGTACTATATCTTTTAGTGGAGTAACCAGAGTCCATACTTGGTTCTCATACATGGAGTCCATTTTAGATTTCATGGCTATCTGTCATTTCTCTGAGTATCAACTACTCATAGCCTCATCGTATATAATTGGATCATCATCATCTATGATGCATACCTCATCATCATCCTCTATGATGAATTCATACCTTCTAGGTATCTTCGGTACTCTTTCAGATTTACGATTCGGTTGTGGTACAATAGGTCTATCTACAGGTTTCTCGATTTGACTTAAAGTGCTTTGTGGTTCTTGAACTCCTTCAAGATCTATTACCCTCCCACTAGCTCCTTCAATGATAAACACCTTTATCCAAGAAGACAACATGTAGAATTATAGGTATAATACCTTAAACTATCTTTAGGATATCCCATAAATCTGCACTTGTCAGATTTTGTCCCAAGCTTATCCTTTTGAAACTGTTTCACATATGCTGGACAATCCCTTATCTTAACATACTTAAGACTATGAATTCTTCCTATCCATAACTTTTATGGATTCTTGGGGCTAGATTTTAAGGTTACCTTATTTTTTAGATATGCAGCCGTTTCTAGGACATAACCCAGATGGATACTAGAACGTCGGTAAAAATCATTATGGACTGCACCATGTCCAACAAGGTACAATTTCTCCTTTTAGATATACCAATCAATTATTGCGTATCAAGAGGTGTCCATTATGAGAAAATACCATTTTGAGATGATCTAGAAACTCATTGCACAAATATTCCTTCCTCGATTTGATCAAAGAATCTTAATACTTTATCAATTTGTTTCACTTCTGAATTCTTTGAACCTTTCAAATGATTCAGATTTATATTTCATCAAATACACATATTCAACTCTTTGAATTACCATCTCCTTTTTTTTTTTACTAATTTGTTCAATTTATAAAATTATTTTTCATGTAAGTCAAGTATACAAAGTCTATCGAGTAATCTTCCAATTTCAAGCAAAACGTTATCATTATAAATAGAACAACAATTGTTTTTAAATATAATACCAGAACATTTCTTGTCCAACAACGAAAGTAATAATATTTCTAAAGAGAACTGGAACATAATAACAACTTATTAACTTAATAGACTTGCCCGTAGGCAATGCTAAACTATAAGTTCCGATGGCTAATGTAACAACCATTGCTCTATTATCCACACATAAGATTACTTACTCTTTGTTTACCTTTCTATTTCTGCTTAGTCTTTGCACTGGATTGCATACGTGAGAACTATAACCGATATCCAATACCCAAGTAGAACCTTGACTTACAAAAAGATTTATTTCAATTATAAACAAACATATATCTATAACCTAAGCTTCACTAAGATTCTTCTGGTTAGCCTCTGCAAGATGTTCCTTACAGTTTCTTTTCCAGTGTCCAGGCTTATTGCAGTGGAAGCAAACTCCTTTGCTATCCGCATCAGTTTTTATTCTTATTATCCTTTGTTTTTGCCTTTTCTTATACCTTCTTTGAATTATTCTCCTTTTCAAAAGATCATTTGGCCTCTACCAGTAAGACTTGGTCTTTCTTGGTTAGAAAATGGGTAGCTGTCGTCAAGCAAACCAAAAATAAAACCTTACTTAATTCTACGAACTCAAAACTAAGTACAGTATAATAATAAGTAAGAGTCGATCCCACAGAGAACAATGTTGATTTTAATTTATCCTAATATTTCTAACAGTTTTAATAGTAAATAAAAGATTGGGGGTTTTAAATTTGTTTAACTGATTAACAAGAACAGATTTAAAATAATAAAATTAACCAGTGAATTAAAACTTTAGTGTTCCAGTTCAGTTTTACCTTTTCACAGCAATAGATCAATTAAGCATAACAATATTCACCCTTCAATGAAACTAATAGTCCTAGATAACAACAAGCTCTGTTATCCGAAATTCCTCTTAGATTGTCACTTAATGAAATAAGCTCTTCACAAGATTCTAACTATCATATAACATAAAACAAGCTCTTTAGATTTAATATGATAACAGTATTAAGAACTAAGGAATTAAACTATTCCAAGCAACAAACACATGAGCTCAATTTGTTTAACCTATCTTCTGATAACCATAGCAATAAACCAAAAGCTTGACCACAATCAGTATTACTAACTACTACTTGTGATTAGAATTAATATCGATTACGTAATATTATTCCTGAATCTAGCATATATTATCAATTAACCAATTTAATCCTGCAGAAACCAAATCAGTTAATCAAATAATATTTAACAATTAAAACGGATTATTAGAATAAGCTTCATATAAGAAGGAATAAATACTGTATATTCAATCAAACCATAAACTGTTACTAAGGATCCACGTCCCTTTCAAACTGAATAAAAGAAAGCTAGCCTGACATGTTTCTATGAACTCTCTGAATATGATAAAACTCTCTCTATGATCTGATCTCCCTTTAACAATTACAAGTGAAAGTATTTATAGATAAATCTCTAAAGCCTAGAAGAATCGTCGTGTGACTCTCCCTGAACCTTTCTACGATCGTAGAGTTGTCAGGCTTCCACTGTAACACTACGAACGTAGAGTATTCTGCAAAACAACATAAAACTCATCATTAAAATACATTTTTGCAGAATGACATCAAATTCTTCTATAAATCAATAAATACCTTAAATTAGCTTATATGGCAGATAACATGCAACTAAACTAAGCACAAAGGAATGAAAATAATCAGATATTATGCACCTATCAAATTCCCCCACACTTAGCTTTTACATGTCCTCATGTAAACAAAACAAGAATCATCAAGAAAACTAATCTGACTCATTCTCCCAAACTATCGAAGGTATTAAATATAACAACACTGAACATTCATATTCATCACAGACCCTGACTAATACCCTATCAACTAACTCACAATAATAACTCTGTCATTCCCCACAAAACATCCTCCAAATCAGAACATATACACGTAGATAACTCTCATATGATCAACACAAATACCCAACTCAGTTATCATGGAACAACAACCGTGCACACTGACTCATAACTCAAAACTTGATTCTCCTGCAATTCTTTTCAACCACAGAACCAATAATTTTTTAGGTCAATGCATTTTATACTCCATTTCACCTTTCACACATTTTTCCTCTTCAAGTGGGTGTATTTTATGCTCCATCCCACTTATAACTTTTTCAGCTAGTGCGTTTTACGCTTCATCTCGCTCTTATGTTTATGGGTGAGTACGTTTTACGTTCTATCTCACTCCACTACAAGACATCTGCATTTTTTCTTTTTCTCTTCCTTCTTTTTTCCAACACCGTTGTTCTCATAATTTTCATATTTTCTCTTCTTTTTTTTCCAAGGTTATATAAACACATAAATAGTCAAAACAACTCCCGAGTCACAAAATCAGTGCACAAAGTATAATCCCATAAATAACTTAGTCAAGTAAATTTAGCCAAAAAAAAAACTTATTCAAGTAAACGTGCCTCTTAGATTCAAGCATTCATGCAAAATAATCCAGATTCAGAATTAGTTCATGGATCCCAACTAAGTCATCATTATTCATTAGTCAATAAAGCATCAAATCAAATCCTGCAAATAAGCATTAATATTCGCTCTACGATTTTAACCTTCAAGAGTTCAGCAGAACACTACGATCGTAGAGTCAGAAAAATTTTCCAAAATTTTCCCAAACTTTTCAACAAATTTTTTATTTTTTTCACTTCAAAGCATCATATCTAGCATGTCATATCCTAAATAACTAAAATAATAAATAACCTAACCCCCCCCCCCATACTCAAACCTTACATCGTCCCCAATGTAAGATAATCATGCAAAAAAGAAAGTAACTAACTAATATGTAACTAAAAATAAAAAGTAAATGGATAGAAAATCAAATTTGATTCATGGGTTGTCTCACATGCAGTGCATTTGTTTAATGTCGTTTACCCGACCGCAATCTTCTCAATCTCCATAAAGTGGTTCCTCCAATCCAACTGTATCAACATCTTCCACCTGATACCCTTTATAGAAAGGTTTGAGCCTATGGTCATTCACTTTGAACACCTTCTCTGTACTTGGACTCTGAATTTCTACTGCACCATGATGAAAAATGTTAGTAATAACAAAAGGTCCAACCCATCTAGAACGCATCTTACATGGGAATAATTTAAGCCTTGAATAGTAAAAAAGAACTTTTTGTCCCACAGCCAAACTCTTCCTCAGAATCTGTTTATCATGAAAGGCTTTAGTTTTGTCCTTGTAAATCTTAGAACTTTCATAGGCTTCATTCCTTAACTCCTCTAGTTCCTGCAACTGCAACTTCATCTACTCTCTATCTTGATCCATGTCCATGTTGCATTGCTTGATAGCTCAAAAAACTCTATGCTCCAATTTCACTGGTAAGTGACAAGGTTTTCCAAATACTATCATATATGGTGACATATCAATAGGAGTCTTGTAAGCTGTTCTGTAAGCCCATAATGCATCTGGCAATCTCATATTATAATCCTTCCTGCTAGGCTTAACCACCTTCTCTAAAATGAATTTGATCTCTCTATTGGACACCTCAGCTTGGCCATTACTTTGAGGATGGTAAGACGTGGAAACCCTGTGCATCACATTATACTTCTTAAACAGTGCTGCCAGCACCCTATTGTAAAAATGGGTCCCTCTATCACTGATAATAACTCTTGGTGCTCCAAACCTGACAAAAATATTAGACTGAATAAAATCTGCAACAACTTTAGAATCATCGGTCCTTGTAGCCTTAGCTTCAACCCATTTAGAGACATAGTCAATAGCCAAAAGGATATAAATATTACCAAAAGATGAAGGAAAAAGTCCCATAAAATCAATTCCTCGAACATCAAAGATTTCAACAACTAAAATAGGGGTCTGTGGCATCTGATTCCTATGTGAGATATTCCCAGTCTTTTGACAGTTTGCACATGACTTACAAAACAGATAAGAATCTTTAAAAATATTAGGCCAATAAAACCAGATTCCAAAACGTTGTGAGCAGTTCTTTTAGGTCCAAAATGACCTCCACAGGCATATGAATGACAAAAGGATAGAATGGAATGAAACTCACTCTTGGGCACACATCTTCTAATTACCTGATCAGCACAAAATTATCATAGTTGTGGATCATCCCATACATAATACTTGGCATCATTTCTTAGCTTATCTTTCTGATGTCTAGAGAACTTGCTAGGAACATATGAACTTGCTAAGTAATTTACAATGTCAGCATAACAGGGCCTTTCCTCAGTGATTGAAAATAAATGTTCATCTTAAAAAGAATCATATAATGATAGTGTCTCCTCATCGCTCATCAATCTACTCAAGTGATCTGCAACTTAGTTTTCTGCTCCTTTCTTGTCTTTAATCTCCAAGTCAAACACTTGTAACAGCAGAATCCATCTTATAATTCTTGGCTTTGAGTCCTTCTTGGTCAAAAGATACATGAGAACAACATGATCAGAATAAACTACTACTTTAGTTCTCAATAAATAAGATCTAAATTTATCTAAAGCAAAAATAACGGATAAAAGTCTTTTCTCAGTCGTAGAGTAGTTTATTTGAGCATCATTGAGAGTCCTGGAAGCATAGTAAATGGCATGGACATTTTTATTCACTCTCTGGCCCAAAACAGCTCCCACTACATAGTTACTTGCATTACACATGATCTCAAAGGGTAGTTTCCAGTTGGGTGGTTGGATCACAGGTGTAGAGGTCAACATTTTCTTCAGCCTGTCAAAAGCCTCCTTGCACTCTTCAGTAAACTGGAACTCCATATCTTTCTACAGCAACTTGCACAAAGGCAAAGTTATCTTGGAGAAGTCCTTGATAAACCTCCTATAGAAACCTGCATGTCCAAGAAAAGAACGAATCTCCTGCACTTTTGCAGGGTAAGGTAATGCAGCAATGATTTCTATTTTAGCTTTATCAACTTCTAAACCATTAGAAGAAACAACATGGCCAAGTACTATCCCTTGTTCTACCATAAAATGATATTTTTCCCAGTTAAGAACAAGATTTGTTTTCAAATATCTATCAAGTACTTTAGTCAAAATTTATAGACAAGCATCCAAAGAATCACCATGTATTGTGAAATCATCCATAAAAACCTCAATACAGTTCTCTAAAAGATCAGAGAAAATACTTACCATGCATCTTTGAAAAGTACCTGGTGCATTACACAAGCCAAAAGACATTCTCCTATAAGCAAAAGTTCCAAATAGGCATGTGAATGTGGTCTTCTTCTGGTCTTCTGGTGCAATCACAATCTGATTGTAACCTGAAAATTCATCTAGAAAACAATAATAAGCATAGCCTGCCAATCTTTCTAACATTTGATTAATAAAAGGAAGGGGAAAGTGGTCTTTTCTAGTTACTGCATCCAGCTTCCTGTAATCAATGCACACTATCCATCATGTTTGCATTCTTGTTGGCACCAGCTCATTGTTGTCATTCTTGATGATTGTACTTCCAGACTTCTTTGGCACTACTTGGACTGGATTCACCCATTGGCTGTCTGAAATTGGATAAATTATACCTGCATCTAATAACTTCAGAACTTCTTTCTTGACTATCTCCATCATGGGTAGATTCAGCCTTCTTTGTGCTTCCCTGGTTGGCTTAACTCCTTCTTCTAAAAGAATTCTATGCATACAACTTGCTAGACTTATACCTTTAATATCTGATATTGTCCAACCAAAAATAGTGATGTGATCACTAAGAATTCTGAGCAATTTGTCTTCCTGCACTTTGGTTAGGTTACTAGCAATTATCACTGGCAATGTATCATCAGTCCCTAGGTATGCATACTTCAAGTGCACAGGTAATGGCTTTAAATCTAATATTAGGGCCTGCATAACAGATGGTAACTATTTTTGATGAGTGGCAGGTACTTGAATAGAATTGACTGCATACTTATCTAAAATTTTGGGCAACAAATGTAATGCAGCCACAGTCTCCTTCAATTCCTGGCTCTGCTCAACTTCTTTTTCTTTGTCTATTTCCAAGCTGCTAGTAATGGCAACTTCCAAATCTTTCATATGTATGTGCTCAAAAGAGTGTTGCACTAAAGAATCAATCACATCAATAGCAAAAACTGGATTAATATCACTAGAGTACTTCATTGCCTCATATATATTGAATTGAATCTTCTCTCCATCAAACTCTATAGTTAAGGTCCCATTATGTACATCAATCATGGTTCTTGATGTTTTCAAAAATGGCCTCCCTAACAAGATATGTGCAGGATTTGGAGATGTGTTATCTTCCATATCCACTATGTAAAAGTCTGCAGGAAAGATCAGCTCATTTACCTGTACTAAAACATCCTTAATTACCCCTTGAGGGTAGGTGTTAGTCCTATCAGCCAGTTGAATAATAACATCAGTTTGTTTTAAAGGACCTAGATTTAAAGAAGGAAATATAGATAAAAGCATGACATTAATTTAAGCTCTTAAATCTAACATAGTTTTCTCAAACCTGGTGTTACCTATCCTACATGGTGTGGTGAACATGCTGAATCCTTGCATTTAGGGGGCATCTTTCGTTGCAGGATTGCTGAGACATTCTCTCTAACAATGACTCTTTCATCATCTTTTAGCTTCTTTTTATTAGTGCATAGCTCTTTCAAAAATTTAGCATATCTTGGCACCTGTTTGATTGCATCTAACAATGGTATATTGACTTTCACCTTTCTGAAGGTCTCCAAAATCTCATTCTCTTGCTCATCTTTCTTTAAAGTCTTGTGATTTCACAGAGTTAGGATTTATCTTAGGTGGTTCAGCTTCCTCCTTAGCTTTCTCTTCATCAAAGTCTGCAGTAGCTTTGGGCACTTCCAGCTCTTTCCCACTCCTTAGTATAATGGCACTTGCATTCTCCCTTTGATTTATAACTGTTTGGGAGGGTAACTTTCCTGAGCCTTGGGATTCTAATTTTCCTACTGTGGTTGCAAGTTGACCCAATTGATTTCTCAAATCCTGGACTGAAGTCCTTGTCTCCTGTTGAAACTGTTGTGTTTGGTTCATGAATTGTTGTGTGTTAGTCATGAACTGTTGTGTCTGTCCCATCAGTGCTTTGAACATCTCTTCTATGGAAGTTTCAAAAGGTGTTGGTGCTACTATTTTAGATTGGTATTGAACTGGTTGAAAACCTTGCTGCCTATGTGGAAAGACAGGTGGTGCAGGTGGTCTATTTCCTCCATAACTCAAATTGCGGTGATCCTTCCATCCTGGATTATAAGTGTTCGAATAAGGATTATATCTTTTCTGAGGTTGTGTTTGGTAATTCCCCATTGTATTAGCCTGTTGCATGGTTTCATCTTCTTACAGTGTGGGGCATTCATCTGTGCTATGGTTTGACTACAAGAAAATTCCACAAGCCTTTGCAACTGGCTTATTTCCTGCAACTAATTGTCTCACCAAAGTAGTTAGTTTAAAAATCTGTTGTTCATGACTACAAGTACTCACCTCATTTACCCTTTGTGGTGCATGATTCATTCTAGTTCCATATTGTTGTGAGTTTGCAGCCATGGTGGCAGTTAAATTCTTTGCAGCCTTTGGAGTCTTGTCAACCAATGCTCCTCCACTTGCAGCATCTATCATACTTCTATCCACTGGTGTCAGTCCCTCATAAAAGTACTGAATCAAATGTTATTCATCAATTTGGTGAGGTGGACAGCTGGAGCAAAGCTTTTTGAATCTTTCTCAGTATTCGTAGAGTGTCTCCCCACTAAACTGCCTGATTGCACAGATCTCTTTCCTTATGTTGGCCACCCTTAAAGCAGAAAAGTATTTCTCCAAGAATAGCCTCTTCATATCAGTCCATGATTGTATTGACCTTGAAAGAAGATAATACAACTAGTCCTTAGCTAGATCTCCTAGTGAAAAAGAAAAGACTCTCAGCTTGATCTGCTCTTCAGTTATCCCTTGAGGTTTCATGGTAGAGCATACTACATGGAACTTCTTCAAATGCTTGTATGGATCTTCACCTGTAAGACCACAAAAAGTAGGCAAAAGGTGTATCAGTCCTGATTTAAGTTCAAAAGCAGCATCTAAAGTAGGATATTCAATGCATAAAGGTTGTTGATTTAAATTAGGAGTTGTCAACTCCTTCAAAGTTCTATTGTTGTTTGCAGCAGCCATCTCTTCGTCTGATTCGAATTCAGTTGATGAGTTGTTGGGAAGAAATTCCAGTGCTACATTAAGGCCAGGTGATGGAAGTTCAGTTTCTTCTGCAGTTATATGTTGCACTCTACGATTTTCCTTCTTGAGCCTTTTTGTAGTTTTTTCAATCTCTGGATCAAAATTCAAATTACCAGATTGAGAAGATCGAGTCATAAACTAATAAAGAAAAAAAGAATAAATCAAAACACTAATTGTTCCCCGGCAACGGCGCCAAAATTTGGGTAGTTGTCGTCAACCAAACAAAAAATAAAAACCTTACTTAACTCTACGAACTCAAAACTAAGCACAGTATAGCAATAAGCAAGAGTCGATCCCACAGAGAACAATATTGATTTTAATTTATCCTAATGTTTCTAATAGTTTTAATAGTAAATGAAAGATTGGGGGTTTTAAATTTATTTAACTGATTAACAAGAATAGATTTAAAATAATAAAATTAACCAGTGAATTAAAATTTCAATTTTCCAGTTCAGTTTCACCTTTTCACAGCAATAGATCAATTAAGCATAACAATATTCACCCACCAATCAAACTAATAGTCCTAGATAACAACAAGCTCTGTTATCTAAAATTCCTCTTAGATTGTCAATTAATGAAATAAGCTCTTCATAAGATTCTAACTATCATATAACCTAAAACAAGCTCTTTAGATTTAATATGACAGCAGCATTAAGAACTAAGGAATTAGACTATTCCAAGCAACAAACACATAAGTTCGATTTGTTTAACTTGTCTTCTGATAACCATAGCAATAAATCAAAAGCTTGACCACAATCAGTATTACTAACTGCTACTTGTGATTAGAATTAATATTGATTACGTAATACTATTCTTGAATCTAGCATATATTATCAATTAACCAATTTAATCCTGCAGAAACCAAATTAGTTAATCAAATAATATTTAACAATTAAAACGGATTATCAGAATAAGCTTCATAGAAGAAAGAATAAATACGTATATTCAATCAAACCATAAACTGTTACTAAGGATCCACGTCCCTTTCAAACTGAATAAAAGAAAGCTAGCCTAACATGTTTCTATGAACTCTCTGAATATGATAAAACTCTCTCTATGATCTGATCTCCCTCTAACAATTACAAGTGAAAGTATTTATAGATAAATATCTAAAGCCTAAAAGAATTTTAATCCAATTTTGCTTCGGAAGTTTTCACTTTACAAGTTTGGTAGGATTATAAATCCTCCTTAATCTCTGAAATCCAGCTTTAAACAGCTTCCTTATCAAATTAGATTTTTTTTCCAAATCCAAGCTTTCTTCCATTTTCTTTTCCAGTTCGGCATCAATTTCCATATTCGCTCCTTGACTCAGATTCCATATCAGACTCTACTTCCCATAGTTAGAGATACATTCAATGTAAGCGTGTAATTC
This sequence comes from Aralia elata, assembly GCA_034770075.1. Taxonomy (NCBI): domain Eukaryota; kingdom Viridiplantae; phylum Streptophyta; class Magnoliopsida; order Apiales; family Araliaceae; genus Aralia; species Aralia elata. Next base: position 85,949,623 of record CM068388.1, read on the forward strand.
CATCTTCAAATCCTCATACAAGTCGAACTCTATCATCCCAGCAACTCAAATCCTATTCAGAATCAGAAATCTGCATGTTGACCAAAATCATAAAGTAAAACTCTTCAACAAAACGTAGAGTATACTCTGCACCAGCACTTATCGCGATCGTAGAGTAAACCTCAGAATCGTAGAGTAACTAGCTGCCGAGTAAACTTGTCAATCGTAGAGTTCTCTCGTCAGACGTAGAGTGAACTTGGAACAATCGTCGAACAAACAACATCATCGTAGAGTTCACAGCCACCTAAGCATAGAGCTCCCACTCTATGAACGTAGAGTACTAAATCAAATCCTCGCGTGACTCTGCTTGAACCTTCTTGTGATCGTAGAGTTGTCAGGCTTCCACTGTAACACTACGAATGTAGAGTATTCTGCAAAATAACATAAAACTCAGCATTAAAATACATTTTTGCAGAATCACATCAAATTCTTTTATAAATCAATAAATACCTTAAATTAGCTCATATGACAGATAACATGCAACTAAACTAAACATAAATGAATGAAAATAATCAGATATTATGCACCTATCAGAAAGTGACTCTCTACAGTTTTTAACATGTTTAAGCAACTCAAGCAGGCTGATATATAGCTTATTCATGTGGAAATTCACAACAAATTGTGAGAAAGAGTCCGGAAGTGATTGCAAGATCAAATCATGGATCAACTCTCTATCCATGATAAAACCCTGTTGTCCTAATTATTCAATTGAATTGATCATTTTAAGGATATGTGTCTGTACTGTAGTGCCATTGGTCATTCTAGATCGGAAGAGCTCCTTAGATATCTTATATCTAGTAGTCCTACTTTTCTTACCATTCAACTCCTTGAGGTGCAGGAATATAGTAGGAGCATCCATAGTTTCGTACTGACGCTGAAGTTCGTTACTCATGGATGCGAGCATGATGCATTGAGCCACAGTTGCATCATCTTGCCACTTTCTAAAAGTATCAATCTCTTATTGAGGGGCATTGTCTGCAACTAGTGCAGGGATAGACGTATTAAGGATATAAGATAGCTTTTCAGCCTTGAGAACTATTCTCAAATTCCTTAACTAGTCCGTGTTATTTGGTCCAGTTAATTAGCATTTAATATGCTCCGCAATGATAGTAAATTAGACATTGTAAAATTCTGTAAATGAATTAACAATATTTTAGCATACATTCATTTTATTAATTACCAAAATAAATTAGGTCTTTATTTAAATTGGTATCTCCCACTATTTTCATCAAACTATATTACCCTCAATATATAGTTCGACAAATCTAATTAAAGATTTGCTAGTGAGAATAAGGATCTCATTTCAAATGTATATAGTCTTGTGTGACACAACAAACGATATATAAATAAATAGGTAGACAACTATTGTCAATTACTTCACTATGTAACTCCTTATATTTTGCCTCTTAAATTATTTTGATCAAGTGTGACACATCCGAATCAAAATTATCCAAGTTAAGTCCAACCTAGCACTTCCATATATGTGAAGAGAAAAATATCGTCCTTATGTGACACAACAAAATAGTAATGTTCAATTCCTTAATAAGCATCAAATGTGATAAAGCAACATCTTAAATATTTAATACTTGCCTTATGTGACACAATAAATTCATATTAAATATTTAATACTCTATCGTTTTACCATGCTAGAAGGCGACGTTAGATATTCCAAATATCTTTGAACGTTTAGGACTTAATATGATTTCTTTGAGGGATTTGTTATTATTAGTCCCATCTTGTTTAGCGCGCACGCACACACACACACACATATATATAAAATACACGTCATATTATTAACAAGCGAAACATGTTGTATAATATATATATAGTAAACATGCACATATATAATATTATATTTTACCCGAATTGATTATGCACTTTTATTCTAGTTTGGTTCACTAGAGCCACCAAGTGAACTAAAAGGTCAAACCTAAGGTGCAAGAACTAAATTTAAATATAATTATTATATTTAAACTCGGGCTCCATTACAAACGGGTCTTCAAGCGCTCCTTGCTCCTTGGTCTTCAATTTTTCAAAATAATTCGAACTAATCTTATTACATAAACTATTTAAAATAAATAGAAACTTTAATCAGCAGTCAAGGGGAAGTACATAGGAGGAAGATATAATTTACATCAAGAAAACCTAGAGAAGACGAAGTACGCAGACCCCATTATAAAAACTCATTCATTTAAGCATCCTTTAAAATAAATCCAATCGCACATTGGTCAATAGTCCATAATCAATCTTTATTTACTATCATACATATCTCCATATGCATCAATAAATAATACTCATCTCATGAAATTAAAACATTCAATATATATTGATATCATTCAATGAGCAATTTAAGTTAATATAAAATCCAATTTCAACTCAAATTAGTTATCATGGAATCTAATTCTAACTCTAATTATCTTTATTTTAATCCTTTTTCAAATCAAAATAAACCTTTTGTCTTAATTTTGAAAACTGCACACACAAAAATAAATTAAAATCAGATTTTATGCCAGACCGGCGCCCCCCGCGCTAGTCCTGCAGAAGACGACGCGCCCCGCGCCATATCAGCGCGGCTTGTGCCACTGCCGATTTCAGGTTTTTTCAAATAGCGAACTTTGTTATTTTTCTCCAAAAACATGATTTTACATCAACAATAATACCCGATCAAATTGTTTTAAACATATATCAACATATATATGAATCAAAATAATTAATAATTCGTATAAAGTTTGGCTTTGATACCACTGTTAGGTTTGTATATAACGCGAACATGCAATCAAATTACATAAATAAAGCGGAAGCACGATAAAATTAGATTTTAAATTTTATACAAACCATCATCATGATATTTCTTTATGCATAATTATTAATTAAATGAAAGAGATAGAGAATAAGAATTATACCCTTGTAGAATTCTAGCTTCCTCATGTACAAGTTCACCTCCAATTCCTTCGCGTTCTCCTTGAATTCCACCTATTAAATTCCTTCCTTTGATCAACGTTAGCCACCCAAGTGTTTGGCCTCTAGAGGTGATCCACCAAAAAATAATACTTGTTCAATAAGATGTGTGTTGACAAAACCCTAATTTCTATCTCTATAAAAATTTTAAGTACTCTCCACAATTCTTATGCAAAAGTGTGTAACCCTAATCTATGATAAGACTTCTCTTATTTATAGATGTAGAAAAACCCTTCCCTAAACTATTTAGGATTAGAGTTTCTATTCTAATTAAACTCCTTTAATTAAATTAAACTCTTAATCTAATTAGAAATTAATGAGTACTTCTATTAATTAATTCTCAATCCATATTAGGAATTAAATAATAGTAATAGTAATAATAATAATAAGACTCATCTTATTAGTTTATATTTAATAGTTTTAAAATATTAATTAAATAATAAATATTAAGCTATTTAATTTATTCTATCTCCGTAGATTAAATTAAATACACTTAACTTATTATTACAATTATGTCATTTACTTCTTAAACAAATATTTTTCTTTTGCGGTGTGACCTTTTAGGTTCTTCATATTAAACCGGTTGTGAATAAATCAATTAGAACAATTCTAATCTTATTTAAATAAATAAATTAAACTATTTAATTTATTTAATTAAATAATATTTATTCTACAATAAGGGTGAGTCCCCTTAGCGATCAACGACTTTTCAGATAATATATATTTCAACATTAATCACAAAATAACCTTTCAGTGAATAGTTACCGTATAATTCAATCCTTCTAGCATACAATGTCCCAATCAAATATAAGACATGGAATTACTGTCAAGTCTTATTTTATTTAATTATATGTATTTCAATTCCCAAATGCACAACTCTAAATAATGCAAATTAGAAACTCTTTTCTAATTTCATTCTGCCTTGGCCAAGGACTACTGAGATGTCATTTATCGAATCACATAGGACATTCACATCTTTTACTAGATGTGGTAGATTCTTTGTTGATCATTCACCTATCTCCATATACAACTTATTATACTCAATCATACCCTTTGATATACCTTAAAGGTCTTAAGGGACATGTCAAAGTATAACTCATCATACACAAGATACTATGATGATCTCAAGTCCAAGGATCATTTGTACTACTATCACTAGAGGAATTTCTATTGACAGACGAGTAAAACTCCATTAGGTATTTCTTAGCGAGCCACGTTCAGTGAACTTATTCTCCAATAAGTACTTACATACTTGCTTTAGTGTCTCCACACAAATGATTATGAGATCAATCATCCTCTTCCTAAGAGCAAGCAACGTATGTACTAATCTATCCGGATTTACTAATCCCCTTTTTAGTAATCCAATAGTAATCCAACAATTAGGAACGATTTTAGTTTTAAGTTTTCTAAGAATTTAGATCTCATTAGCACAATCATCATTATGATTCTAAAAGCATTGCTCAAAACTATAGGTTTATCACATTTAATATAACAGCACCATGTAGATAAAGTAAAATGTCTTTAATACTTTTATTAATAAATGAATAAGATTACAAAGTATATGATACATCATATCAAATATGATTGGTTTGTGTGCATACTACTGTTACCCCGAAGGATTGAAATAGATATCTTCCATTGGGTGAATAAAAAATATTGGGTCACTTGTCACCAATTAGATATTTCTAATATTCTATTTCAAATTCAAATATCAATTTTTGTTTTCACGAGTTTATTTTATTTTTGCCAAATTTTAGGGTTAAGGTTAAATATCATTAATTTTTTCTCTAATTTTTTGTTATTAATTATCTATTTAGCTTTGATTCGTATTTATTTTTAATCATTTATGTTAATTAGTATATCCGTGCGACGCGAGATCTTTAATTTTATATTATATATTGAATTTTTTGACATGTGTGTCATTTGATGTCATATTTAAGTCAATAAAGACATGAATTGTGAATCATGTATAATTTTGTTTTAAGACTATACTAGTGGTATTTGATTTGTTCATCTTATTAAATTTATTATTTAGTTTTTTTATTATGTTGTGAATTTGTATTTGATATTTTGAATCAAAATGGATAAATATTTTTCAATATTTAGCGCTACAAAACTTCATCGATCTGAATTTTCCTGTGATAAACATGCTTAAGTGTGAATTAATTATGTCTCAATTCAAGTAATAAAGTCTTAAAGAATGATTTGTACGGATTTTTACGTGTTTTTTATTAAAATTGATATTTGATGAATTTTAATATTTTTTATTAAATTAATTATAAGAGTGTTCACGCCTTTGTCTAAAATCTTGCGTTCGCCTCTTACCATAATTCTATTATCTTATCTTTTAAAGTACTTTACGTTACTCGCACTCCTAAAATTTCTCGATAAATGTATCATTTTGCATATCTCAAAAACATATCACTATAAACCATGTCCTAACACATAAAAAACGTAAAATGCCAACTGTCCTAATTAAGGTAAAGGAAGGATTCAATTCTTGCATCATCATTTTCAGAACAATACGAAGAAATTATCAAATAATAATAATTCTACGCGTTTGAGTTTACATAAAAATTTTGATTATGTCTACAATTTTTTAAATTTGACGTTTGAGTACACATAAAGCCATCAGTTATGCCAAAACTCAATAAAAAAGAAGTAGTAGTACTATAAAACAAAGGTTGGGGTTGGTGAATGGGGTCGGAGAAGATTGAAAATTAGAAATATTCAAACAGCTTTATCGGTATTCCCAGCGCCCGCCACAATAACGACTACTTAAGCACCATGAGATCATGATAGACTGCACAAATCTCAAAACTATATCAATAATTTGGTGTTTTTATATAACAACAAGAATCTTGTTGTTGTATATTGAAAAAAAAAAAAATTTATTTTTAAAAAATTAATATTTTTACAAGACTTCTCGCATGAATAATAAATAGATCTCACCTTTATTTAGATGAGATTTTATAAAAATATTGTTTTTTTCTTGTGAAAATAATAATTTTTTATTTTTATTGTTAGTAAATATTAACTAAAAGTATACATTCAAATATTTTCACACAAAAAAAATCTCATTTATATATAAAAAAAATTGTTCAACAATTTTTACTTGTTTTTTAAACTAATAATAAGTATTAAATGACATATTGTACTTAGTATAATAATATAATTTCACCGTCATTAAATTATACATTTAATATATTTAAAAAATAAAAATTTTGTTATGTATTACGATAAATTTATGTCGACTTACAATTACGAAACTTCGTAAATGAAATTAAATATAAAAAAAGAAATATATATACACAATCAAATAGTCAATTAAACATTCGTCAATATATATTATATTCCTAAAAAATATTTAAAAATATTATTTAAATAAATTTCTTTTTCCAAAAGAATTTTTTTTTAAAAAAAAGTATAAATATAAAAATATATTAATAATTAATTCACCAACTCGTAATAAATATTCAACGCTCTTTTATCCAACACGTGTCATTTTCCCACCAACAAAGACCAACTCACACCCAACTACTTGCAACAATGACTCTTTATGTGCATATTACAGGAAAACCCACTCATGCTGGGCCCACCAAAAGCCGACCAATTCCTAACCGCTAAGGGTTGGTGAAACTCATTTCCACTATATATTTTCCCCCACTATATTGCCCTCTCCCTTCAGAATCCAAATAAAATCGCCACCGCATTTTTCAACTCCTCCATGTCGGAAAGTCCAGCGCCACCGCCAAACTTCTGGGGCGACATGCCTGAGGAAGAATATTACACATCCCAATGCGTAAAAAACACCAAATCTTATTTCAAAACACCCCACGGCAACATTTTTACTCAGTCTTTCTTGCCTCTAGACAATGATGTTGATTTGCCGGTGAAGGGGACACTGTTTATGACTCACGGTTATGGTTCCGATACCGGCTGGCTTTTTCAGAAGGCTTGTATTACATTCGCCAACTGGGGCTACGCCGTCTTCGCCGCCGACCTCCTTGGCCACGGCCGCTCCGACGGCATCCGTGGATATATCGGAGACATGGACAAGGCAGCCGCCGCCTCACTTTCCTTTTTCCTTAGCATTCGCCGGAGCGAGCAGTACCGGCACTTACCGGCTTTTCTGTTTGGAGAGTCCATGGGTGGGGCCATCAGCATGCTCATGTACTTCCAATCGGAACCGGACACGTGGACTGGATTGATCTTTTCGGCCCCACTCTTTGCGTGTACTGAGAACACGAAGCCACCAAAGGTAACGATGAGAAGCTAATATTTTTTTATTTTTTTTTGGTATATTTTTTCTTGATAGAACATGCTATGATTAATTTTATTTAAAAAGTAATTTTTTTTAGTGAAAAAGGAGATACCTAGAGGCAATATTTAGTTTTTTTTTTAGATAAATGTAACTGTACAAATATTAATAACGTACAAAAATATTTGAATATATTACTTTTCATATAATTTAGTAATATGTTCTGTACAAATGAAAGATTAATAAATTAAGTTGTTAAACAATATATTTATTTTATAATATTATAATAATGGCCTTCACGGTCTCAAATTAAATAAAATTTATATTTTCTCATATTTGTGTAGGATTTTTTCATCTGTATGATTAGATTTTATTAACTGATTGTGAAACTATGACATATAACTTACATACCCTAGAGAGTATCTCTCGTTAGCTTTTTTATTTATTAGTATTATAGTACCTCTGTTCACAATTATAAGATCAATGAGTAATACTTTTTAGATAGTTACAATATTTATTATTATATTTCCTAAAATTAATGGAATGTATGTCAATTTTAAGTTCAAAATATCTTAAGTTTATAATTTTAAAAAATCAATAATGATTTTATATTTTAGATCAGAGAGCGTGTGTTCTCACTTAATCTAATTCCGCAAACAAATGTGTTTGTTATGTAAGAATTGAGATAATAAAATAGTTTAAGTTAATTCCTTTAATAATACTTAAACTTGATTAGTAGATTAGTCAAGTTTAGTGAAGTTTAAGCCTCTTGATAATATTAACTTTAATTGAACTAAATCGATCATGAATTCAAATAATTCACCAACTTGAAGTACAAGCTCAATTATTAAAAGAAAAAGAGAGTCGAGCTTAATCAATTTGTTAAAATTCCCATTGTGACTATTTTATAAAATTTGTATTTTGTACTTATTATCAGACTTTTTTCTCTTCATTGCTGTGAGGATTTCTTTTCTCCTTATCACGAGACATGTTAGTAGTGTAAGTTTATTGATATTATCTATCGGCAGAGGGGATAGTGACATCGGTCTTGAAATTGTGTCATAAATTCTTTTTTCCTTTTGTTCATACAAGTTCGGTTGTTTTGTAATTTTTTTTATAGTTTTATTCTCTAATTTGAAAAAGATACTACTATATTTTTTTAATATAATTGAAAACGTAACGCGTGTCACAATTACTAGTAACTAAATAATTCATTAACTTAATTTAAGTTATAATGATATTCTTTGATAATATATAGAAAGTTTTAAAAAAAATTGTGATTACCTAGGTTCATCTAGGTAGTCTCTATGATATTGATAAAATCTGTAAACTTTGTTCCATTAGGTACATTTGTTTATGTATGGATTGATGTTCGGGTTAGCGGACACATGGGCATCAATGCCGGCGGATAAGATGATGAGTACGGGCGCCATTAAGGACCTAGACAAATTGAAAATAATGATCCAAAATCCGAGACGATATACTGGCCGGCCGAGGGTAGGGACTAAGAGGGAAGTGGCTAGGGTGTGTGAGTACATTCAGAGAAATTTTCATAAAGTTACGGCGCCATTTCTGACGGTTCATGGCACCGACGACGGCGTCACGTGCCCGACGGGATCATCGAAGATGTTGTATGAAAAGGCAGCTAGTCTTGACAAGTCACTGAAGTTGTATGAAGGTATGTATCATTCACTGATACAAGGGGAGCCTGATGAGAATGTTGATATTGTCTTGGGAGATATGAGGACTTGGATTGATGAGAGAGTCAAGATTTATGGACCAAAATATAATGGTAATTAATTAAATCGTATGATGCATATATTATTGAAATGGTTAAGTGGATATATTGTTGATTTAGTATCGATTTAGTATCGAAATGTAAAATTAATTTGTTATTTGATTTATCATTTTTAGCGTATTTTGTTTAAGAATTGACAAAATATATTTATGTTGTCTTGAACATGTGGGTTACTTCTATCGACCCACTCTAAGAATGTTTATATTGTTTTGGGGGATATGAGGTCCTGGATTGATGAGAAAGTTGAGATGTTTGGACCAAAATGTAATGGTAATTAATTAAATCATATGCACATATTATTAAAATGGTTTAAATTTTTCAATAAACTAGTACTAACTGTGTATCAAAGAGACAAACGTTGATTCACGAGAATTGGGCCTATCACATTTAAACATTTTTTTGTAACATGATCATCATTTAAGCTTATTATGTTTACCAAGACAAATACGAAGTATTTAAGTTCAATTGGGGAAGAAGAAAAAGATTAAAACTAGGAATATTGCTAAAAATTAGTGAGACAGTCCTGACCTAACCTCAACAACTATGCTTTCAGCTTGGTTAAGTATATTTATTTAATGGAGCACTAGTTTCTTCTTGTTACTTCGCATGCTATATTAACTATATATGCTAAAAGAGATTTAAGATTTATTAATAAAAGTACATCATTCATCATTTAATTAAATGGTCGTTTAATTTTTTTTATATAAATCTCCATATTATATATGTTATGGTTTATGTGTATAAATAAATATTATACACAAAAGATATAAATCATATATAATATATAAATAAAAAAATAATTATTTATAACTTAAGATGATTTAGAGATATTATCTTGTAGGTTAGAGTAGTACTTTAACATAGATGATTTATCTTGATCATGAAAGTTGGACTTCTAATTAAAGTACTAGTGCATTAACGGTGTGCATTAAACGGATTATGTGATAATATTTTATTTATAAAATATTTTCACATAAATACTAGTTTGTGAAATTTCTTAATTTTGAAATAATAATGGACTTAATATTGTTATATATATATATATATATATTAATTTGATGTTTCAATAAGTGAGATTACATCGTGTTAATTAATACCTCGGAATGTCAATTAATATATTTAATTAATATTAGGAACATTATTATTGTCAAAATATCTATAAGATTTTTCATAAGATAATTTATCATTGATCATAGAATCTTGGCCAAGTCTTTTAATATTTATTATTAAAAGGGTTGATTTAATTGTTAAATCAATTTATGATCAAATAAAGATAAATTATGGACTTATGAAATTAGTATAAATGTATCGGAATTACATTAATTGATTTTGAAATATTTATGTACCTTTATAGAAGAAATATTTATAGTTTACTAGTAAAGGGTTTATTTAATTAATTCCTGGATTGAAGTGCAATTACAATTATTTAGTGGAATTAATTGTAATTAATATTTATTTGAATATTATTATTAGATAATACTATTTAGATAAGTATTGGAGTCAAAAGAGAAATTCCTTAGGATCCTTTTCCTAGTCTAATATGGATCAGATTCTTAAGAGAGTGTAAGGATCAATGTTATTACATATATCATTGATCAGAAACGTATTTTGGGACTTTTTCCATCAGAAGAAAATATCAAATTTCGTATTCTCTTTCAGCCTAAGAAAAATATAGTTAGAGTTTTTTCAGAAGGGTACTTTGGAGGCTACACTCCAAGTTCAGCATAAAGTCATAGAAGGGAAGATCTTGAAGATACAGGAAACTGTACGGATATTCAAAACGTGTTAATCCAACCAAACACTAGGTAATAAATTTGTACTTTAGATACATGATATATATATATATATATATATATATATATGTTGTTTCGTATAAAATTATAAAAATGATCTTCTTTTTTTTAAACCTATTTTCAGAAAATTATTCTAATAATTTGGTGTATTTTTCATATATATATATATATATATATATATATATATAACCGAATAAAACTTCGAACATCTCACAATTTTTTCTCTAATTATTTTAAATTTTCGATTTTAAAAAAATTACGCACACATGCAAATGTGTGCCACGTGTGTCCTAGTATATATAGATAGATAGATAGATAGGGGCAGGGATTGTTTAATTTCATCTGTCATTGAGAATCTAAGTTAGCATTGTTGAAGTGATTTTTTAAGTTTAAAGAGTTGAAGTGATATCTGAATAAACGGATTTTGGGATAAATACTCCATAATTAACTGTCGGGTTAGTTTTATTTTTGGAGTAATGAAATAAGTCAATATTATAAATCAAATGATAGGAATTGATTTAGTTATACTTATTGTAAGTATATATATTTTTGGTGTATTAAATGAAATGGAGGAAAGGTATGAAGTATATTTCAATTCAACTTTTTTTTTATGCTTAATTATTATTTTTTGAGGACGAAATTGTTTTAAGGAGAGAAGAATGTAATAATCCAGATTTTTGTTAATAATTAAATATTAATTGATTTTATTTTATAAGAGTGTAATTGAATTGGAAAAGGTAAGTTATTAAAAAAAAATTCTTTCTTCCTTGTTTCGTTTGGAAAGTTAAATTCTTTTAATAAATAATTAAATAATTTATTAAATTAAAATTAAAGAGTTCATTAAGGTTTTGGTAACTTGTATATTATTTTCTCTTTATATTTAAAGAGTGGAGATGTAACCCTAATCCTATTTTAATTTGATTAGTTGAATTCCTGAGTAAAATATTTATACGTACTGCAACCCATTAAAAAATCATAATTAATTCATCTAATATCAAAATTAAGTGAATCCAAAGCTTATTTCTTCAGTTTTTCGTCTTTTACAATTGTGAAGAAGGAAGAAAAGTTATTTGACGTCATCTTCATGCCTTAAATTGGTAAAAATCGCAACCTATCACAATTCCCGTCACTAGTTTCAACCCTAATTTTGAAAATTCGTAACTCAGTCATATTAACTCCGAATCGAATGATTCTTGAACGTATTTTGTGTATCTTGTTAGTCTGATTTGATGATGATTATATGTGATATGTGTTTACATGTTTATGTGTTTATATGTGATTATGTGTTTATATGTTTACGTGTTTATGTGATTATGTAATGATAAATGTGACTGCATGATTATGTTATGATGTATGTCAAAATCTATGTACTTTATGGTAAAAGATAAATATGTTTAAAAGTATAATTGAACCAGCAAGTTTTGTAAAATCCTTAATAATAAGTTAATGTACAAAGACTTAGAATGAAAAAGATCAAAGTTGTTAGATTAATCTTTTGAATAAATAAGATTAAGTGGATCATAAAGTTACTCTGCATGATCATAATGTAAACATTGTTAGCAGAATAATCTAAGTGTTTGTAGAACAACATGATTAATGTATATTTGTAAAAGTAAATATTATAAAGTCCTTATATAAAACACATGTACAAGGACTTAGATTAGAAACATCAAATTTGTTAGGTTGATCTTACAGTTAATCTCAATGTATAGTCAATAGACTTAATTGCTCGTTGAGTTACTCTGTCAATTCGTAACATGAAGATGATAGAACACAAAGTCAACTCATGCTCGTAAAGCATCAGGTGAATCACAGAGTTTATTCTATCTCGAAAAGTAAAGTTCAAAATGGTAAAGTAAATAGATGAATGCAAAAGCTATCTCAAAGCTAAAGGAGGAATCGCAGAATTTACAAAAGAGATTGTAAAGCTATCTTTGGAATCATAAAGTGAAAACTAAGATAGCAAAGTAAAGAAATAGATCGCATAGTCAACTCTTGTTGGTAGAATATCATATGGATAGCAGAACTCACTTCAAGGTGTAAAATAAATAAATGATCGTAAAGCTGCAAGGCTATCTCAAAACTAAAGTAGGATTCACAAAATCTATAACAAAGATCGCAGAATTACCCTATGAACTGTAAAGTGAAAGTTGAGATAGCAGAGCAAAGAGAAATTTGCCTAAGCATCATGGGAGATAGATCACAAAGCACTTACCATTCGTAAAGTTCACTTTGATTCGTAAAGTAAAGATCAGTTCGTAAGGTGAACAACAAATCGCAAAGTCAAATAAAGTGCTTGTTAAGGAAAAGACTGAACGAAGAGTACTACAAGCAGATCGCTGAGTAAAAGTCATATCGTAAAGTAACTCAAGGATCGATTAGTTGAGACAAAATCTCAAAGTCAGCTTCTGAATCGTAAAGTAACATTCATAGAGTTGATCATAGAATGGAATCGTAAAGTACTACTCTTGCGTGGAGTTAAGTTAGATCTGACAATAGACTGACATGGACTAATACAGATTTGAGATCCTGATGCATTCTTCAAATATCCTTGGTAGAAATCAAAGATCAAAAAATGTGTCCACTGGCTAGTTTGCTGAAAGTGACATATCAATGGTGTTAGGGGTGAAAGCAGACTGATGTGACAGGAAAGTCAAAAAGCAACTGACTTAAACGTCAACATCAAGAATCCCAGAAGATCTGAAGCATTAAATGCATCAATGAAAACTCTCCAACGGGAAAATATATGAAAGACTATAAAATGCAACAAGATTCAAATTGAGAGAAAGATGAGAGTACAGATCATCATCCCAGAAGAACACAAAGCTGAATTTATCAAAAGTAGAGCAAGCTCTGCTCTACGACTTAAGATGTGTTCAAAGCTGCTAAACACCTGAAAGAAGCCGAGCCTTATTACAAAGCTTAGTAGCACCTCAACAATTAATCAACAGTGATCATCTTGGTTTAAGTGACCATTATTCTAAGTCTAAGTGACTTGAAGGGATCTTAGTGATCTTTGGGTCTTAGTGACCCTATTCCGAGACTAAGTGACTCGAAAGAATCTAAGTGATTTAGAGGACTAAGTGTCCTGGTCTGAGTGACCAAATTTCTGAGACTAAGTGACTCGAAGGAACCTTAGTGGTTCAGTTGTAAAAATCTTAGTGATCTACATCCTTAGTAAAAGAGTGATCTAGGAGTTATTCAGTCTCCGAACTACTTAAAATCTCGCATATGTTTTTTACTTTTCTGCACTTACTTTCTGTCATATTATTGTTTGTATGACTTTCAACCAAATACACTAAATTTAGAACTGAGATTTCTTTTATTCTTTAAGGGGGTTTTCTAAAAATATTCTGCCATAATCGATCAATTCTGATTAACTAATTATTTGGTGATATTCTTAATAAGTTAAAATTCAAAAAGAGGATCTATTAATTGCCTTTAGGAAGCAACATATCTTTTCGAGAGCTATAATTTTTATGAAGAAATGAATAGATTTTAAAGAATCTAGAAAACCCAAAAGTCAGATTTTTACTGCTGCGTATTGAGAAAAGGCGAACAAAAAAGATAAATATTATTTCGTATTTTGATTTTAAGTTTAGTTATGAGGGTTTTTAAATTAAAGATTATTTTTAACTAAAATATAGATATTGAATTAGATATCATTATAATCCGAAAGATGAGATAAATTTATATAAAGAAATAAAATTTGATTGAATATATAAACGTTAAAATTTGAAAATCAATTTTTATATTTTAAGGTATATTGCGTGGGTTATATCTCTTAATTCGACCTTTGAATCGTTATAATTTTTGGATATGTTATACATATATAAGCTAAGAATATATTCACCAATTTTGAACCGTTAAAGATTAACGTATGATTTGTTATGAATTTTAAGAAATGGCTGATTTGAAATTTTTGTAGCAGAATTTTCAACAACAAGTTCTAATATTTAAAAATATATAACTTAATAATTTTAAATCTGATTTGGATGATTCTTGAGGATAAATTGGAGTATTTAAAGTCTATGACTTGCGTACCAGAATATCGTTGGACTTACATTCTCTCCACTAATTCTTAGGTTCAATCGGAATTCCTTTTGTGCACTCCGTTAAATCTTAGGTAAATTATCAGAGAAATTAAACAGTCACTGCCCCTATCTATCTATATATATCTGAATAAATGGATCTTCAAAGAGTTTATAGTGAAATTCAATTTTTAGGCTCACACTAATCAGTGAATATGAAATGTTATGGGGGGTGTGTGGATGAATCATTAGTTTAACTGGTGGTTGAACCCTTTATAGAAATAGTAACATTACAAATATATAAAAATATATTGTTAACAAACTAATAAAATGAAGAAGTTGTCCAATATGATCAAAAGCGTTTAATCTTAAATTAAAAAAAAACTTTAGTAACAATAAATATTTAAAAATAAAAATAAAAATCGATTCACTAGGTCAATTTGACTGGTCTTACTAATTGAACTTTCAGTTCGACTGCTGGTCAATGAATTTAATTAATTTATTAGTTAAATTAGTTTAGTTTAGTCAAATCAGACCAAACATAGAATCGATTCTTGGTCTAACCGATTCAACTAGCCAAACAGATTTTCAGAACATTATCCAAAACATATAGTATATCATATATAGATGTTGTTGGAAGGATTTGACCTTGCTAACTTGTAGGGGTGAGCAATTCGGTTATATCCGAACCGAATAGCTTATTCGGATATAACCGAACACTGAAATTTTTAAAATTTAGCTATCCGAATTACTAACCGAATCAGGATATAACCGAATTACCGAATTATCGAATAACCGAAATTTTCATTCGGTTATTTTGGTTAATAACCGAAATTAAGTCCCATTTTATCAAATACAAAAAATCATTTCAAATGGAAAGATAAGCACATTAATCCACAATATCTGCTCTAACACTGAGAAAATGAAAACTGAAAAGCCATCATCTTCATCTCCAAAATCAGCTCGATTCCACCACTGATACTCAACATAAATAAAACCCACATGTAATAAACACTAGAAGGCATACCCACCAATCCAAACCCTCAATGGCCTTGAGGGTTTCTCTCGAATCGTAGTTAACAACCCAAACACCGACACCACCACAAATGCCAGGTTCCATATCAGGTCAAGAAACAAAAAGGGCTTTGCTTTCGACAAACTATAATCCATGAGGGGCGGCTTAGTGAAGCCATCAACACAGTCTCCGATTATAATCTAGTAGTCAGCGCCGGAGTTGAGACGGGTTAAAGGTTTCCATAAGGCCTACAGAAGTGACCCGTGAGAGATGGGTCAATCAAATTATGCTCTTCTTCTTGTTTTATGGCAAGAAACAAAGACTACAATACTAGGGATTTGGCTGCGGAGGAGAGTCGGCAGACTTGAGACTTGAGAGGCAAAATGACTATTGAGAGATCAGAGTTAAAAGAGTGTAGGGCTTTAATTTTTTTTAATCTATTCGGGTATTTCGGTTACCCGAATACCAATATTTCACTAACCGTTCTTAAACCCGAATACCGAAATAATAAAACGGTACTAACTGAATTGAAGCAAATAACCGAATAACCGAATTAATTCGGTTAAAAAAATTCGGTTATGATCGGTTTTTCGGTTATATCTATTTTTTGCTCAGCCCTACTCACTTACCATAAAAGGTGAGACCATGAGAAGTGATAGACTCCACGGCACGCTTGCGTGAGGTGGTCGTCACCCGGATCGTTTCTAACAAGTTGATAGGATGGATAGCTTGCAACACCTTAACCCCTCGCATATATATAGACGGTAATCTTGGTACAATTGATTGCTTAGGAAATTTGCGGAGGATGAACACCAACGACACTTCGACCCCTCGCTTATATTGAAGCGGTAATCTCGGTACTATCGACGATTGATGCGGTAGAAGACGCCACACACAACTATGAATGGTTGTATGATAAGTCAATTATGAATCTAAAAAGAAGAACTAAGGAACACTTAGGAATTCTTCAAAGAACCACAAGTAGAGGAACAAACTCACAATAGTATTGATAATCTGAAAATTGATATGAATGAATGATTTTACATCCTAGCATCACTTGGTATTTATAGGAACTCATGGTGTGCTAAACCATCATCATAAGTCAAGATCTAACAACTAATCACATCACATGTATCAGCCACCCAAAGAATTTAACAATCCAAAACATGTGATGTGTTAAAAATCCAAATCAGACAACTATAAACTGATCAGCACATTGCAAGCTATTTTCACACCTGATAAATTTCGAATTTGGACTTGGGCCAAGAATGAAAATTGTAGCCCTGGAATTTCTAATGAATTTAGGCTTTTGAATCACCTCATTTGGAGTTTGGAAACTCAAGTTATGGCCAAAATACGAACTGATGTCAAACTAGTCCAAAAGTGCGGAAATGTTGATTCTTTTGTGTCGGTTCGGGTATGCTTGCTTCCAATGTGTTTATGAACTTCGCGTGCTTGTAACCCGTCTCTATAACCTCTATGCTCGATCCAACCTCGGTCCATAATTTATGAATCATCCCGTTAAGTCCTTCTTTGAAGCGTTTAGCTCGTGTCCTCGTAATGGGTCCAAGTGGCATATGCAATGGATCCACTTATGTTTTGTCAAAGGCTTGTGAACTAAGGATGTCCTCATCAAGAAGGCCAGTCATTGGAATACTCTAATAAAGACAGATTTCTTTTCTTCCCCAAAATTAGAATGCTTTCCTTAGCTAATACTGATTGATTCACCGCAACTTCTCGTTTCTCGCTTAGCTCTGATCTGGTGTTGTCACTCACAGTCTAAGAAAGGTAGTCCTTTTATTAGGTAGTGTTTGATTGCATCTTAACGGCTCACATCTTAATGCATTTTAATGCATCTTAATATGGTTCTCTAAATAGTTTAAATTTAATTTTGTATCTTAATGATTTAGAGACATTCAGAGAAAAAAATTATATCCCAATTTCAAATATTAAAATATATTAAAATATAAATTGTTAAGATACATTCAGATACAATCAAACACCATAAGTGTTGGTTCTAGGGTGGGTGGGAGATAGAACATAGCCGGTACTGTTTTCCTTTTTTTTCAAAAGTCGGTTTAGCGGTCAAGGTCAGGCAGTTAGTGGATATGCTGTATAATTTATGGACCGGCCCATAAGAAACATAGTCTAATAAACAACTGTTTTTCTTAAAACCGAAGCCTCACCTATAACTGCTGGCCTTCTTAAATGATTGTGGAAACTAACCTAGTAAAGTAGTACCTATGTGTGAATGATTAGAAATTAACTATTATTTTTAAAGAAAAGTTTATTTTTTTTCAAACGTATCCCTATGTCTATAAATTGTTGTTTATCGGAAAATTATTATTTTAATAATCAAACAATTTATTATATTATTTTTTGAGTCGCAGTATTTTTATCCATTTCTTTTCGGGCTGAATAGAGATTATGACATGTTTTATAAATAATTTCAACTTTAATGCATTTATTCACATGTCTAGCTGATTGAAAGTGGGGACCCAAAAAATACAATTTATACTCCTCCCTTTCGTTCCTTTTTAATTGATATTTTAAAAAAAAAAATATAAAAATTAAAAAATACGATTAAAGTTTTGTCTTATTGAGTAAAATGAGTGTAAAATCTTAACATTACCCTTTAAAATTTATTGAAAAAAAATAAAAAATTAACAAATTAATATTTAATATAAAGATAATATAGTAAACTAAATTATTAATTCTTCTTTGAAATTTACAAATAATAAATAAAAAAAAATAAATCTTATTCTCTAAAAAGACAAAATAAAAAGAAACGAAGAGAGCATATAATTAGACCAAATTTCCTTTCTTGCACTTTTTAATTAATAATTGTGCCTAGGTGGGGACATTAAAAGAATTATTTTTATTATTAATTAAATACAAATGTACTTCTAAGTAATTGCTCCATAGACCCTATATCTATCTATATGAAAAAGAAATTATGTAACGAAAAGGATTCTTATTTCTTTGTTGTACTTTTTAATTAATAATTGTGCCTAGGTGGGGATATTAAAAGAATTATTTTATTATTAATTAAATACAAATGTACTTCTAAGTAATTGCTCCATAGATTCTATATCTATCTATATGAAAAAGAAATTATGTAACGAAAGGGATTCTTATTTCTTTGTTGTACTTTTTAATTAATAATTGTGCCTAGGTGGGGATATTAAAAGAATTATTTTATTATTAATTAAATACAAATGTACATCTAAGTAATTACTCCATAAATTCTATATCTACCTATATGAAAAAGAAATTATGTAACGAAAGGGATTCTTATTTCTTTGTTGTACTTTTTAATTAATAATTGTGCTTAGGTGGGGATATTAAAAGAATTATTTTGTTATTAATTAAATACAAATGTACTTCTAAGTAATTACTCCATAGACCCTATATCTATCTATATGAAAAAGAAATTATGTAACGAAGGGATTCTTATTTCTTTGTTGTACTTCTTAATTAATAATTGTGCCTAGGTGGGGATATTAAAAGAATTATTTTTTTATTAATTAAATACGAATGTACTTCTAAGTAATTGCTCCATAAATTCTATATCTATTTATATGAAAAAGAAATTATGTAACGAAAGGGATTCTTATTTCTTTGTTGTACTTCTTAATTAATAATTGTGCCTAGGCGGGGATATTAAAAAAAATTATTTTTATTATTAATTAAATACAAATGTACTTTTAAGTAATTGTCCCATAAATCCTATCTCTAACTATATGAAAGAAGAAATCTTGTAACAAAGGGGATTCTTATTTTTTTATTGTACTTTTTAATTAATAATTGTGTCTAGGTGGGGACATTAAAAGAATTATTTTTATTATTAATTAAATATGTATTTAAGAAAAATTACGAGAAAAATATAATGAATAGAATTCTCATCCTATGAATTACTCTCACGAGTTATTTTACTTTCTAGAAGGCCATGCTATATATTTATAGTAGTATTAAGAAATGTTTATTGATTGATTTAATTTCCTTAAATTGGCTATAACCCACATCAAACCTACCATTTCTTTATAACCTTGATAAGCAAATAATAATGCCGTCTGGTAATCAATTACACGCGTTTTAATGATCTACCAAAAATAACGTACTAATTATGTTTATGTTTGTCCTCTTATATATAATTAATTTTTTTTTTAATAAAAAAGTTACCAAAATATTAAGCAAATTTACAGCATTTGAATTTTGATAATGAAAAATGTGCATATTTCTCTCTCTCTCTCTCTCTCTCTCTATATATATATATATATATATATACACACACACACACCCCTCTCCATGTTTCTTGAATACACACTTCATAAAAAGCAGGAGAGAAAAAAACCCATCTCTGTTTCTTGATTTTTTCTTACAAGTTGTTAGATTTCTTGGCTTAAACATTGTTCTACATACATTTTATTTCTTTTTAAAAAAATATTATTCGTTTAGGAAATTTCAATGGATGGGAGTGATTTGTATAGAGCAAGAAGCAACAGTTTAAGGGGTAATACTAGCTCATCAATCTGGAGAAACAATGGTATGGATGTTTTTTCGCAATCATCACGCCATGAAGAAGATGATGAAGAAGCTCTAAAATGGGCTTCTCTTGAAAAACTTCCGACTTATAATCGTTTGAAGAAAGGCCTGTTACTTGAATCGCACGGCGGCGGCATAAATGAGGTTGACATAAACAAACTTGGAGTTCAAGAGAGGAAGGAGTTGCTAGAGAGGCTGATCAGAGTTGTTGAAGATGATAATGAGAAGTTCTTGTTCAAGCTCAGGGGTCGAATTGATAGGTTCGAGTTTTTCTTGGGTACTTTTTAAAAAGATTCAAACTATTGGGTTTTATTTCTAATTGTGTTGTGTTCTGCAGAGTTGGAATTAATTTACCAAAAATTGAAGTCAGATTTGAGCATTTGAATGTTGATGCAGAAGCTTATGTAGGAAACAGAGCTTTGCCTTCTTTCTTGAACTTCATTATTAATTTGTTTGAGGTAAATATATAGATTAATATATATTACAATCAAGATAGGGAACCGAAAGATACACCTAGAATAAAGTACGGATGCAAATTTTTTCTATAAAAAACACGAGTGATTTTTTGTAGTTTAGTACAGGAAAAAGTTGCATTAGGGTTTTTTTTTTTTCGTGTTTTATACTATAGATTATGATCTTTATGTGTGTATATATCTAAGTATGCAGAATTGATGGTTTTTTCTTCTTGTTATTGAGTAATTTTTCATCCTAACAATTTTTCATTCTGAAAAGGGGTTTTTAAATTATCTACACATACTTCCAAATAGAAAGAAGCATCTGTCTATCCTTCGTGATGTTAGTGGAATCCTCAAGCCCTGCAGGTAATTACATTATGAATAATTCAATCTGTTTGGATATACCCTCTACCCCCACAAAAAAAGTTGTAACTGATTTTATTTTTAGTCAAATCTTAATAATTCAAAATTAATGTGAATTTGTTTGATTTTAATTAATGCAATAATTAATATCGTAAAATAATTGGTACTCCCTCCTTTTTCACAGAAAATGTAATTAATACTTTGTCTAATTGATTAAATTGAGTATATAAAACAAAAATAAATTAGTATTTAATGTTTAGAGATGATATGAATAACTGGGTCATTAATTTTTTCTTAAAATCTACAATCGATAGATAAAAAGAAACATTCATACAAATAAAAAGGAACAGAGGAATATTACTAAGTAAAATGTATTTCAAAAATTAAAATAAATTCACATCAAACACAGAAATTTAGAAATTTTCATATTAACTATGATTAAAGTCAAACAAGACTCTTTTTGTGGAATAGAGACAGTAACTTGGCTTTATATTCTTAGGAAATTCAATTCTTATATTGACTTTTCTGCATGTGTGGTGTTTGCAGAATGACATTACTTTTAGGTCCTCCAAATTCTGGCAAGACAACATTATTGCTGGCTTTGGCAGGAAAGCTTGATCCTGATCTTAAAGTATAATTTCCATGGAGTCTAAATTTTCATATTTGAATTTACTGCTATTAATTAAGATTAACATTTAATCACCATGTAAAAACTGAATATTTATATTTTTCCAATGCTAGTTTTCTGGAAATGTGACTTACAATGGCATTGACATGCATGAATTTGTACCCCAAAGAACTGCCGCATATATCAGCCAAAATGATTGCCATATAGGAGAAATGACTGTCAGAGAAACCTTGGCTTTCTCTGCAAGGTGCCAAGGAATTGGATCACGTTATGGTTAGGACTAAAAAATTTCATTTTCTTAAATATTCATATTACAATGTTGATAATTTAGTTGCTAGTGGATTAGTTAGTGTTTTGTTGGCATAATTTTTCGAAAACATTTGCAGAAATGCTGGCAGAGCTGTCAAGAAAAGAGAAAGAGGCAAATATTAAACCGGATCCTGACATTGATCTCTTTATGAAGGTAAAAACACGACCTTTATCATTATAAGTTGTTTGAACTTTTTCTAGTTTTATAGATACTGAAAAAAACTAGTCTTCTTTAAAAGAAGGACTATTTCGGGGAAAAGGAAGGGAAAAAAGG
The DNA here is from genome assembly GCA_034770075.1 of Aralia elata. Classification (NCBI taxonomy): domain Eukaryota; kingdom Viridiplantae; phylum Streptophyta; class Magnoliopsida; order Apiales; family Araliaceae; genus Aralia; species Aralia elata. Next base: position 85,972,092 of record CM068388.1, read on the forward strand.
GGAAAGTTAGGACGCTATCTTTCTAAAATTGGAAAGAAACAGTACTTTCCCTTTCCCTTTCCATCCCTTTCCCCCAAAATATAACTCAAAAACACCGTCAAGGCTCAATTGCCAGTTCAATAGTACTTTTAGAGTGTTTTTTTCCTCTTAATCATTTCTCCATAGCACAATATCCTCTTCCTCTATGATTCTATGTTCATTTTAGTGGGAATTTGAATCAATCTTTAGTAGTGTCATGCTTTATGGAACTTGCGATTTCATGGTAAAATTTCATTGTTGTTTCCAATGATTCAGGCTGCTGCAATAGAAGGTCAAGAGGCAAGTGTGGTAACAGATTGGATTTTAAAGGTATTAAAATTTACCAAAAAGCACTATCATATTCTAAAAACTTAATAAAAAAAAACAAAAAAAATTGTTCCTTCCCAAACAAATTGCAGATTTTAGGACTAGAAGTATGTGCAGATACTATGGTAGGAAATGAAATGATAAGAGGTATCTCTGGAGGACAAAGGAAGCGTGTTACTACAGGTAGGCGAAATTAAACCCCATTTGGACAGTAAAACAATTTAGATTATTTTTAAATTATTTTTTTTTTGTATGTTGGTAACTATTAACTATACCATTCATTTTCATTAATTCATTATAGGTGAAATGTTGGTTGGACCATCAAAGGCGCTTTTTATGGATGAGATATCGACTGGTTTAGACAGTTCTACAACTTATCAGATTGTGAATTCACTGCGGCATAGTGTCCATATTCTTCAAGGAACTGCACTAATCTCTCTTTTGCAGCCAGCCCCTGAAACTTATGATTTGTTTGATGACATTATTCTCCTATCTGATGGCCAAATAGTATATCAAGGTCCCCGAGGAAATGTGCTTGAGTTTTTTGAATCTATGGGTTTTAAGTGTCCAGAGAGGAAAGGCGTCGCAGATTTCTTGCAAGAAGTAAGTTTAAACTAGGTTCATATCATTTAACTACTTGGTATAAGTTTTAAAGGAAAATGAGCCTTATATAATGAGTCTAAATATTGATCTCATGAAAATTGTATGGTTTATAGGTGACATCAAAGCAAGATCAGAAACAATATTGGTTGAAGAAAGATGAGCCTTACAGATTTATAACAGCCAAAGAATTTGCTGAAGCTTACCAGTCATTCCATGTGGGGCAAAGATTGGGAGATGATCTTGCAACCCCATTTGATAAAAGCAAAAATCACCCAGCTGCGTTGACAAGCAATAAGTATGGTGTTAGAAAGATGGAGCTCTTAAAAGCATGCACCTCAAGAGAAATTTTGCTTATGAAGAGAAACTCATTCATTTACATCTTCAAATCGTCTCAAGTGAGAATTGCTATATCCTATATCAAAATTTTGTCTTTGGATTTAATGCGATATCACTGATGATATTTCATTTATCTTCTTTTAGCTTTTTCATAATGGCATTGATTGCCATGACACTGTTCTTGAGAACTGAGATGCACCGAAATTCAGTAAGTGATGGAGGGATTTTACACTGGTGCATTGTTCTTCTCTGTGAGTATGATTATGTTTAATGGATTGGCAGAGATTACTATGACAATTGCAAAGCTTCCTGTCTTTTATAAGCAAAGGGACCTTCGGTTTTATCCCTCATGGTCATATGCACTTCCTTCATGGATCATCAAGATCCCCATTTCATTTATTGAAGTTGCCCTTTGGGTGTTCCTCACTTATTATGTTATTGGATTTGATCCACATATTGAAAGGTAAAAGTTATAAACAATATACCATGACTATATTATTTTACATATATCTTTTCTCTATAATGATGTTGACGAATTATCCTATTGCAGATTGTTTAAACAGTACTTGCTACTCTTATTGATCAACCAGATGTCTTCTGCATTATTCCGATTTATGGGTGCATTGGGTAGGAATTTGATTGTTGCAAAACACATTTGGTTCATTTTCATTGCTTATAACTTTTTTGCGCTTGGGGGCTTTGTTCTATCGCGAGGTATGGAATGCCTATTGAATTTTTAAATATAGTTTTCTTCTAATCTTTTGTTAGACATTGACCATTTTATTGCCTATTTTTCAAAAGAGAATGTAAAGAAGTGGTGGATATGGGGCTACTGGACATCACCAATGATGTATGGGATGAATGCAATTGCAGTTAATGAATTTCTTGGGGATAAATGGAACATAGTAAGTATTAAGTTTATAGAATTCCCTCTTTGTGACTTGATCAAATAATTTACAAACTAATGAATGGTATCATTTTGCAAAAGGTTCTCCCGAATACAACAGAACCATTAGGAGTTACAGTTTTGAAGGCGCGAGGGTTCTTCCAGTATGCATATTGGTATTGGATAGGAGTAGGGGCAATGGTTGGTTTCGTATTGCTGTTCAATTTCTGCTTTACATTAGCTCTCACGTATCTTAACCGTAAGTAATCTATATGTATCTTTGTTTTGTAATTTGTTTTATAAAGTTAAGAGGTCATGCAATGATAAAGTGCTTATTTCTGCAGCTCTAGGAAAGCCTCAAGCTGTTATACGAGAAGAAAATGAGCCTTCATCACAAGGAAATATGTCCATTGAAAAAGTCAGATCCAAAGGTTAAATTAAGCTTCTATATAGTGGTTGTTTATGCATCAAATTTGTATTCTTTGAAAAAACTTAATAAAACTTAACATTGATCTGCAGGATTTAATAAGAACAAGAAAAAAGGAATGATTCTTCCTTTTGAACCGCACTCCATAACATTTGATGAAATCAAATATTCCGTCGACATGCCTCAAGTAAGTAGAAAGATGAAACAATATAGTGATTATTTGTTTTTAGTAGGTAATGGAATGTAGAAATATATGGCTTAAATACTCAAATATGACTTATTGAAGGAAATGAAAGAGCAAGGTGTAGTTGAAGATAAATTGATGCTTCTAAAAGGTGTGAGTGGAGCTTTTAGGCCAGGAGTTCTCACTGCTCTAATGGGAGTAAGCGGTGCTGGTAAAACAACGCTGATGGATGTGCTGGCCGGTAGAAAAACTGGTGGATACATTGAGGGTCAAATTACAATTTTCTGGGTATCCAAAAAAGCAAGAAACTTTTGCTCGGATTTCTGGATATTGTGAGCAGAATGATATTCACTCGCCTCATGTTACTGTATACGAGTCCTTGCTCTACTCAGCTTGGCTGCGTTTACCTCCAGAAGTTGATTCCCTAAGCAGAAAGGTAGTGAATCTGGAAAACTATTGCAATTTCTTTCATTTTTTGCAAATTTGAGATGTTAAAACAGGCAATAGAGGCAGAGAACTTTAGTTTTGCTGGTCTTATAGTAGTTTTAATCAAAATTAAGAGAAATATAATTACTTTTAAAATACATTGAACTTCAACAAGCCTATTACATAACAAAAGTTTAAGACAATGAATAAGTGATGAACAAAGAACAAAGTTATCGAATAGTATTTAATTCTAGCTTAACTTATGCAGATGTTTGTAGAAGAGGTAATGGAACTTGTGGAACTGAACTCATTGAGGGATGGACTGGTTGGGTTGCCAGGTGTAAATGGTCTCTCAACCGAGCAGCGAAAGAGGCTAACTATTGCAGTTGAGCTGGTGGCAAATCCTTCAATAATATTCATGGATGAGCCAACTTCAGGGTTGGATGCTAGAGCTGCTGCAATCGTGATGAGAACTGTCAGGAACACGGTAGACACAGGAAGAACTGTTGTTTGCACCATCCATCAACCAAGTATCGACATTTTTGAAGCTTTTGATGAGGTAAAGTAAAATTGTTGGTAGATATAATGACTAAGAATTATACTTACGCTATGTTTGGCAACTCAATAGCAAGCTTTAGAATCGGAACTAAAAGCACATTTGCAATTCCAAAAAATTGAAATTTAAACTCCAAGGCTTGGAATTGAGTTGCCAAACGTAGCTTTAGCACTTTCACTTCTTTTTATAGATTCTGAATATCGAAAATGGGGTTGCAGTTATTACTAATGAAGCAAGGAGGACAGGAGCTATATGTTGGACCAGTTGGTAGGCATTCTTGCCAATTAATCAAGTATTTTGAGGTGAGATATAATGAAAAACCATAAACTTCAGGCTATAAATTTACAGTTAAAAGTCTCATGCACTGATGCATGAGCAGTGTTAGGCGAAATTACTCTTCTTTTAATGACGTGTCATGATCCTAACATCACTCGTGTATACACTAACAGTCTATCAAATTTAAACTCGTAGTTTAACTATGTATGTCAATGATTAAAGTGAGTTCTAATTAAAACATGAATTGTTCTTCTTATAAATAAAGGAAATTGAAGGAGTTAGTAAAATCAATGATGGTTACAATCCAGCCACCTGGATGTTGGAAGTTACTAGTTCTAAACAAGAAATGATTCTTGGCGTTGATTTCACACAAGTGTACAAGAACTCAGATTTATACAGGTTGGTTGGCTCAATTTTATTTTCATATTGTTACAGCTAAATAATTTTATACATAAAAGCCAAGAAGTTTTTTCTTATGAATGGCACATATTGCAGGAGAAACAAAGCTCTTATTGAGGAACTAAGTAAACCTCGTCCTGGATCGAAAGATCTTTATTTTCCTACTCAATACACGCAGTCTTTCCCCAGCCAATGTGTCGCTTGCCTGTGGAAACAACGACGATCGTATTGGCGAAATCCGTCATACACTGCTGTCAGATTTCTCTTCACAACTTTTATAGCATTGATGTTTGGGACAATGTTTTGGGATCTTGGTACCAAGAGGTAATATTGTATAAGAGTAACTTGCCATTCATTCCATAAATAGCATTTTTGTTTTTGAAAGTGTGGTGGACCATAAATAGTGAATATTTCATAAATTAATATACAAGTTTAATATTGAATTAGTACAAAAACAAGTTTACCCTTCACTTATTAGTCTCTTTCTCCATCGTTCTCATCTTTATTTGGATTTTATATTTTGTAGGAAAACTCAACAAGATCTCTTCAATGCAATGGGCTCTATGTATACTGCGGTTCTCTTCATTGGCATCCAAAATGCTGCATCAGTGCAGCCGGTGGTGTCCGTTGAACGAACAGTCTTTTACAGAGAAAGAGCTGCTGGAATGTACTCAGCCTTGCCATATGCACTTGCTCAGGTAACTATATAATCAATTTGTTCTCTAACGTTAAATTTTACAAGCATATACACCATGTTCTATATATTTTACAAGAAATATAGTTGTGTGTTAAGCAACTAATTTCCTTCTTTTTTTTTCCTTTTTTTTTGGGTGCAGGTTTTAGTAGAAATACCATATATATTTGTGCAAGCTGTGGTATATGGTGTTATAGTTTATTCAATGATTGGATTTGAATGGACAGTGGCAAAATTCTTTTGGTACTTATTCTTCATGTTTGCCACTTTATTATACTTCACCTTTTATGGCATGATGACTGTGGCTGTGACTCCCAACAACAACATTGCTTCCATTATAGCTGCTTCCTTCTATGGAATATGGAATTTATTTTCAGGATTTATTGTCCCCCGAACTGTAAGTTGTTAAAAATTCAATTAATTAATAACCCGAAAAAAAAATCCAATAATTATATATATATATATATAATTAGTTGAATTTAACAATCTGTCAAACTGTTTGACGAACTGTATTTTATATTAACAGACTGTCAAAACTGTTTGACAGAGGACTGTCTTTTATATTAACAGACCGTCAAACTGTTTGTTAAGTGCTATTAACTAGTTTGTCACTATAAATCATCTTTTTTATACACAAATATGAACTGACATTTTTATGTTTCATCATTTTTCGGAATTTGTTAAACAACAGAGGATGCCTATGTGGTGGAGATGGTATTACTGGGCATGTCCAGTTTCATGGACCCTGTATGGACTGCTTGCTTCCCAGTTTGGAGATGTAAAGGACATGCTCCACGAACCAAATGTTAGCGTCGAGCAATTCTTGAAAATTTACTTCGGCTACCATCACGAGTTTATTGGAGTTGTTGCTGCTGTTGTTTCTGGATTCGCTATTTTTTTCGCATTCATTTTTGCCTTCTCCATTAAGGTGTTTAACTTCCAAAAGCGATAAGAGAAAAATAAAATGCATTGAACATTTATCGAGTTCTTTTGGATTCACGAATATACACTTCGAATAGGCATGCAATATTTATGCTGTCAGAAGAATATATATTTAGTGACGGTTTTTATATTTGTTTTAACAGTATTTTGAATTTTCATCGACGGTTATTTTCATAGCATAATTATTATTTTAGTATTATCAACACCATAGTTGTATATATTTAACACGTCCCTTTTATATATGTTAAACTTTAAATCATTAATTATTATGCAGTAATTAATATTTTTCACAATACATTGTTGTCATCCATATTGCATGAGGGTATCTCAGACTCCAGAACATTACAGTGTGAATTTTATTAAAGTTGAACAAAATTAATTTTATAAGCACACCGTTCTGTACTAATTAACTTGGGAAAAGACAAAATGTTTTGTATAAAATAACAAAAAAAAAAAAAAAAAAACCCTACCAGCTATACATGAGTTCAAATATATAAGATCCAAAATATTATATAAATTCAAAATCGAAATGTTAATAAAATACCAAATCAAATACATATGACGCTTGATGTAGTTATTACCCTGTAGTAAAATACCAAATCAAATACATATGACGCTTGATGTAGTTATTACCTTGTCGTTTGAGTCCGCTAAAATATAAGTCAATTTCAATAATTATTATACTTGAGTAAATTATTTTTATATTCTCCTCTAATTTAACTTCCTTAATATTTGTCAAATAAAAAGTGTATGCGACATCATTTGTGTGTTGGAGGAGAAATTTGTTCTGTTTTCTCACTTTATCCATCTAAATCTAAACAAGTAAGTTGTATATGATGATGCTATAAGCATGGACATCGCATGAAAACTAGCCAACTTTTTATATATTCTTGTGATCAACCAACCATCCACTACTATTAACCTTTTTCCAGTAACAGCTACAGCTGCCTCCTTCCATTACTCTTATAGTCTTATCTCCTCGAATATTGATACGCTTTGATTTTCGCATCCTCTAAGTATGTCTCAGTCTCATAAAATATGTCTATTCTTTCCCCTTTCTTTTTAATTGACGATTTAAGATTATTCGCATATGTTACGAAATATAATTAATTTTTTGTTTAATTAATTAAATTAAATATAAAATTTTAATATTAGTCTTTTAAAATTTATTAAAAAAATAAGAGAAAAATAAATTAATATTTAATCATAAAGAATAATATAAAAAATTAAGCATTTAATACTTCTTTCAAATTTACAAATGATAAATAAAAAAAATAAAAATCTCTCTTTAAAAAGACAAATAAAAAAAATGAAAAGAGTATATTTTTATACAATTTAAGATAAATAAAAATAGAAAAAAGAAAATAAATACTCATTTTATCCATAATAAATCTCAAGCAAGTATACTAAAAATTCTCTCCTTTTTTAAAAGTAGTTGTAACATCTCTGTCCTAAATTATAATATGTTGGATATTTGAAATCAATATTAAAATATAATAAAGCAAGTATCGAATCGTTTTAATTAGTTTCGAACCAACTCGACAGTTCAACTTTACTGACTCAATAGTTTAAAAGTTTAATAATTTTTGTTATTATTTTTTTCTTTTGTTAATTCTTTCTAGCCATAAATTTTGACATTCCCAAAAAATTTCAACAGCTCAAAAGTTTTTTAATTTATACTTCCACATTCATGCCTTCTTGATTTTGGTATTCGAATGCATCTCAAACTTCACATACAATTAATAATATTTTTTAGGTAGTTAGTTATAAGTATTAATGATATCTCATATATCGATAAGTTTCGCAATTACAAATCGTATAAATTTATTACAATATATAGCAAACTCTTTATGATATTCATAATATTATTTATATAGACTATATACATTCATGTCAATTTTGAATTCAGAAGTATTTGAATTTAATTTTTCAAAAATTAATATTAATTTTATAATTTGGAATTGAAGAAATATTATATTTTTATGTGAAAATATAGTATCCTATATATATCCCATTCTTCCATGCACTTTCCATCATCTGCCTCTCCTCTTATTTGCTTTTCTGCTAAAAATAAAGGTGATCTGTAACCATGGCAAAGAATCCTCCCATCAGAGTTCTCGTGACCGGTGCCGCTGGTATTTCTCCATCTATCCTCTTCATTATTAATTATTCATTTATATAGTACTATAGCTTACATAAATTAATATATATTGTGCATAAATTAATTAATATTCTTCATGCACACACAAAATAATAATATTAATAATATTGTATGGTTACCTATAAATTGTTCTCACGTATACCAAAAATAGTTCTTTCCTTTAGAATGAAGAGATTGTATTAATTGCTTATAGGTTTTGTCTTGGAATTCTGTTGCCTTGTTGCCCCAACTACTGTTATGATTTCTTTCTTTTTGATTTTTCAGTTTCTTATAAATGTTAAATGCTTGACTAGAGGAATTCATATAGTAAAATTAATTAATTTTGTTCAATTTTTTGAGTGAAATTAATGGAGGGTTTGGAATTGGCTGAGAAAATAGTTGTTCTTTCGAGTTGTTTATATTTGTCGTGGAAGATTGTTAAATATGTGTGGAGCTTTTTGGATGTTGAACAGGAACCTGTTACAGTTCTTGTTACTGGTGCTGCAGGCATGTTTCTTTTCAATTATATAAGTAGTATTTTCTGAATTTGTATAATGTTAGTATTGTTTGAACTTTTAGTTATTAATTATAATATAATTAGTACTCCCTCCGTCCGAAAATGAGAGTCCTATTTGATTTTCTTCGTCATATTGTTAATTTGTACTTACCCCCACCTCACAAAAAGAGTCTTAGTCGATTTTATAATTTTCTAGTCAAACTGTGAAATTCTAAAATTTAAAAATAATGTGAGTATCTAAACTTTAATTTTGAAAACTAGGCGAACCATGGTAATGTTTGGAAAAAATGTCAAAAATCAAATGAGACTCTCAAATTCGGATGGAGGAAGTCTTACATTTGGTTAATGGCTAGAAATTTTTGTCTAAGTTTCTGAATTTGTGCAATATGCTAAATTTTACTAAATTCTTCTTTCATGACCTTGTTTATAGATTTTAGAGTTCATCGAGTTATGCGGGAAATTTTTATTATTTCCTCCTTACAATTATTTTTCTTTCTTATTCTGCAAATTATAAGGAGAAGACATCTTATAGTAGTAGTGTTTTTCTATAGACCCTTTTCACTAAATTCACATAAATTTTTTCCGCATCAGGCCAAATAGGCTATGCTCTTGTTCCAATGATCGCAAGAGGAGCCATGTTAGGTCCTGATCAGACTGTAATTCTACATCTGCTCGATATTGAACCTGCTGCAGTGGCCTTGAATGGAGTTAAAATGGAATTAATTGATGCAGCATTTCCTCTTCTAAAAGGTCAGATTTTTAATCAGATAGCTAGCTTATAGCAATAATTTTAGCTAGTAACATTGAATTTTTGTTAATTTTCTTAGAGTGTTATGAATTCGACAGGTGTTGTTGCCACGACGAATGTTGTTGAAGCTTGCAAAAATGTCAGCATCGCGATAATGGTTGGTGGATTTCCGCGGAAGGATGGAATGGAGAGGAAGGATGTTATGTCCAAAAATATATCGATATACAAGGCTCAAGCTTCAGCCTTAGAGCAACATGCTGCTCCAAATTGCAAGGTGAGAGCAGTGGCCTAATTAACAAACAGTTGAGGATTTTTGTTCTGTTTCTTTAGAGTTCACATGATTCCTTGTGCATTTTTAGTTCTTTAATTTTTACGTTTTCACTCTTGTTGGTTAATTGTAACATATTCAACAAGATTTTTTGCCTTATTTTGATTCCATCTTATAGTTATGATCTACCTAGGTGCTGGTGGTTGCTAATCACATCATTTTTTGTGCATTTTTTTGGGGTCTTTTTTCCATTTTTACTATTCTTGATTGTGACATAACAAGATTTTTCGCCTTATTTTGATGCATCTTACAATTAGGTGCTAGTGGTTGCTAATCCAGCTAATACCAACGCGCTAATCTTGAAAGAATTTGCCCCATCGATTCTAGAGGAAAACATCACTTGCCTTACAAGACTTGATCATAACCGTGCTTTAGGCCAGATTTCAGAGATGCTAGATGTTCATGTCAGTGACATAAAAAATGTAATCATATGGGGAAATCACTCCTCAACTCAGTATCCAGATGTAAATCATGCAACTGTATCCACAGATATTGGACAAAAACCTGTCAGAGAACTTGTTGGCAATGATCATTGGTAAATATGTAGCTTTTTTCCATTCAATCATCAAAAAAATAGAAATACTTAATCCTTTAACTTGTTATATATAGTATATATTTTGATGTTACTCTAAATTTGTTAGGCTAAACACGGAGTTCATCACCACGGTGCAACAGCGTGGTGCAGCCATCATCCAAGCTCGAAAGCTGTCTAGTGCATTATCTGCTGCAAGTTCTGCCTGTGATCATATACGCGACTGGATTCTTGGAACTCCGAAGGTTAGCTCTTCATTTTATTTTTAAAAAATAACAAATCTTTGACAATTTGTTGCCTATACGTCATCCTATTTTACTGTTTGGATTCATTTCGTGTTTTTTTGCACTAATTTTTATTCTAGGGAACATGGGTGTCAATGGGAGTGTATTCTGATGGATCTTATGGAATCCAACCTGGCCTAATCTACTCTTTCCCTGTCACTTGTGAAAAAGGAGAATGGTCGATTGTGCAGGGTAAGTTGTTTGTGCTGCAACTAATTTTCATTTTCTTACAAGCAAAATAAATAATAAAACGAGGTGTTTAGCATATGTTTATAGATGCTTAATCTATTTGGAACTGCTAAATATGTTCATATATAACTGGCTTTGACGACGAGTAAATATTCATTACAACGGTGTTTTTATTTCTCTCGTCATGTCACCTTTTCTGCTTGTAACATGGTGAAAAAATAGATAAGCATTTGATAAAATGAGATTATAATGGCGCAGGGCTCAAGATAGACGAGTTTTCAAGGGCGAAGATGGATGCAACAGCAAAAGAGCTCATTGAGGAGAAATCCTTGGCTTATTCATTCCTCAACTGACTAATGCTTATTTATGTTGGGAGAAAATTAATAAAATCAGAGTTTTAGTAAATCTCATAAAATTGCAGTGTTAGGGACTAATATTTCTTTTGTAATAAAAATGTCAGGTTGATAAACATTCTCTTTCTCTCTGTGTGTCTGCTATTTCTGATGTTGCACATCTTGGCACAGATTCAGAGCAGATTTAAATTTCTTTGTGTAATAGGCAAATTCAAGTTCCAGGCTTAATGGGCAAGCATTTCAGTTACAAGCTCAAATTAGAATGCAACGTGCAACAACAATGAAAGGAAGTCGGTAGTGATCATATCATAAAACATTACTCAGTGTCTCAGTTCAATTAAGAGTTCTGCTGCTTATGCCGAAAAATGTGTTGGCTTTTGTGCCGAGTAGACAAAATGACAGAACTCATGAAAAATTGCAAATTAGCGGCATTTGGCTACTGAGTAGACAAAAATGTGTCGAATAGACGCAATGACGTGACTAATGAAAAATTGTAAATTAGCGACATTTGGTCACTGAGTAGACAAAAATGTGCCAACTTTTGTGCCGAATAGACGCAACTTGCGGCACAACCATGGAAAATTGCAAATTAGTTACATTTGGCCACTGCATCTACTCGGCACATCTTAAATAAGCAGCAATTTTTTAAAAAGTGATGGCAACTCTTTTCCTCCCTCTTTCCTTTGAGTTTGTGTGGAAAAGTACATTGTGAGGCTAAAAGATTAGTTACTTATTCTTTTGCTTTTCCTTCCTACTAAATGAATACATGCCTTTTTCATCTTTTGGTTTTGGCTTCTTCCCCCTTTCTGTCCCAAAAGTAGGTAACAAAATGCATCAATTAAATGGTAAAGAATATTCCCCTGTACAATTGATCATTCTCCTGCTTGGAAGGTAACATGAAAAGAGTACACAAGGCAATGTTGCATGCCTTAAGATCCATTTGAAATTTGAATATATTCCCATAGACACCATTGTGGTGAAAAAATATTAATGAATTATTTTAATATTTTTTTTTTCTTCTTCTTCTTTTTTTTTTTTTTTCAAATATATATGGTGTTCTTGTTTTTTAAAACCCTTTAAAACCATGTGTCTAGTCACGTGTATAAAATTTCTTATGAATTTTCCTATAAACGGGATATATTGAACTACGTAATACTTTTGATGTCCTTAAAACTACCATGATAATGATTTTTTTCAATCATATAATGTTCTAAATAATTTATTTGATTGTAGACTTGTAGGGTTAAGACATAAGAGTACCATCGACCTACTTATCACGGGCACACAAATTTATTACATAGTGCATTTTAACCTGAGATACGAAACTAAATTAAAACACATATATGATGTTTAGTTAGACTAATTTTATTACATGCATTTATATTCTGATATTAAAATCCAACTTATATTGCGTCATATATTTAAAAAATTCAGAAACTTTTAATTTTGTTAGCTTATAGCTTGATTTTCATGATAGATTCCCAATTGAATTTCTTTAAAAGTCTGAAAGAAAATTTTAAAAAAGAAAGAAGGAAAAAAAGCATGTCGGGCCACCCCGAACAAGCCAATTTGGTTCAAACCGACCGAAAATAGCCCGAACCGGGGCGACCGCTCCATTTCGCTTGTATAAGAGATTCAAGTGTCTAGTCATTTGCTCTGTCCCCGTGTGCGCAGTGACCACGATTGGATTATTTCTCTCCCTAATTCAAGGATCAGCCAAAGGTAAACCTATAATATATATATGTATGTATGTATGTAATGCATATATTATATGCTTATATATCAAATTTCAACAGATATATTGTCCAATGATTTCTCAGGTACTGTTTTGCGGATTCTGTAAAGGGGGTTTTTTTGTTTAACGTTTTTAAACCTTCAAACTGTTCATATATCAGTCCAATTTGTTCCTTTTAAATCATTTCCTAATTTTAAAATTTGAATTATGTGTGTGTTTAAGAATGCTCTAGTGTGGAATTCCAGCCTTTTATGTAAATTTTAAATGGGAAAAAAGTCTAAAATCTACAACACAAACTTGCATATTAGACATAAAATTGGACCTAATAGAAGGTGTAAGGTGTTTGAGTTTATTATTTCTCATTTCTCCCTCTGAGGATTGCTTTCTCAAAAAATTTCCCGGAAAAGATTTGGCTTTTTGGTGATCATAGCATGAAATGACACAAGTTCGCTATCATAATATCATTATCATGCCACACTATTAAACTAACAGCTTATTACTTTTGGTATAGATGGAACAAAAATATGTAATTAATATTTGCAAATTTTGTAAATGTGACTCTTTTTGTGGAACAAAGGAAATTTTTCATTCAAAGTTTAAAAGTTATTTTGACAGTTTATGGAAAGTGAACAAATGTGCTCTGATCATTCAGGTAATATATTATAAAAGACGGAAATGGATGACACTATGAAGCAATTCCAGGAAAACCTAATTGAGATTGAGACTGAAGCAGAAAATCTCCTATTAGCACGACACCAGGTCATTGAAGCTTTAACCTTACAACAATGCAAAATGATTTTTGTTTATAATGTTGACTGAATTGTGGTTAGTAAATGTAGATGATTGAAAATGATAGAGTGAGAAACGGGAATAGAGAAGCATTGACAGCGCTTAGGAAGAGGGCTCGGACAACAAAAACAAGTGTCCCTTCACCTTTTGAGTCAATAATGAAGGAGATTGAGGGAACTGGATCCAAGCCTTTGGTGAAGGAGGTCTGTGCAGCTTGTGGCAATCATGACTCCATGGAAAAGACATGGATGATGTTCCCTGGAACTGATATCTTTGCTAGGATTCCATTTCATGCCGCTCATACCATTTTAGAGAAAGGTCTTTGCTTTACCCCCTGATTTTTTAATTTTTACATCATATTTCATGTCTTCAATAAACCCCTAGGGGACATATATATATATATATATATATATATATTTATTTATTTATAAGCCTAAAGTTTTTATATACATGTTAATGTTTATATATTGCTTTATTGGCAAGATTCAGCTTTTTTGGGAAAGTTCCTGTTGGTTAACTGATTTTTTTATGAACAATGTTAGTCAACAAATTTCATTCTAAATTCACTGTGTACATCCTTATATGATAGCTGCCTTTAGTGGCCATACTTCTGATATATTAAAGTTCCTGTTAGTTAACTGATATTTTATGGACAATGTTAGTCAACAATTTCCATTTAAATTATCAGCATACATCCTTATTTGAGAGCTGCCTTTAGTGCCCATACGGGCCATACTTCTAATGTGGGATATTCACAATTACAACGTTTCATTTTTGTTTGAATCCTTGAAAGTTTTGAACGTGTATTATGTATGGCTAAATATTCTTGTAACTATAGGTTGTGTCTACTAACATATTGCTGAGTATTGCTGAGTGTGTAGGGACTGTATAGCCTTTCTCAGTCCAAAGATGTTTGTATTCAGGAAAAATAGGCTTCAGATTACCTAAATACATTTAGTTTCCCTTAGAAGCTCGGTTATTCCTTTCTCCCAAGTGCATCCAAAAAAATAAATAATGAAAAACATAATTGAGCAATATCCCAATCCCGTAGACCCTTTCTTCTGAGGATAAAAAAATCATCACATAAGCGAATCCCAGCAGATTAAAAGTTATATCCCATAATTTGTTTGTCGCTGCACAGTGAAGCAAAACAAACACAATTATCGTATACTTTACTTCTTCGTATGCTTTACTTCTTTGTATCAAGTTTTCACTAAAAATATCAGACCAAGCTGCTTCTGAAGCAAAGAAAACCACTTTCTTTGAGGCCATAGATGATTCAAACAGTACTGACTGGAAACTATTTTCCGCTGATCCTATTATGGGACCTTGTCTTCCAGTCTTAAGAATTGTGTGCCGGAAGCACAACTAAGAAAAAAAACCGAGAATGAAGTATTATATAAAAGATATTTTAGAAGCAATTGGCTCTTAAAAAATTCCAGTTTAGAAGGGAAGATTGATTCTTCAAAGTTCAAACTGAAGGACGTTAGCAGATATTGTGGCTTCAATGTTACATTCTCTTTCCTTTAGGCATACTTGTTTCTTCCCATACATGAACTTATAATACACATTTCTTCTAAGATCATTTATTAGGATTGTTATTCCTACTGTCAAATTAGTGTAATTCTGTACATGGGGACACCTGCTGATATAATTTTATGAATAATCCTAGGAACATTTTGTTATTTTGTTAGGATTCCATAGCTATTACGATAAGGAGGTAGTGGCTTCTAGTATATTCTGCTGAATAGTATAAATATGAGTAACGAATGTATTTCCATTTTATGCATGAATTGAGAGATATTTTCTCGCCCTTATCCCCTTCCTCACCTCCAATTGTCCTTTTCTGCGCAGTCTTTCTCCTCCAACTCTGTTTCTGAAATCTTTTTTTTTCCTTCCTTCTATTGGTTCCTGATTTTGTTAGGATCCAGCTTGATCTTAACATATAATTTCCAACATAATTCAACCATAAATTATCTCGAACAAATAACATGTGAAAATTTTCAGTTTAGCCAAGAAAGAAAATGTTAGGATGCATTCGTTGCCCTTGTTCACTCTTGTTTTACCCCAAACTAGTCTAGTAGGTCAATGCGGATGAATCTATAACTAGTAAGAGATACAGAGTTTATGTAATAAGGTTTTGGCTATTTTTAAATCTGTTATGCAGCTACTTCCAATTTGGCTTCAGAACAATAAAATGAAAAAGGGAGGTAAAAACTATCTTTGACCTATGCTTGAAGACGCAAATGAATTTGAAGTCAAAAAGAACTTAGAATTGTGTCACGAATCTGTTGAATTTACAGACGTTTTAAAATTTTCGCTATAGGCTCTGAAGGGACTGCATATCCATTGTGCAAAATGAGATCTGTGATCTTACCTTTTCCCTTTTTTAGATAAGTTTGCGTTAAGGTAGTAGTATTTTGCAAGACCTTGGCAGGATTGAGTGTACAATCTTAAGACCTTGGCAGGATTGAGTGTATATGCTTTGACCTTTGGCCTAGTGAAGTTTGTTCCCTATCGTATACACTGATATAAGGTTGTTTTATGATGTATACTGGTTTCACTCGCTTTGGCAGCTGTTAATAATACTATGCTCTACTTAATTCAAAAAGGAAAAAAGGCGAAACTTGCACTGTAGGAGGTCCAGGAAAAGCAGAAAAGAGAGATTTGAGTCCCTTAAGAAGTCCTTGATGGATTAAATCCTAATATATCGGGTCTTTCAAACAAACAAACAAAAAAATTCCTCATTTATCCGCACACTGCAATTCACCTATCATATACACACACACACGCCACTCTAATCAGCTGAACTTCTTTAATGGTGAAAACTTCTCACTCTTGTTCAGAGGAAAGAGAAATGGTGGGAGAAACTGGAAAAAGAGGAGTTAAAAGTGAAAGATCGACTTATTTTCCACCTTTAGAGGTATCTAATAGTGGCAGGGTCTGGAATTTGGGGGTTCAGTATCTCATAACTTTTAAAGTTGGTTAATGGGTATTTTAAGCAGGCTTATACAGTTACTTATAGAAAATGGAGGCATATACTCTAAACTCCCTGATATTAATAATCGAGTGAAATAAAAAGGTTCTTAAATATTAGAATTATTAATTACCAAGTTTACACATACTTTTTCCATAACCAAAGAACTATCTTCAAAGTTCAAACTAAGACCTTACCATAAACTTTTTAACTGTATTACCATCTATTATCCAAAATCCCTTTTTCTCTATTATTATTTATTTAATTATTTTAAATAAAGTACACTTTACCAACGGATATATATTAGTATCAAGATTAAGACATAAAGAAGCTTCTATATCTCAAGAACTAAAGACGGTAATGAAATTCCCGCTTGTTGCCTTGTTAATTTGTTTTTTGTTTGATAAAAGAAAAAAAAATTAGAGAAAGATAAAGCCCTTCAGAATATTGTATAAACATTGCATATATAGTTTCAGTGTTCTAAAAATCCCCGCCTAGGCCCCCTTGGCGCCTCGCCTAGTCTCAAGGCGACAAAAAAATCCCTCTAGGAGATTAGGTGGGGCCTAGGCGAGCAAGGCGAAGAAATTAGGCCCTTAAGCGTGGCCTAAGCGGATAAATTAGGGCTGCAATTGTCTTTTTATTTTTATTTTTATTTTAATAATTAAGCTACAAAATAACGTCGTGGGTCATTATCTTGAAGGAGTATGAGTGTGAGTCCGATGGGGACATTATCTTGGAGGGATACGGAGAAGAAGAGTTAGAGATATAGAGGGATATGGAGATGAGGACTATTAGTTTGTATTTTTGATTATTTGTTTGTGTTTAAACTTTTGAACAATTGCATGTTTTGTATTTGAGCTTTGACATTAGCAATATGGATATGTGTTTGAACTTTAAGCAAAGGCCTTTATTATCTTTATTATAGCTTGTTTTGCTTTATATTATTGTTTTGTTTGGATACATGTAAGATAAGATATTAAAATTGACTTAAAATAAAAATCCCGCTTAGGCCCCTTAGGCGCTAGGTCCCCTCCGGCCGCCCGCCTCCCGCCTAGCGCCTTTTAGAACCTTGTATAGTTTTAAATTGTACACCCCTCTGCCTATTGTTGTGTTTCAACCTCACATGTCTACAGAAGATTATATTTTTACATGTAAACCTAACCTTAGTATTACTAAATTATAACTATCAATATATATTAACTATATTTACCTAAAATGCATTAATTTATGAACTTTCAAAGGTTATTGACTTATTAAATACTCCCTTCGTTTCCCAAAATATTGGATTAAGTTTGATTTTTCAAAATTAATTTGAGATATTTTTAAATTCAAAATTGATATCTAAAATTATTTCATATCAATTATGCATTTGAAAATATCTCAAATTGACTATAGAAAGCCAATATTAATCCAATAATTTGGAACAGAGGGAGTATAAATTATTAGGGGACGACTGTACTATATGATTGGATAAAATTTAGATAGAAGGAATAAACCCAAACTTGCTCTTTACCTCACCAAAGAATATTACAAATTGACCCAAAGGAAAAGCCACCAAATAATTACCCTGGGGCAGATGTTCCTTTCTCAAACTTCATAGAGGATTTCGATATGATAACTTTTATTAATTTTTATTGATTTCAATCTTGTCTCGTATTATCTTAAACATGGTTTCTGGGTTGTGTCCTTGAATGTGGTTGCTTATATTTTAAATGATGTAATATAGATCAAGGCAGGCTTGACTATGATGCGAATAAGCTACAAAGCTTTGTGAAGGAGAAGTCATTTTTGATCAATGAAAAAGGTGCTCTTGCTGACAAGATCAGTCCAGGTGTTGTTAGATCTTTGGTGACCCTAACCGATAAAGCAAAGTAAGTTTTTCATGTACAGAAGAGTAGTCCAGTCCTTTAACGTAGTTGTGAATAAAATTCTTCTTGTAATTATAATCTTATTAATTATACCATGCACTAACTCTTTGAGTTATTTATGGCCGCTTATATTTTTTGGTGAAATGGAAGTTAATACATAGAAGTTCTCCATTGTATCTAATATTTTTGTTCAGAAATAGTTAACTGGTGCATTGAGTATTCTCAGACAATTTTTAGCAGTCAAAAGTTCAAACTCATCTAGCATGGATGGTTATGCATGCATTATGCAACAGCTGGAAAACTGTATCTTGTTTCGTTTATTTGCTGTCTTCACTTCCCTCACACGGCTCGTCTCAACACCAACTTCTTTCTTTCTCACTGGAGAAGGAAATGATGGAAGGGGGGAATGGGGGACGGAGCCAAAATTCTGTGCATGAGTGATTAGTGTGTCATAAATTTTCAGCTCATGTTACTTACCAAAAAAACTTTCATCTCATGTTTGGGACCCCTTGAAACTTAGTCATATCAACCTGCATTTGAGAAGTCATGATTAATGCTTTTATCAAGTATTATCATGTGGCATTCAGTATAAAATTGATGATTTCTGCATCTTTGATTCATTGTTGTGTGTGGTCCATGGATACATGTTACGTATGATATGTATTTTATCGTTCAACCATTGAGATGGAACTGGTTCTTCACTTCTTCCACATGTAAAACCCCACGTCTCAATAATTTTTACTGCAGAACTATGTCCAGGACCATTTTTATTGCAGAACTATGTCCAGGACCACACTTGATAATCATATTTCTGTGTATCCCATGTTCTTAACCTTACTTCTCAAAGACAAGTTAGGTTGGCAATTAAAAGCTTATGCAGAGTTTAGAGGGAGATTTTGAGAAGGTTTTGAGTTTTTTTTTAACACGATATAAAATGCCTTGGTGATTTCGTCAAAGAATCAAGGTTCTAAAAGGCGCTAGGCGGGAGGCGGGCGGCCGGAGAGACCTAGGCGGGTTTTTTATTTTAAGTCAATTTTAATATTTTATCTTACATTTATCTAAACAAAACAATAATATAAAGCAAAACAATCTATAATAAAGATAATAAAAGCATTTTCTTAAAGTTCAAACACATATCCATATTGTCAATGTCAAAGTTCAAACACAAACATGCAATTGTTCAAAGTTCAAACACAAACAAATAATAAAAAATATAAACTAATAGTCCTCATCTCTGTATCCCTCTATATCTCTAACTCTTCGTTTTCATATCCCTCCAAGATAATGTCCCCATCGGACTCGCACTCCTCATCTCCCTCTTTCTCCGTGTCATTATCAGACAAAAATCTTTTTTGTCTGCCTTGCCTCGCCTAGGCCTCTCCTAGGAGCCATCTAGGCGGCCTAGGCCCTGCCTAGGCAGCCTAGGGGATTTTTTGCCTAGGCGCGGTGCCAAGGGGGGCCTAGCGCCTAGGCGGGGCCTTTTAGAACACTGCAGAGAATTCACACCCATTTCCTCAAATAGTTTGCGTATATAATGACATCATTAATTGTTTAAATGGGTTCTAAGAAGGCAATCAGTTAAAAATTCCTGGAAGTCAGAGAAGCTTTTCGACTTTCAAGAAGCTACCTGCATCTTTGGTCACTTAAAAGTACTTATTAAATACTCCCTCCATTCTAAAAATATAAGATTATTGACTTTTTAAAGTCAAATTAAAACATTTTCAAACTCAAAATTGACATGTATTCCTTTAATTTTAGTTAATACAATGATGAATATTGTAAACTATATAAAAAGTACTACTCAATGTAAAAAATAATTGTTTCAAAATTTTACTGAATCATCTCAATTTTGAGTTTGAAAATGTCTTAAATTGACTTTCAAAAGTCAGTAATGATCATATAATTTGTAACAGAGAGAGTATGATTTACCAAATTATATTCCTTTTTTTCCCTTTCTTCGTTGTGAAAGTCATTTTAAGAGCAATTATGAATTGTGAATTCTAGCAAGAACTACTCCCTCCATCCCATTTTGAGTTTCATGGTTTTCATTTTGGGATGTCCCAAAACTTTGCCTATCGAGCATTGATCATGGCAAACAAAGTGGGAAGAGATTAATTCTAACCAAAACCCTGAACTCATCTCAAGTTATTAAATTGCTTGCAGAGGGCCAAGAAGTTAGGTATCTGACAATATCTTTGTCTTCTTTCATGTGGTCGTTTCAAAAGCTCTTGTCGTTTAGTTAAGAAGCCAATCATCTGAGGAGTCATCTGCTGTGCCTAGCTACAGAATATTTTGAGTCTTTTGGGATTTATCTGGCTGGCTGCTTAATTGACTTGAACCATTTCTAAAGTATCCATCACGGCATTGCCAAGTACTGCTTTTTTAATTGTGAAAATCATTTTGATGACTTTTCAGAAGTTTTTTTAGCCAAGGACATTTTTGTGACAAAAAGTTGCCCCAAAGGCATCCTTACTTCTATACTTCCTCGGCTTAAACTTTGGTATGGCTCTGT
Source organism: Aralia elata (assembly GCA_034770075.1). Classification (NCBI taxonomy): domain Eukaryota; kingdom Viridiplantae; phylum Streptophyta; class Magnoliopsida; order Apiales; family Araliaceae; genus Aralia; species Aralia elata. The sequence goes on from CM068388.1 coordinate 85,993,138, forward strand.
TTAAACAGGAGAACATTATCTCTAATCTATCTATCCCAACATGCCTTCTACTAGTTATGTCAAATTGCTTAGTTTTATAGCCTTGTGGAAGTCTGGATTATTTCATTATACTTTCTGTTCCCAAACCTTGCATTTTGATTTCCATGAGTAACCTACGAAATATTTTTATTACAATAAAGGGGTTGTTTCCTATAATCACAGGCAATGAATTTTTATTTTTTTTTAATATTTAATTTAACAGTCCAGTGTAGTATAGATTCAATATGAAGTATTAAAGTAGCTTTTTTCTTTTGTAGGATGACTACGATGTCCTAGAAGCCAGCAGATGTGAAATCGTTCCTTTTATGTGTGTGTTTATTATTTTGTGTATTTATTGATGTTCGTCTTATTTCTTATTAAAGTTCTTTGTGACGCTTCTTGCTTGTAATATATACATTGATTTTTTGCTTTTTATTTTTGTTAGAAGGGTATTGGCCTGTTAGGTGTTGGTGTTTTCTTTTTTCCCCTTTTTTTTTTAATGATTGCAGTGATTTTAGTCTTGAATTTCAACCATAAAGCATAGTGCTTTCTCTCTGATTTCAGATAGACAAGTTCCCTTGACGAAAGTGACCAAATGAAGGAGCATTAATGATGGTGACAAGGAAGCTTCAGCAAAATAGAAAGATTTTCCATGGAGGTAAGATATATATGTTATTATAACTTGAAAATTTGCTGCAATAAAAGCACAAGAGCCCGCTGTTTCTTTAACCATATAGAACTAGAGACTGTAAATTCCTTCGGCATTATCATGACAGGGTTGCGCCACGTCCAAGAATCGCACTGGGGACCGTTTGAAAGATTTTGTAGTACCAGAAAAATGTGGTTGATCTTTTGGAAGCACATACAATTGGAATTTGTTTTTGAATGTATGAATGGTAGGGGGCCTGCTTATTTTGTAATCTAGAGTCAATGTGCAACACAATGTGAAGGTATTATCACTCTCATTTTAGTTTTCTTCTCATCATCATTGAAGTAGGATGTTGACAGGGCAAAGAAAACAGCTATATGTAGTGCAGAATAGACCCTAGCTTGTTCAACCACAATTGTGGAAGTTCACTATCATGTAGATAGACCAAGTCATCTCTGCCTTGTTGCATGCATGGTAAATATTGAAGCCTCTACCTAATTATTGCCAGAAATTTTGGATGGAAGTACTTAATTACTCTTGCATGTGCTCAACTTTCAGAACTTACTCTCTTCTATCCTTCTCTCGTAAACTTGCGCAGTTCTGATTCCTTTATTTTTATTATTATTTTACTGATGTGTATGGTTGTAGTTGATTATAATTATTGGGCCTACGGCGATACTACATTTTCTAAGATTTTTTATTATTTTTATTTTTCTTTAAATAATTTTTTGTACCTATAACAATACTCATTTGATATTGTTCGAAGCTATAGGCACCTTATCTGGACAGACCATATATTTGAATTCGTGAATCATTGTAATTTCTTGTATAGTGTTGTTCTCATTGGTTATATAAATCACAGTTATATATATATATATATATATATATATATATATATATATATATATATTTAGTGCATACTTTTAGTATCAATTTTTTGTCACTATTGTTGCTACAGGTCATACGAAACATTGATACAGAAGGTAGATATAAATTGATTCGTCTGGAAATTGATGTGCTTGGATGTTATTGGTTACAAATATTGAAGCGACCTACGAACAATATTGTTATAAATTGTCCACCAACGACATTTAAACACCTCATTTTATATTTATTTTTTGTATCGATATTTTGATATTGTAGCATTATTTTATATTGATATATTTACACACAAAAAAAAAAACCCCCCTTCATATTGAACTATAAATGAGTAGTTGAGGACTTGTGAAAATATTGTAAGGATTTATTAAGTTATGATATGAGCATCTTTCTTGTTTTGGTCCATAGAAGGGAAAGAGAAGGATATAATTCCTTCTTGAAGCATAACTTTTAAGAAACTATATATACTTGGAAAGTTTACGTCGATTTTTTGATTGTCAGTAATGTAGATAAATATTAGTGGTAATAATTTTGGAGAGATGTGTAATAAGTGAATTTTTTTATAACTTTTATCAATTTTACATATAATATATCGATAACTTTCACAATTATAATTCGATATAATTTTATTTCAATAAGAGTACTTTTAACTTTTAAGTATATCTACACCCTCTCTATCCCCTAATACGAATCCCAAAATATGAATGTGGATAGTCTTAGTGTAATTGGTGTAATTGCTTATTTTGCTACTCTTAAACGTTCAAAGTACAATACTAAATTATATTTTTTCTGTTTTAAAGTATAAAATTAATATTAACTTTTTAAATATCAATTTAAATATTTTCAAACTTAAAATTGATATGATTTCATTTTAATATAATTATAAATATGATAAACTACTTAAAAAGTACAAAAATTCTATGTGGACATAAAAATTGGACATGAGTGTATTTGAATTTTATTTATTTATATTTTGACTCCTAATGGTGAATAAAAATATAAATAGGTGAAATTCAAATACACTCATGTATAATTTTCATGTCCATCTAGAAGAACAATAAAAAGTCTTACTAGTTATAAGATTTATTATTTTTAAAATTTAAATGAATCATGTTAATTTTAAATTTAAAAATATCTTAAATTGATTTTTAAAAGTCAATATTAATCTTATAATTTAAAACTAATGGAGTATTATATATCTTATGTACACATAATTGATAATTGAAATATAATATATCCAATAAAGAATGTGAGAATTGGTAATAATATTACAAGCAAGTTACGAAAGTTAATAAACTGTATCAATTTTTTTTTCCTTAACAAAAGTTATGTCATATTAATACAGTTATTCAACTATTCTAACTATCTTTATATTTACAGCAAAATTAAATTGAATCCAAATATTTTTATAATTTAGTAATGAGTCCACAGTATGTATTTAAGTTATATAAATTTATTTTATATAATGATTAAATTTAATTTTTCATAAAATCTAATTGAATGAATAAAAATAACATTCAAAAAATATGAGTGAATATAAAATAAAATAAAAACTAATATGAGTTTACAAAGCACCATTATTATGATTGCATAAAATAAGTAATTTTTTTTATTTTTCAAATTTGTTTTTCTTTTTTTAATATAACATCGTAGTTGTAATTTGTAAATATACTCACATAGTTTTATATAACATCTTCCTTTTACACTCTTTAAGAGTCATAAATTTGATTACCAAGATACTAATATTTTCATCTAAAATTAGCATTCCATAAATTAAAAACTTTATTTCCAAAACTATTATATATATATATATATAATATAATATAATATAAATATGGTGATTAAAAATAAATTCATAGCTATCATTTGGTATGCATTAGCTCTCATATGTATACTTCTTTCGTCTCTAAAAAAATAATTAAAATTATAAATTTTTTTATTTTTAAAAATATAAGATAAAATAAATAAATTAAAAGATAATTAAGTCATGTAATAAAATTTATTAATATAAAAAAAATAAAAATGCTCATTCTTTTGTATAATCTTACGGAATTATTTTAATTTTTTTTTTCTCACATCTCAATTATTGGACACATAGCGGGGCATATGAATCTGACAAAAGTTGGACATTCCGTACAGTAAGAGTCAACCTCCGTGTCAGCCTTTCCACCAAAAATGCACCTTCCTTCTCATGCCCCCTTCCCCCGCGGCCCACCCTCTCTCTCCTCCCTCCTTCATCCCTACCACACCCCCCTCCTCTCTCTCTCTCTCTCTCTATATATATATATATATATATATATATATATAATGTGAAAAGTTTTATAAAATATATTTAAGGTCAAATAGTTTTAATTTTCATTTAATAATTCAATTATACACTATTATTAAAAATGAATTAAAAAAATAATAATATATAAAATTTTATATAATATTATGCATCAAACGATTGAATATAACCAAATATGATCTATAAAAAATATATTTATTTTATACTATTGATATAATAATGTTTCACAATTTAAAATAAAATAAAATATAGATATTATATATTTGCATGTTATTTTTGGCATCTGTCCAGTGCAGTTAAATTGTCAAGTGAAAATCAAAATTCTATACTTCATACTCCCATGGTCCCACAAAAAATGATTAAAATATAAAAAATCTTGTCCAATAAAAAAAATACTTAAAGTACGTAATTAAAGGAACCCCTCCTGTTGGTTATATAAATTGTTTCAGATGAATTATTTCACATAATATAAGAAAATTTTCATATATAAGAGAATTAATGAGAGAATTATGAAAAAAAATGAGAGAAAATAAAAAATTGCATGTTAGATTTATAAAATTGAATAAATGAGGAGTAATTGAGAGAGCGAAAGAGAAGAAGTACTAATGGATAAAAATAAAATTTTACAGCAAAATTAATTACCTAATATTGTTATTAATGAAATTTCTTAATACCTGAGATTATGTCTTAAATGACCAACATAATGAAAAGATAAAATTTAAGATAAAATTTGCTTTACTTTTGAAAGTACTTAATCTTATAATTCATTAATTTATGGGTCAAGTAAAGGATACCAATCCGAACTACTCATTAATGAAATGAGTGTTTTCTGAGTGAAATAGCATCTGAACTTAAAAAGTTGTTTGGTAACTAAAAAATATAAAATATCTGAATAACTTTTATATTTAAAAATATTAATTTTAAATTTAAAAATATCTCAAATTAACTTTTTAAAAATTAATAATAATATTAAAATTTGAATTGGAGGGAGTATAATATTTATAGAGGCTCCGTAGATTTAAATTTTTTATTAAGAGACAGCTTTTAATGATTTAGATTTATATTTTTTTCTTATCGATTAAGAGACGAACAAAATTTTTACCAAACAACTTTATCTTCTTATCGAATCAGATGTGGAGTTGTTAAGAGATATTAAAAGGTAAACAAATACTACCTTAGTATACTTACGTGGCCTATTATAGTAAAAAAATAAAATTTATTTATTACTCTTTTTTTACTTTAATTTGTGTTGAATTGTGTATATTTTTTTTATTTTTTTTTAAATAATAAAAGCGCAGTTAAGGACAACATTTTTTTTAATGTGTGTGAGAGAGAGAATATACAAGTCTGATCTTATCTCACCCTCTACTGTCCAATCTGTTCTGTACTAGTTCAAGAATTAATTCGGTCAGGTCTAGGTAAGGGCATTTCCGTCATTATGGCTATTGAATGACCCATATATTTGGAGCTGATGAGAGCGAGTAGACCTGCTCTATTAAAGCATCTGCGAGTATGCAATTGCATTGTTGCATATAAAACAGCCGATGAATAATAATACATCGTACGTTGTAGATACGATCATATCTTCTCCTGTCGTTTTGTTCGTCCCCTTTTTTTATTATTCGTCCATCCCTTTGAGGTAGCCTCTTTCTTTATTATTTTTATTTTACTAAATTGTCCCCTTGTATAATTTTTTTTTTAATAAAAACCTATATTATTATAATTTAATTTTAAAGAGAATTAAAGGAAACTCTTCAATCTCTATAGCATCGTTCACTTTTTGTCGAGCTGAGTTTTACCTTGTCAGTAGAATCAGATTTTAAACGAGCCTGAAATTTAATATACGAACTTGACCCGTTTAACAAACTTTTTCAAACTCGAGTTGAGTTTAAGCGAGCTGGGCCTAGTTGAGCTTAAACCTGATTCGCTTAATTTTATGATTTTAAAAATAAAATAAATAAATAATTAAATATTAAACAAGTCGAACTTACTTGAGCCAAGTCTAAATGAGTCTGACTTAAGGTGAATACAACACAATTTGTATTAAACGAGTAAATGAGTTTATTTGAGCTTGACTCCTTTAATTAACGAGCTCATGTCGGGTTCAACTCGAACCGAAATCGTGGAGTCTAGACAGCTCTACATTTTTTTTTTGCAGGATTACCCAAAATTGACTAGTAAAACTTTGGAATGAGGATATTTTTGTCATTTAAGCATTTGGCAGGTCGGTGATAGTACCATTCAGTCCTTACATTAAATGTGGTGGTTCAATCCAAATGCCTAATTATTATCGGAAGGAAAGAATGGTGTGCCCACGCACCATTTTTCGATTGGGGAAAAGCAAACCACTTCTTGGGAAGACTATGAGAGTCACTATAATTCCTTCCAACCCAACCCAAATGGAAAGCTACTGTTACTTGGTATCTGGCTCGCACTCTCACGCGTTTAATTTGAAGAGTCCCCTATTTGGAATCAAGTACAATAATAACCCTACCATATAATGCCATTGCCAACTATGAAAGACTAGGATTGTATCATTCAACTTGGGACTCGTATTTTTCATGAGAAAAATGATATTTTTATTAAAAAAATTAAAATTTTATACAATGTTCTTCTCACATAGATTGTTTTTGTTGTCAATATGTAAAAATACAAATATTTTATAAAAATAATATTTCTTTGTTCACATTAACAATAATGATATATTTGGTATACTGATGTTTGAAAAATTGCATTACCTCTGTCTCTTAATATAAGTCGTTTTAGAAAAATATTTTTTTCTCTTAATATATGACGTTTGAGAAATTCAAGCAAGTATTAATTGTTTAGTTTCTAATATTACCTCAAGTATTAAATATAACTTTAGTTCTCACTATTTTTTGCTCAATAAATAACACTCTCTTTTTTCAATACAAAGATAATATGGATAATTGATATTATATTTAATGTTATATAATAATTTCCTTAATATTTTTGCACAATTCTAAAACGATTTATAATAAGGAATAGAGGAAATAACATATATATTTCGGATCAACGTAACTAAGTGTTGAGATGAGATAAAATACTTTTAATAATATAATTTTAAGGGGAGGTTTTGAAAAGAAGAATTTTGAGACCTTGTACGAGGCCTTGCTAGACAAGGGTACGAGGCGGTACTCCTTTTGAAGGATATATGTAAATTGTAATGTCGGTGAAGGAGTTACAAGATTCTAGGGTTCAAAATTGTTTTATGAATGTGGAATTTGGGGTTGAAGAATAGAATGCACCCAAACATTTTTAGCTACTAGTGTGCAATCTTTATTCTATTAGTGTATAACCTTATCCACGTTAAAAATAAAAATTAAAAACAGAAGTAGTAATATTTTTAACGGAACAAGTAAATTCTGGCGTGAGATTCCATTTTTCTGTAATTGTTTTAGTGATGCGTATCAAAAGTTGTACATTGTATTGAAGATATCACTTATTACGTTAAAAATATTACTACTTAATTTATATATAGACAAAGTGCTTAAGTACTTCATTGACAATTTGAGTTTCCTATCTTTGGTTGTTTTAAAATTTATTGATAATGCAACTACCCTTGATTTATATTTAGCTTTTGGGCCTCCTTATTATTTTCTCACTTTCTCCCCCATAACTATATATGCCTTATTTGCAACACATTAATTAATTATCATAAGTTGAGAAGGAGACCATTGGTCTTTGTTGGCCAGCTAGCAAGAAATGCAGAATAGCAATTACTACTTATTGAACAAACACTTTCCCACATTATTAAAGTTGATCAGCTTTGAGCCTGCTATATATGTGTACCATATAAACCCTAACATGAGTGAAACTGCACAAAAGTGACAAGCTGTATAACTAGGTACAATTCAGTTAATAAGTTTTCAGCTTTTCTTCTCTGCATGCATGCCAGGATTTGCCACATTACTTCTGCTTGAGTTTTTTCAGGAATAAAAAATTTGCATAGCAAAGTACAAACTAAAAATCAATTTATTTATTGCTTAGAATTTAGAATAATAAATAACTAATGATACATTTGGATTAGAGAAATGAAAGTGAGAATAGAATGAATCATTCCTATAAAATAAAAAAATTGTGTTTGGTTGTTCCATTAGAATAGAATGAACCATTCTCATTTCTCCTAAATTTATGAATTTAGAATGACTCATTTCAGTTGAAATGGAATGAATCATTCTGTTCTCTATTCCATTCTTTCGATCCAAACAAACTCAAATAATACGATTAGGTAACTAGATAGAAGTCGTTTAATTTATCTAATTATCTATACAATTAAAGTATTGATTGTTTATACAACTTATTTCCAAGTTACCGACTACTAAAGTAATCATGGATGATTTTATATTTTAATCGTCATTGGTATATACACTTAATAATAGTGCCACGTGTCATTACAGAAGGAGTATAATCCATTAAAGCTATAGGGTATAATCAACCAAAACTTGACATAAATAAACTAAATAATTACTGTTTAGTTACCTATCATTTTCTTTATATAACTCGTAAGCGCGTCCTATATATATATATATATATCACAAAGTTTGGTCACACGTACACTTAAGTGTCTTTGCAGCAAATTCCTAATCTCTCAAAGGGTAAAATGGTAAGTTCAGGTTCTACAAATAGTGAAACACAACCCCTCCTACCTCTGACCAAAGCCGCCTCATTACTCAATTCCTCTAAAGCTCTCTCAACTCTCACCTTAGAGAGAGAGAGAGAGAGAGAGAGAGAGAGAGAAAGGAGAATCATATTTTGGAGATGCCATTGCCATATACAGAGAGATAGATAGAGAAAACAAAGCAAAAAAAAAAAACACAGTAAAATGAAAATTAAGAGTTAGTAAGTAGTAGTAGTAGTAGCAGCCAGTAGGGTTTGGAAAAAAAACTACTTCATTTCTCTGTGTCCCAAATTAACTGTCCATAAAGATACCTACTACTGTATCCTACTAACCAGCTCTCTCTCTCTCTCTCAGCTACGTGAGTAAGTAGTTTTCATTCTCTTTTTCTCTCTCTAAAAAGCCCTTTCTTCCTCAAACTCCCTCTTTCTCCGACATGTCCCTAAAAGCTAGTCACCCCTAACCATTTTAACTATTTTTTTCCAAAAAAAATAAATAAATAAATAGAAGAAGCTCAGTCATTGCAGCTTTTTCAAGTGCTCAATAATCTCCCCATATAAAGCTGACAGATTTTCTCTCTCATTATTTCTTGATTGCGAATAGTTCAGTTGATGAATGAAGTACTCAATCTATTTTCTCTCACTATAAATGTACAATATACTTAACTATTTCTTTGCTTATTTTACAGATCAAGCAAAGACTGTAGCTCCATAAAAGTGCATTAATTAGTTTTTCTTTTTCCCTGGAAGAGAGATCAGAAATTGCAATGTTGGACTATGAATGGGGAAACCCATCAACGATCATGCTCACCGGCGACGACGATGAACCCAACCAAGATTCCGAACAAAACCCCCAAATTTTTGATCACTATTCTCAAACATTCAACCAAAACCTCATAAACCCTAATCACACTACTGCTTTCAGTCATAACCAAAATACCCATCACCATTTTAATCATCACCCACAAATCCAAAACACCCATTTTCAATCTCTCTACGACCCGCGTTACGGCAGCGCGTCCTATCCACCTCCAGCTCCGGGAATGGTGCCGCTCGAACCGGTTCATTCCGGTCCGACCGGGTACATGGTTGTGCCTAAGAGCGAACCGCTCGGGATTGACTACACTAGTAGGATAGGCCTGAATTTGGGTGGCCGGACTTATTTCTCTTCGTCGGAAGAAGACTTCGTGAACCGGCTTTACCGCCGGTCCAGGGCGGTTGAACCGGTGAACTCGCCGAGGTGCCAAGCGGAGGGCTGCAATGCTGATCTGACCCACGCCAAGCACTACCACCGCCGCCACAAGGTCTGCGAGTTTCACTCCAAAGCCGCCACCGTCATCGCCGCGGGGTTGACTCAGCGGTTCTGCCAGCAGTGCAGCCGGTTCGTTTCTTAAAATTACTAAAAACTCACCCTCAAGCACTTCAATTTTCCAGAACTTGCACTAAATAATTTACACTACCTAAACAAAATGCACAATTAAAGTACATTAGAGTAGGAGAGAGAAAAACAAAATGTGACCGGAATACCCTTGGGATTGTTTTAACGAGCTAATGATTGGCTGGGTTCGTACCCGGGGTGATCCCGAGGGCATTTGTGTCCGTAAATTTTAGTTACCATATAAGCCTGCCGTATTTATGTTTATGTATGTACCGTTTGTTTTTGCTTCTTATAGTAAGAGTTCTAAACTTCTAATCACACAGATTTCAATATGCCTTGTTTGGTGAATGATATTATTTGCTGTAAATTTACTTTACTAAAATGACAATAACCAAACAAACAGATTCCATCTTCTATCGGAATTCGACAACGGGAAACGGAGTTGCCGGAAAAGATTAGCCGATCACAACCGTAGAAGGCGAAAGACTCACCAAACAAATCAAGATCATAACAAGTCGCACCTCGAAAATGCTCGTAATTCATCTTCTGAAAACCTAACAAGTAAGCTATATATTGAATTATAATAATATAGTTATATAGCTTAATTGATATGGTATTATTTAGGGAAATGATATTGTCGCTCCAAATTTTACATTTGATCTCCACTGCTCGGTTAAAATGATGCAAATTTTGTTTTATAGTCGAGCGCAACTATTAATTCTCTAAGGTTATATTTGTTTGTAAGGATTATAATGTTGGGATTATAATTCATTGGATTATAAATCCGATCCATTGGATTATAATTCCAAAACTATTAATTCCATGACTATAATTTCAGAATTCTAATACCTGATTCAACATGATATTAAATAATTCTCTATATTAAGCCATTTTATAATCTCTGGACTAATAGTTCCCAGTTTAAATTTTAATATAGATTATAATTCCAAAACTATTAATCCTATGACTATAATCTCGGAATTCTAATACCTAGTTGAACTGGTATTAAATAAATCTCTATATTAAGTCATTTTATAATCTCTGAACTAATAGTCCCCAGTTTAAATTTTAAAATAAACAAGATTCTTGAGATTAATAGTTCTATCCCAAGTATAATTCTTACAAATAAATATAGCCTAATATCTATAATAGTTTAGAGAAATAATATTGGGGCTTCAAATTTTCCATTTGTTCTCAACTGCAAGGTTAAAATTAATGATGCAAATTTTGATCTACAATCTTGAACAAATATCAATATTTTTTAATATTTATAGTAGTTTTCAAGAATTTAATTGGAATATGATGTCTGGGGATATTTATTTTTTTTCCTTAATTACTTATTTTGCAGGATCTCCACCGGACTCTGGTGCTCATTCGTCTTCATCGGTCACTATCGCCATTTCGCCGCCACGAATTTCATTGGATACTTTCCGGCAAAGGTCTTATCAACCTCCTAGCTCATCAGTATCAACCAGCTCACTCTATTTCCCAAATGGGTGATTTTATTTTCAACCAATTAAGTGGAAGCAGAAATTAATTAATTGAAAAATTCCCATTTTGGGGAAATAATTATTGGAGTAGCTATATAATTAAATAGGGTAACCAATTAAGATGATTAAGGCATAGGTGTTAACAAGAATTAAGAAGTTATTTAATTTAGTTTCAATGAAGCTCAATCTTTTTACAGAGGTTGGAGTTAAATATTTATAGAGATAGTAAATTAATGTATTATCTAGCTACTTTTAATTTATGGGAAAATAATTAAATTTAATTTCCCCCCCCCCCCCTTGCAAATTGTTTGTTTATGGCATGGGAAAATGTATGAGGTTGGAAATTGTTTGAAGTATTTTTCTATTTTCAGTGTTTCTATTATTTTCTCTTTCTTTTCCCTTGATATTTTCCCTTAAAATGTAGTGAAAAGGCTAGGATTTTTTTATTTTTTATTTATTTTTATTTTTTTATTTTTACTTGAAGAGTGAAGAATGAAATCAAGAAGTCAAAGCTGTCTCCTGCATGGAGGCTATTTTTGATCAAGTTATTATCCTTTGTAGGTCCCACTCCATGAGCAACAGAGCTCATATGGTCCAAATCAATCTCATTCTCTCTCTAAATCTCTCTCTCTCTCTCTATATATATATACTCTCATGGGAGTCTTGTTCATTTTGTTTTATTATATACTTTTATTCTTTATGTTTTAAAATATAAGATAATTATTAATTTTTTAAAATTAATTTAGTTTAAATTATTTTTTTAAAAATTTAAAATTAAAATAAATTTAATATTATAAATAATTTAAAAATATTGATCATTATATATTTATTATTTCATAATTTTCACTAAATTATCTTAAATTTGAGTTCAAATTTTTTAAAATTTATAATAATTTTATAATAGAAAGTATGTAAGAGAGAGAGAGAGAGAGAGAGAGATGTTTAAAGGTGATACCAAATCAAATGATCAGATAGATATGTGGTGAAAGCTGATGCATATGTAAATTTCTCATGGGTGATCATAAAGAACATGGGACCCACCTAGCAGCCTAACTAATAATTCTGATTGATCTGCTTCTACTGGTGAAAACTTGGAGCTATATACTCCCTCTGTTCCTAAAAGATTGTCGTTTTAGGGAGTAATTTTTGTTCCAAAAAGATTGACGTTTTGAGTTTATCAATGCAGATGGAGTAATTTTTTCCAACTTTACCCTTATTTAAAGTTCTCTTACTTAATGATTTTTCTCAAAAAAAACAAAACTCTTCTTGGTTATTGAAATGTCTTTACAAATCTCTTCCCTTCCCAATACTTCTTCTTCATAATCTCATGGTTGGTAGTATACTCCTTTTTGGAATCTACAAAGTTAATAATTAGTTGAGATAATTAAAACAAGGGTAATATAGTATTTTTCATAAGGAGTAATTGCATTCCTTAATCTGCGTGAATTAACCTTAAACGACAATCTTTTAGGAACAGAGGGAGTATACTTGAACAGATAGATCATGGATGTAACAAATTTAGAGCTAATTAATAATGGCTTGGATAATAGTATAAAATTCAGATTATATAAAATCATCTATCACAAGAATTTGGATTAATCAAATTTTGTAAGTAATTTTGAATTCAATCATGGTATTTCAAGATCCCTTGAACACATATTTAAAATCAAATCTCCAAAATAATAATAAGTAGACTCGAGTTCAAACTAAAATTTCAAATTGCACGTCGAACTAGTATAATATTTATTATGCATACATCTAAAATGTTTTACTATGAATAGGCAATAAATAACAATATTGTTTGTGTATATTCTAATAAAAAGGTGAAGAGAATAATTAAGATATATGGTGCTCCCCCTTCATCTGTCTTTTCCCGCTTTGTGAATATTTCCCTCTAACGTGGGCCGGGGGAGGGAGAAAAAGGTTAAGATCAAGAAGACGCTCTCAAATTCAAACTAAGAACGCTCTTCTTCAAAGCATGAGTAAGAAAATGTTGTATGTATCTAATGCACGTCTCATTTGATTAGAAGACGTGCACTATTTTGTGAAATAGACAGTTAATCTCAAAATATCTTGTTCATTCACAAAAAAAAAAAAAAAAACTAGGCATTTAATTCAAGCTTCATATGCAACTTATGTTTTAATTTTGATAAAATTCCAAATAAGTACAATCTCTGCAAAGTAATATTGTACATAAAATTTTGGGATGTATTCACAAGGCTTCTGAGTGCACATGTGCATTGTGGTATGTTTTAATGTGGGAGGTACCTAAAAAGAGATCTTTCTAATTGTTTATTTGTTTGGTTTAATTGGAGGAAGAAAAAAAGAGACAGTATGTGTTATTTGGTGGTACATTTAGGAAGGTGAGAATCTTATCCATCTTTTGTTCTTAATTTATAAATGCCGTGTTCAAAACCCTAGTTTGAACATGTGGGGGAGAAAATCTTTTTTGTGTTTTTTTTTTCAACATAAAAATACGTCATGGGAAGTGAAAATATATATATATATATATATATATATATATATATATATATTATATCGGTGGTTGTCTTTATATGTAGGGATGAGGAAAGTATTGTTGATTTTGAAGTAATATTCTGTTTCAAGTGATCAATTAGGAAACATCCTTGCACCTTCTGCGAAATTGAAGGATATGGGGATATATATATATATATATATGATAGTAATCCATAATAAACGGTTGTTATGGACAGATCTTACACCGTTAATTTAGAAATCCAAAAGCCTAAAGAATTTATTTATTTATTTTTTACTGACCGCTACTCTTAATAGCGGCTAGAGAATTATTTTTTTTTGCTGGCTTTTACTAAGAGTTAAGGTCAAGAAAAATGCCTAAAATACCCCCACTTTAGTTAGATTTAAATAGTTTCAATGCATTCATTTGTAAGGTAATTTTAAGTTATATTATAATATGGAGTTTAAATTTTAAATAATCAAATTGTCACAATAATTGACAATGTTAAATTATATTACATAAGAAATTATTTATACAAATATTTTATAAAAATAAATATATTAAATATAGTTGACAATGTTAAATTTTATTACTTAAGAAATTATTCATACAAATAAATACATTGAATATAATTGACAATTTTAAATTTTATTACTTAAAAAATTATTTGTAAAAATAAATACATTATATATAGTTGACAATGTTAAATTTTATTACTTAAGAAATTATTTATACAAATATTTTATACATTGAAACTATTTAAATCTAACTAAAGTGGAGGTGTTCTAGACATTTTTCCTGGTCTTAACTCTTAGTAGAAGCCAACATAAAAAAAATATTATCTGGATGCTACTTAAAAAAAAATTCCTCTTTGGACCGTTAGATCTCTGAATTAACGGTGTAAGATCTGTTTGCTGGAATAGTGTACATAACAATCATTTACTATGGATCACTATATATATTTATCCTGCTGTCATTTTATTCCATCTTAATTTCTTGTTCGCTTTCGAAACATTCCTTAGTAGTTGTACATTGATCCCTGTTGGCCATCATATATATATATATATATAGGTACTTGACAGATCCACATAGGGCTGAGCAAGTAACCAAATCGCCTCCGAAACCGCACCAAAAACCGTACAAACCGCACCAACGGTTTCGGCGTATGTTGTGGTTTTAGGTGGGTTGAAAAACCAAATTTACGGTTCGGTTTTGGTTACTGGTCAAAACCGCACACATAAAACCGAAACCGCACCATGTGTGTGTGTGTATGTACGCAGGGGTGGATGGAATACACGGGCAACCTATGTTCACTTTTTTTTATATAGGTAAACTCAATTGGGCAGAATTTATAAGTTAATAAACTCAAGGTGGTAGATTAATAAAAGAGTTGAACTTGGTGAGGGCAAAAGAAAAATATTTATTCTAATCTAAATATATAATTCTCCAAACCTGCAGTGTATATCTAATTTGGTGTCCTTTTATCTACTATTACTTATGTGATCGTACAAATCTCTTTGGTGAATCAAAAAAGGTATGGTTAGACAACCATAATATCCTTTTGATACTTTTTCTTCTCGGTTTGATGTCCTTATTGAAATCTGTTGAAGATCAATTTTATATTTAAAGTGGGAAGACCTAACATGCATCTGTGATATTTTTCTTTATCAGCTTTCACTTGTCATATTAGTTCAAAAAAACTAGGAACCTTAAATCATTTATTTGTTGCCAAATGTGAGCACTGTTAGAGTTTTATTTTTTAGGAGGAAAATGAACTATTAAGTACACAATAAAATACTAATGGGACATTTATCTAAAATAAACTGAGATATATCAATGAGCCTGTATATAATTTTTTGGAAGGATTATATTTTCAATTCTTAACTTAGTCAATTAAACCATTTATCATGAATGGTTCATAGATTTTCATTGTTAATTTAAATTGCATAAAAATTTGTTGTCTCAATTGGTTTTGTAACCGAAACCGCACCAAATAAAACTGCACCGCACATTTCAAAACCGCACCGCACCAATCACAAGCGGTTTCATATGCGGTTTTGGATTTGTTAAACCGCACCTAAGCGGTTTCGGGTGTGATTTGAGCTTCAAACCGCACCAAACCGCACCATGCTCACCCCTAGATCCACACATATTTTCTAAGGTACTTAATTTTTGTCTAGAATAAAGTCGGATACAAGGATTGATGGAACACTAATGTCTTGATCTTTAAATTTTTTCTACCATACTAGGCACCGTGAGGAAAACTTAATAAATTTTGCTAGTTCACAGTACGCATTTTCGATCACTTATAATATTTCAAGCGTATTTTTTATGTAACGTTAATTTATATTTAAAAATTTGTATTTAAATGTGTCGTATACAAACTTTAATAGTTAAAAAAAAATTTCTTTTAAAAAAAATGAAAGGAAAAGAGAGAGAGTGAAAGTATAAAGAACTAATTTGTGTATATATGTAGAAGAGCTTGAAAACTAGGAAAGAGACGGGTAGATTTGTGTATTCATGCATGTAGAATGAGGTGGTAATGAAGGGATCCCGATTCCATGAGTTAGCCTACGATTAAAATCACGTTTGGCAACTTAATTTAATTTATGTATAAGAATTGAAATTGACCGTCAAATTTTAACGAGTTTTAATTATATAAAATTGCACAACTTAGTATAAGTTGTCAAACGTAACAATCTGCATGCGAATGTAATAAGAAATAGTTGCATTTGTGTGACTATTTAAGGCCATTTGATGGTCATAGAACTCAGCTCTTTAATTACCATAAAAATGAAACTCTTTACTTCGCATTTGGTGCATATTGATGCACTTGGTAAAAGGTCATCGTCTTTGAGGTTGCAAATCTACAGCTTAAAGATGGTATTTTATATGAATTTGATATTGAGTTAACTGTATATCTGACTCCGAGAAATATATACCGTGTTACACTTTATATTCTGAAATTTAATTCCTTTCATCCTGGTCCCCAATGTTATGTTAACTAAGCATAATGGACCCTGACAGAAATCAGGTCACTTTTTTCACAGGAAAATCAACTAATTAACACAAAATAAAATAAATAACTCAACTAATTAATCCAAATAAAATAATTAACTCAACTAACTAACACAAATAAAAGTTTGATGTATTCAATTTTTCCGGCTGCTCTAACTAATTTTCTCAGCCAAGATTCAAATGGGTTTAGGATTTGAGTTGCAGATTGAGAAGAGAAAACAAAATAGGTTCTTCCTCTGGTTTGGTACTTTTAGAGAGAAAATTAAATGGGTAATTAGGATATTTGAGTTTCAGATTGAGAAGGGGGTTAACTTGAATAACTTGTTCCTAGATTTAAGGGATTTGAATTTGATGGAGAGAATAATTGGGGAAGAATAATATTTATGTATTTGGTTTGATTTTATTTAGGAATAATGATTTGGAATTTTTGGATTTGATTAGTTTGTATTTAATTTGTATTAGATTGATAATTTAATATTTTTATACAATCGAACTTAAAAAATATACAGTCAAATAATATATATATGCATGTGCCCGGAGTATGTGATCAGAGCGCCGACTTTTTTTGGCCAAAATTTTCATGAGAGTGCGCATCGGGGGCTATTGTTACTTTGTGGACTGGGATGAGAGAAATTATACTTCGAGATACGAAGCGTAAAGAGATGCATACTTTCGGATTAGATATGCAGTTAATCCTTTTAAATTTAACTATAAAGGGTATTTACACATAGAGTCAGCTTAAAACTCTATAATGATGAACAATATTTGTTTAGAGCTAGTGTTTTAAGTGATGGAATGTACGTACTAAAACTCTAAAATGGCCCTATCCAAATTTGTTTAGATTAGCCACTCATGTATGTAATCTTTCACGTTTTTCAAAATTTTCTGTTTGTTGATAAGAAAATAAAATAAAAAGTGCAACATTCCTATATAATAATTTTGATAGATAGTCAACAGAAACCTAATTTCTCCGAATTCGAATCTTTATAAATTGTGTAAAGTTTAATTAGGTAAGGGAAGAAGCTAAAGCAAAAAGGGTGAAAATCAGATCGATCTATGCTCCACCCACCCCACAGTATAATCTTCTAAATTGCATTTGTCTTGTACAATTCAAACACAATTGCCCACTGTCTTCAAATTCACTCAACTTTATTTTAATATCTCTCTCTCTCTCTTAACCTAACAAGAAAGAAAGAATCTTTAGATATCTTATATGAGTAGTTTGGAGAAAGGTCTCTTTCTCTCTTATTTTTTCTTTTTTTTATTTGGTTAAAAATGTCACTTTCTATCTCAGGGACCTTTCACTTCAGACACTCTGTCTTACTTAACCCTAAGCTTTGAGGAATAATATTAAGGTAGGAAACAAAAGTTTGTTTCCTATACTCCCACCCCACTTCACCAGTAGTACTATGTATTGGCAATTTTATATATATAATTAATGATTCATAACATGTATTTGTTCTTTATTGTTTAATATAGAAATCAACGATCGAGATTAAAACACGTCCGCTACTATTAGCAGCAGAGTTCGCTACTATTAGTAGCGGACGACGGGTTACGTCTGCTACTATTAGTAGCGGACAACACCCATCGTCCGCTACTAGCGGATGTGTTTTAATATCGGTCGTTGGTTCTTATATTGAACGATAAAGATGGTATATGCCCATTTTTGATTCATAACAATGCATGCTATGGATCATTTCTCATATATATATATATATATATATATATATATATATATATATATATATATATATATATATATATATCAGGCAGGCAATGCATTAGTGAATGAGGTTTTAACATGATAATTAAGACTGAGATTCTGAACCTTTCTGGTCTCCTGTTTGATTTTTGCTCAATTGGATTACTGAAATAATCAAAAACCTTTTAGATTTAGACTTTCTTGTCTAAAATTGGTGAAAGAAGATAAACAAGTAGGAAATTTGTTTGAATTTTCTTACTTGGGACAATTAATTTTGTCTTACAAAGCTAAATAAATCAAACAATGTGAATTCTACATATCTAAAATTAGGGCACTAGTGAACGCATAGTCTGATTCTATAAAATGTCAACCTAGCTATACACCGTCATGGTATGAAATGTATTTATTTGTTCATGCATTGTCTTTTGGGGACTTGTGGATTTCTAAAGTCTTGTGTTTTGCAATAATCGCACATGAATTGTTTTAACTACAGCCAGGCAACAAACTCGATTAAGAGGGGACAATATATATTCCTTAAATTATACTCCCTCCGTCCCAAATTAATTGCTCAGTTTTGATTTTTTAAAGTCAAATTGACCATTTTTAAAATTAATTTTTTTACTATTTTTGCTAAAATATAGGTGAAGAGATTATAACCAAAAGAAAGTATATACAATTTATTACTAACCCCAATTTTTATAATTTTAGAAATATATTTATATATGCTTAATTATTAATTCTAAAAATAGTCAATTTGACTTAAAAAGTCAAAACTGAGCAATTAATTTGGGACGGAGGGAGTAACGTTTTTCTACACCTATTAGAGCCAATAAACTATTCTTCCCAGTTTATTATTTTTAATTTTTTTTATTTATTGATATATTGCCAGAGAAAAAAAATAAATTATCAGAGCAATATGTGTTCTTAAAGTGTTAAAGTATTAGGTGTCGTTAGAACAATTACAAAAATATCATTAAATATATATTTGCTATGTTGCCATTATTTTTACTCTGATAATATCAATAACCTTTTTTTTGATATCCATTACTTAGTATAAAAGTAATTTTGCAAATAATTTTGAAGAAAATTTCTAGAGGTAATTTTGTCATTACAACCATTAATAACTCGATTGAGTAGAGACTTTTTTTTTTCATTTTTTTTTGTTTATAACGGAACTGAAAATTAGTACCCCTTAATTTAGGTTTCACAAGTGTCACCATATGCACATAATAAGGCTGTTGATCAGAGCAAAAGTGATTGCGAAAATAAAATTTTCATTTCTTCTTGCATATGAATCAGTCCATTGCTAGATTCCATTTGTTTAGTCATGCATATTTTTCTCATAAGTCCAGATCACATGAATCAGTATGCAAGAAGAAATGAAAATTTTAATAGTTTTAAATCGAAGTACTCTTCTAGTTCTAGATCGCTACTGTCACAAAAATAAGATGAGATCCAAAAATATTAAACTGCGGATTGACCAAGGGTATTTTGGATATCTTCTAATCCACAATATTAAATTGCGGAATCTCCCATATTAAACTGCAGATTGAAGATCATCCTTACCGTTCCTTACCGTTCGATTTGCAGATAGACGACTGAGATCTGTTATAAAAATAATTTTATCCTTATAACGTTGGCTATGAATCAATCATATATATATATATAAAATCTGACTTCAACCCACATTATGTCGAAAGATTTGTGAGGTCCATACATGTCCTTTCATATCTGTTCAGTTCATTTGGTGCAGCAGGTGCTGGTGAATTGAGGTTGTAGAGAATTGGGTGGGGGAGAGGGGGGGATGGGCCTAATCTTTAATGCAAACTAGCTACTCACTCACTAGGGCAAGTTTAGTGAATAGTTTGTGAAGGGGTATGTTTGATGTGGGGTTGCTAAATTATGACACAGAAGGTTGCAGTTTCACGTGCTATGCACGTGTAAAGCTAAAGAAATATGTACTTTGTGGGTCCATGGGCAATCACTCATGGACAAATGTTAAAGATTTGGGAAGATATTGTGTGAAGAAAAATGATGGAAATGGAAACCATTTTCATACCTAATTTACAGGTGATAATTTTATTTTTCTCTAGGTAGTCATTTCATAAATAAGGTTAAATTTGCAACACTAATATTGAGAAATTTTTCATTCTTATACGGCGAAAGTGATAGAAACCTCTTTTTTTATTGTGTTGTTCAAATTTATCTGCAAATTCAGTAAAGAGACAAAATTAAACAAACGCTATAGAAAGTTAAAAATAAATTTCTCCTAGCCTCATCCTTCATGTCCCCCTAATCCCCTATGCAAAAATAAAAATAAAAATAAAAAATAAAAAATAAAAAATAAAAAATTGGGACAGATTATAAAAGTTTGGTTAACTATATATATGTGAATGTAGTTCAAGCTTTACAAAGATTATGTGATTTTATATTAAAACTTTTAGCGTAGAAAGTCATTTTTATCTTGGTATTTTTATACGTTTTTAATTTAATTTTTTTTAAAAATTTAACTGTATATCCCCCCCCCCCCCCCACACACACACACCCAGATTTATTCCTAAATTTATGAAAACTTGGTTTAGAGTGACAACAAAATTATTATAGTGAACTTGAGGGTGTATCAAGGTTCTTTTTTCTTTTGAAACAATAAAGTTTATTAAATAGTGTATATATATATATATATATATATATATATATATATATTGGGAAGGGAGAGAGTATTTTTAACAAAATACGAAGTCTCGCATTGAAAAAGATAATTATCACCATGTTAATTAAACAATGAAATTTTAAGAATGAAATTGAAGGTTTGCTACGTTTGGATTGAAAGAATGAAATGAAAAGTGAAATGATTCATTCTATTCTAATTAGAATGAGTTATTTCATATGTTCTCCCTCCCTCAAGGAATCAAACACAATTTTTTTTCATTTTATAGAAATGAGTCATTCTATTCTTCCTCCTATTTTACCAATTCAAACGTAGCATGTAATAGAGAGAATCAGAATCCGAAAAGATTTGGCAAGACATGATGTATAAGGTTTAGTCAATTAGGTATTACAATTTTATGGACAGACTAAATATTGTACCTGTAACACCCCTGTCCCACATCGAAAGATAAGGGGAAAGTTTGTCTGTATATAAGGAATTGAGTTACTATCAATAGTACCTTCAAGTCATGACCTTTTGGGTGAGCCTGTGGTGGGCTAAGATGACCCAAGAAGATACTATTGGGCCAGTAATTTAAGGCTTTCTTTGTTTGGATGGATTTGATTCGATTCGGACTTGGGATTCGATCCCGGGTCAAATCCCGAGTCCGGAATAAATCTTGGGTCAAATCCCAAGTCCGAATCGAATCAAATCCATCCAAACAAAGAAAGCCTTAAATTACTGGCCCAATAGTATCTTCTTGGGTCATCTTAGCCCACCACAGGCTCACCCAAAAGGTCATGACTTGAAGGTACTATTGATAGTAACTCAATTCCTTATATACAGACAAACTTTTCCCTTATCTTTCGATGTGGGACAGGGGTGTTACAAACTCCCCCACTTAAATTTCTGACGTCCCCGTCAGAACCGATCACACACACGGTCCACAGATCTTTGCCTCTCTAGCCATTGTGGGATAATACCGGCTGGCTTCGTGTCCCCACCTCCGGACCTTCTTCTCTCCATTGTGGGATAATACCACCAGCCTTCGTGTCCCCACCTCCGGCAACTCGATCGGATGACCCGAGTCCGAATCGAATCAAATCCATCCAAACAAAGAAAGCCTTAAATTACTGGCCCAATAGTATCTTCTTGGGTCATCTTAGCCCACCACAGGCTCACCCAAAAGGTCATGACTTGAAGGTACTATTGATAGTAACTCAATTCCTTATATACAGACAAACTTTTCCCTTATCTTTCGATGTGGGACAGGGGTGTTACAGTACCTCTGGATTCATTGAAAGATGATACGCATGCAAGTCCCGTCATTATATCCAATTAATGCTATAATAATCCTAGAACATGAAAGTTAGCAACAACGTACACTCCCTCAATTATCTTAATGTTTTACACTATTTTGTAGCATCCTAAACTTTGTTTAATTTAGATTATTTTTTTTATTATATAGCTGAATTACAAAAATTATGCACCAACAAATTTAATATCTAGTATGAATTGTAAGACCAATAATAGTGAATATTAGAATAAGTACGTCGACATATTAATTGCTTTGCATTATTGACAAAATGAACCTCTTAACTAATTACATCATATATACAAAATATTGCTTTGTATTCTCTATGTTTGGCAACCTGATTCCAAGCCTTGCAAATAGAATTAAATTTAATTCTAAGGCTGTAAAATGAACTAAACGGTTCGAGTCTGATTTGTACTTGCTCGACTAAAAATTCGATTCGAACTCGATATAAACGATTTAAATATAAACAAATTTTAAAATTCGACAAATTACTCAAACTTTTTCAAATTATTATTTTTTTATTGATATTCAGATCATATTCGCTTGAAAAGTTTAAACTCCTCAAGTTCGATTCGAGATCGTGCTCGACTCGGTAGCTAAACGAGTCTTAATCAAATAATAAATTTTATGAATCAAATCTGAACAACTCAAATACTCAGCTCGACTTGATTCATTTACATCCGTGTTCAGTTCCATGGAATTGCTAATGTGCTTTCAATTTCAATCTCAATGCTTGTTCAGTGTACAAGAGAAAAAAAATTGATGATTAGTGAACTAATTAATGTTCACGTTTGACAAATAAGACCTTAAAACTCCTTATATAACAGCAATAATCTCGGTATATCCACCATGTAACACAAATAGATCTCTACCTTGGCATTTTACAAATTTTGGCGAAAATAAAAAAAATAAAAAATAGGATTACAAATTAAATGAACTAATTAATGTTCAGATCCCTAATTAACAACATGAGTTCCACCGAAGGAGCTCCACAGCTGAGAACACTCCTCTTCTTCCTTAGATTTTCCCCTCATGGATAACAACTCAAATGCTGAAGTTGGAGCCTGCATAAGGTCCAGTGTGACATTGTTAGTGCCTTCGGCTTCATTGTAACGGTCCCAACCGCTTTGCTCAGGGAATATATGGTGCTGGTTGGAACCAAGAGGATTGGAATTTAGGTCTTCCATTGCATGGTGGTGAAAAGGCCAGTCTTTATCGACGATGAGCTGCCTAGCCAGAAGGGCTGCTCGATTTTCTGCAATAAGTTCACGGAGTGCAGCACTGCATCTTGAAGAGAGATCCGGGGATGACATCAAGGATTCGTTCCTCGATGACAGAAGAGAGAGAGCACGGCCCGTGGGAGATGACAAGTATGGAAACCTACCTGTCATCAATTTATTAATTTCAGTTGAGAAGGAGCTTACATTTTTAATCATTTAATAAATCTTAAACTAAGCTGTTTAAATTAGTATACATCACTAGTCCAAAAAAAGGGTCAAGTCAATTCATGGTCTAATAGTATATGTAAAGGAAAATGATATTTTCTACATCACATTTTTTTATATGGCTCTCCTCACATGAATAGTGAGCACGACTATCAATACATCCATAAGAAACTATATCAATTCCCCCAACTAAAAATTTCTACCAGAAAAAGAAAGAGTTGATGCAAAGAAGTAGTATAGTATTATACTAGAAAGGAGCTTGGAACACAAACATCTTTAAAACATCACAAAAGAACCAACACGCAATGTATAGTGAATAAACTCTTGATTATGCATGAAATTTAAAATCCAAAATAGGGTAAAATGGAATGTCTAAGAAAGCTTTGAGGAATGGTTTTACAACAATCACTATTGGTCAACAAATGAATGCCCTTTTTCGTAATTAATGTAAATGAAGGGAAGCCAAAGTCATTCAAAAATCATCAAAACTATAAATAGAAATATTCTACTTGAACTATGACCTCTAAGCCATCTTCTAAGGTCTGAGTTTGCAACAACTATACCCTACTATTACAACTCCAAGCTCCACCTTTTCTTTTATTTATCTTTCTAATTCATAATGTTCAGCGAGTCTGCAGCCAAGTTAAACTAGAATTCCTTTGAATACTATGCTAAAAGAACTTTCCTGTACATAACATACATATTGTTGCTGCAACCTCAGTTGAAACTACAGTTATCCTTCTAGATTATACTCTATTAAAGGTTTGATAATTATCATGTTAAATAGTTGATTTAAAGGTCTTATCAAGATTCGTGTTCCACTGATTATTTTATAAGGTTGTTCACCTATTCAATTATGCAAAGTATTTTTGTGCACTAATGCAAATTAATAAGCAGCAACTCCATTTTCCAAGAGTCTTTTTAACTTTCAATGAAGCTGCTCAGGTTGAGGTAAATCATACAAGTTAAAATGGTGTTTAATTAAACACAATCGAGTACGTAAACCACTTCCAATAGTCCCATAAAAGTTTAACCAGTACAACACTTTAAAGTTTCACTAAACTGGTATAATTGTGTTTATACTAAAGTGTATACACATCGTAGGAAAAAGAAAAATATATTTATAGGCGTGATTACGATGATCATTCTTTTTGCAAAATCACCCAACATCTCATTGTTTCTGATTGTTTCAATCATTGACGAAAGCTATTCATCTAAATTCTATATATTCGGCCAACTGCCCTATCCACCCTTCAACAAAGATCAACATACTTGCTGTCAAAGGGCAAACCCCCCATCATCCAAACAAGTACAACAACAATCAGATCAATAAATTGGTTCTTCGTATAAAAGTCACACAGTGCATTTGTAGATCAATATAAATGGTGGTTGTATTAAAAATTTATCAAGTAAACATGCAAAACCCTAACTTTGAGCGGAGGAGGTTGTATATATCCTTCTAAGTGGCTAGTAGTTGGCTGACAAATTATTGATGTGAAACAAACCCTCTCTCCAGGCAGCAATCCTCAGAACTGATCTAACTCTGGCAGCTCACGAGAAGAGGTGACTGCAACTAAAGGAAAGTTCATGCTCTATGATAGTTTAGCAAGTTAAAGAATGGACCAAATATATAGTACTCAAAACTGATGGCAAAGAGTGAGAGCTTTCACAAATATTTGGTATCAATCAAGTTCAATAGGAATATGCTGCATTGACATGGCAAAAAAAACAGAAAAGGGGCTCCTAGTTTCCCTGCTTAGCCAATGGCATCTAGACCTAAATATGATGATGCAGAACATCAGCAAATTTTCCTTACTATGGCAGTCTCTTCCAAATAAGGTCGGAACTTTTAGAAACTTATTAAGAGATTATAATCCCTAGCACTGTTTTGAAATTGAATATGCCAATCAAAGAGCCAAGTGTTGAGCCCCACGCCACATATTTGCTCCAGCCTATGAGAGGGTTTCTAAAGTTTCTTGGCATGAAATTCTCTGTTAATTAAGACTAAAAGGCAAGTGAGGACAAAGAAGAATTTGTCCAGTTTGTTCAAATTTCAGGAAGTTTATTTTAACATTTAACTACGTGTATGTAACACATCCTAGCAAGCACAATCTTGAGGTTTAAACAAATTCCAAAGAAAGTACATAACCTATTCCAACATATTCTAATTTCTGAGCTTCAAATTCAAGTCTAGTGCTGCTAAGATGTACTACAATGTAGGAATTGTACTTTGAGGTTTGAGCAGAGACAATTTCTGAATGAAATTTTATCACAGTGACTTGCACACATATTATGCAAGTGAATGCACAATTGTCATAAATCCAGCACAAGCCCTTCCTATGTTGTGTTGTTCTAAATTTTGTACCGAGTACACACCTTCCCAAAAATAGCAGGGTTTAGGGATGGTCAAATAGTAGTATGAACGCAACATAAATACACACATACGTACATATGTGTGTTTGTGTATATATACATATATACATACACAAATATACTTATACTTGTATGACTTTTGATTTTTTTTTAGCATATTTACTTTTTGTATAGGAGCTAAGACACCTTTAAAACATAGCCTAACTTTTTCAATAATTTTTTTTCTCAAAAAGTCAAGTGAGATGCTCACTTAAGACTATAGTTTGTATTACTCGCCACATTCTAAAATTCGAGATACATTTTCTTTTTTTAATCTGTTTTCAAAACTAGATACGCATTTTTATTTTAAGATTTATAAAATGACATGATATTAATTCCTAATTTGCTATTATTTTTCTGCTATCAAGTTAGGCAGCATACTATCACTATTAACTTCTCAGCGAATATTAGGAAATATTTAAAAACATAAAATTATCCTTAAAATTTATCATTTTAATTATGTACGTAACTGAAACGGAGGGAGCAATGAAGAAAGGGTACCTAATTGAGAAGGATTATTTCTTGAAACAGAAAGATCATGATGATGAGAAGTCTTTCTTCTTCTCTCATTGTGACCTGCTAATCTCCTCCTGCAACTCCTCTTGGAATCATCAAACTCCGTTACTGCATGAAACCTACACCCCCACATCACTTTTATTATCATCATGTACATATTCACACCTACACATATACACATGCACAATTTCATACAATAAAATGATTTATATGTCAATTAATTCTACGTCGAATGTGGATCGAGACTAACAGAATCAAATAGAATAATACTGTGTGGATCACTTTCTGACTAATATCTCATGTATATCTAGCTAGTATCGGCATAAATTTAGTCACAGATTGCAACAATCTTTCATATAAAGATTTACATAAACCATGCACATTATATAACTACATCATTTATTAGATATAGATTTACATACATGAAATCTTCTTTATATATATATATATATATATATATATATATATATATATACACACACACACACACACACACACACACACACAATTCAAACATACATAAACACATAACACATGACAATTACTAACCTGCTGCACTGTTGACAAAATCGCTGGTCAAGGCCATGAACCACCACTTTTGGAGCCTTTGAGTGTAGCTCACACACCTTGTGCCTCCTGTGGTAATCCTTAGCATTCAGCAGCGCCACGTGACATCCTTCCACCTGACACCTAGGCACCGTAGCCGGTATCGCCACCGTCACTTCCCCCACTGTCGACGGACCCACTATCCCTCCACGACCACCGTAATAGGGCTTCCCCCGTTTCGATATCGAGAAGCCCGCCACGTGTCGCATGCTAGGGCAGGTAGCATCCTCAAAATAGTGCCTCTTCCCCAATTTGAGGCACATGAGGTGTGGGTCCGGGTGGTAATACTGGGACCCAACCCCGGCATAAAAAGAAGAAGTAGAAGTCGAGGAACAATATTGTTGTCCATTGTTGCTGGTCCCCTGGTGGGAAAACAATAGTGCGTTGACTGCAGTTGCTTCTGGGTGCGTGGTGGACGTGGTCGCCGTCGCCGCCGTGGCGGCCACAGGGTGGTGGTGGTGGAATGAGTCGTGGGTATTACTATTATTGTTATTACCATTACTCCAATGATATTGATGTTGTCGGATATCCCATGGAAAATGACTATTTTGCCCCTTGCTGCCACCGGTAGTAGTACTAGTACTACTAGTGGCGCTATTAATGTTGAACAAGTTCCAACCATTTTCCATCCCTTTCTCTTTTTTTTCTTGAGAGTGGAATTGGTGGGAAATGGATAATTTTGTTTACAGATTTGGGAAACAATAGTACTACTGCATATGGGGGAGATCTGTTTGTTGTCTTTATAAAAGAAGAAAATAAAGATATACAGATCATATATAGATATAGAGAGAGAGAGAAAAAAAGGGCGTAGTCGGTGGGTGGGTGGTGGGTGGGTGGGTGGGTGGGGGGGGGGGGGGGGGGGGGGGAGGGGGGGATTGCGTACTGTGTTAGGTTGTGTTGTAGTCCAACGGGGAAAAGTGGAGACAGCAGAAAGGCTGCAGAAAGTGAGAGAGAAAGAGAGTTGGGAATCAAGGAGACTTACAGTGGTAATAGTATAAAGAAAGGAGTCACGTGAGAGGATGGAGTGCACGGGGATGAAGGTGGGACCCAATCAAATTGGTCTTGATTGGGAATGAGAGATGAGAAGGAAGAGATGATAGGACTTTAGCAAGTTCAGTCAGTAAACTATAGCAACTAGCTAGTTAGGTTTTCTACAGAATCCAACAGTAGTAGTGAAAGAGATGTATTGGGGCATGCTGCTTAGCTATATGCCTATATCACTTATTTCAACGCCAATTTGACATTGGAATTGTCTTCCTGTTAGCAGTTAGGTCCTGTGAGATGAGTTCGGATTTGACCCGATAAGAGTTCAACTCCTGCAAAATAATGGAAAGGGTAGAAGGTATTCATCGTAGTTCATTGAATGTTCTTCGGGTGTAGATGAAGTTAGAACGGCTCTCAGTCTATATATATACTAGCATTTTGACTTTGCTTCCGGCACTTCCACGATGAGATTTATTCCAAATTTTAGATGGTCCTGATATTTTATTAAGATGAGTAAAAAATTCAAAAACAGTTGTGTTTTATTATGTATATATATAACGAGGAGAAAGTAATTCTCTTTGAAAAATGGCATATATTGCAAATATTTATGTCGATTATTTAATTGTCAGTTACGTATATAAGTATTAGTAGTAATTTTTTTAAGAATAATGCTAGAGACATAATCTATTTTAAAAAGATGTGTTTTAAGTGAGACTATCATATAATTTATACCAATCTCATGTTATTTAAAAAGTAAATATGGGTAACAGATATAATTACTAAATTAATAGGGATAGATTAGTCATATATTTTGTCAAACTTAATTATTAGATTTAGCAAAATAATCAGAAGCTCCAATTTAGAGCTTCAGATTATTTTCATATAGGTTACCAAATATTTTTTTATTTTTTAAAACTGATTATAAATAGATTTGTCTGTTTATAAACAATCACAAATATCCCCTTAATCTTTAGTTGGCTAATGTTAGGAAAATTAAACTTTTTGCCCCAAACATGTTTTAAATGATGTGATATTAAATAAGTTCAAAAATACTTCATAATATAGTTAATCACAAGATATATATTCAATCAATATAATAATATCACTCATTTGAGATAATATTTTGAGACAAAAATTTGAGATCTCTATCATTATTTTATTTATATTTTTATCTAAAATAGTTTATAAATTATCTAACAAATATTACTCCCTCCGTCCCTTAATATAAGTCGTTTTATAGTTGTGCACAAGTATTAAGGAAATGATTGTATAACATTAAATATAATACTCCCTCCGTCCTAAGATAAAAGTTCTGGTTGACTTTTTGCGCATATTAAGAAAGAGGATAAAATGACAAAATTGTCCATAGTTAAATTCTCATTTAATTGCATAGTTTTTTCACATGACTAGTGATGCTCCATAAATATGCATAGAGAATAGAAATATGACAATTAATACTAAGGGTATTATGGACAAATTATTGTAAAAAATAGATTATTTAAGGTAACTAGACATTTAACTTGTGACTACCTAAAATAGTAATAAGGACTTTTATCCTGTGACGGATGGAGTATCAATTATCTATATTGTCCTTGTATTGAAAAAAAAAAGTGTTATTTGTTGGGTAAAAAATAGTAAAAGAACCAAAGTTATATTTAAGTACTTGGAGTAATATTAGAAACTAAGCAATTAATGCTTATTTGAAATTCTCAAATGTCATATATTAAGAGACAAAAATACTTCTCTAAAACGACTTATATTAAGGGATGGAGGGAATATTACTTATAAAATTCACTGTTTTGTAATTTTTATTAATTTTTGAGTTTAAAAATATTTTAAATTAATTTTAAAAAATAAAAAATAATATTATAATTTGGAACCAAGCATATTAACATGTTGTAAAGAGACCCTACCCATTCACTCCATTTTGCCCGACTCATAATGTGAAGTAAATTATTTTGCAGTACTGATTACTTGCCTGAAAAAGACAACTAAGTACACACCACCAACAAAAACAGAGTAAAAGTTTCCTCTCTCCTCCAAACTGGTTGGTGCATGCCATATGGATGGATATGTTCAGTTTTATTATCCACTCACAAGACTTAATTAATTACTACCGAGTAAAAAACTTTTACCTCTTGATATGGTATCCCAAGTTGTTGGTACATAATGCACTCACTATTTTTTACCTTGTTGCAGGTGGGGCATCTCCTGCTCTGTAGTACATATGTCACAGATACTATTTACTGATCAATAATTCTACACTAAAGTTTATTGCAAGCTACCTGCAAATTACGCAGGCATAAATGAACAGATCAGTCCTCTCTCTCTCTCTCTCCCTCTCTCTCTCTCTATATATATTGAATGGATGTAAAATATATCTTTTAAATAACATATTTCTGTTAAATAGCATATTTTTATTAAAATTACGTCGTTTTGGAATTTTTTTTAAAAAATAAAATAATATTAAAAGAGAGTGGTCCCACTTACTTTCCTTTTATTTACAAAATATCACTCGTAGCCCCAATTGTTTTTTAAAATAATCTCTAAAATAATGTAGTTTTAATAAAAATATGTTATTTAGGAAGTATATTTTATATCTATCCTTTATATATATATATATATATATATATATATATATATATATATATCATCTCTTTACTTCCTAGGCTCCCACATATATTTATGTTTTCTTTTTAAGTACATGTTTAATTTAGAGTTTTTAAATTTTTTGGAGTTTTATAGTTAAATCGTCTAATATTTTAATTCTTTTTAAGTTTTAAATTAAGAGCTCTTCTAGACAGACATGAAAATTGAACATAAAAATTAGACATGAGTGTATTTGAATTTCACCTATTTATATTTTTACCCATCACTGGAGGTCAAAATATAAATAAGTGAAATTTAAATACACTTATGTCCAATTTTCATGTTTACATACATAAAATTTTTGCTTAAATATTTAAAACTTTTAGAGCTCTTAGGGATTGGGAGTCCAAGTTTATTGAAAAAGTTTGTTCTATCAACTCGTGTTTATTTCAGATGAAACTTATTTAACTTAAATAATATGAGTATGGATCTAAAACATATCTTTTAAATAACATATCTCTCTTAAATAATATTAAAAGAGAGTGGTCTCACTTGTTTTCCTTTTATTTACAAAAATATCACCCACAGTCCTACTTGTTTTTTAAAAGAATCTTCAAAACGATGTAGTTTTAATAAAAGTATACTATTTAAGAGATGTATGTTATTTAAGATGTATGTTTTAGATCCATCACATATATATATATATATATATATGAATTTGAGTGAATGCTTTTCAAATTTCACCATTAACAAGTAAATTTTATTTTTATTTTTATTTTTTTACCTCGATCAATACTCTTTCTTGGTGAAATGGGCTGTTGACAGTACTGGACATATGAAGAAGCTCCCTACATAGTGTACCGTACTACCAGAGGTTAGGAAACTGGGAAACTACTTCTCATGGGGTTCTCTGAAACACAAACATACAACATTAGTGTTTCTTTTAATGAAACACCCACTAAAAGAATACAAAGGCAAAAAGAAGAAAAAGTCTTGGAATATTATTGCAATTTGGTCATTTTGGGGACCATTTTTTTTATTTATTTTTTATTTTTATCTTTATAACTTTCGGCTTCAACACTGGGGGGGGGGGGGGGGACCATTCAAAATTTTGTATGATGTTGGAGATATAGGGATCAATTTAGTTGACATGCAATGTTTCTTACATATTTGTTTTGATCATTCTAATATTGACTTAACTCACTGCACTAGAACACAACAAAATCTGTTCTTAATTTAATCAAATTAATCTTTCCTACCATTATTTTAATAATATAATGAATATACTTGACGATTCGCATACTTTTAGATTCAGATAATATAGAGAGATGATAAATGCACTTCACTTTTCACCGGTTATTTCTGATTTCATTTTCGTGTGTGTTGTATTTTTTAGTTTAAAAGAATTGCAATCAAATTAACCGATTACAAAAATAAGCAACAAAAATCACAATCAGTAGTAGTGTATTTGTATCATGTGATTTCTATAATTTTTTAGGCTTTTTTTTTTAATTATTATTTTGAGTTTTTAGCTTACTCAACAATAAAAAAAACTTTATTTATTAAAAAAAAAGAAGAAAATGATGCTACTAGCATTAAAAAAAACACTAAACTAAATCCGTAATCAGCACAAACAAATTAATTTAAAATTTTGGAATTGTATATTTATTTATGATCAATAGTATTAAGAAGTAGTCAAATGAAATTTTGTAGATTAGACTGATTGAAAGATATGTTCTATCAATCTGGACCCATGATGGGCCCTTTTCTTTCTGCAGGCCATTCTGTCAATCTGAACTTTTAAAAGGTCACTGGGCCCAACACCATGCATGTGTAGATGTGAGGTGGGGGTAAAAATGATGCTGCCTAATATACTCTCAATAATTTCACAAATTGATCATTTGATTAAATCTACCCATCAGAATCTCTTGCATGAACTTGTACATCTAAAGAGGCAACATGCATGTCTTTGGAGGCCCATTATATAAGTTTGACACACCATCAAATTCTTCAAAATATTGATCAAAATATTATAGAAAATAATTTATATTTTAATTAATTTTATATCGAATTTAGATTACGAGTCACGTAACTACTAACGTAAAATTATGAACCTAAAATACACATTAATGTGAGTTTTTTTGTACAACCCTTTTATTTTGTGTCGATATTTGAAATCTGACATAAATTTGTCTCATATTTAACAACATTCAAATATTACTATAAGAGATGTCATGTTAAATTATAATACAAATTTTTAAGGTTTCAAAAATTGACTTTAAGATAAAATGGACTAAATTACAACTTCATCAAACATAAAAAGGTTTAAATTTAATAGTCGACTCTCATCTTGAGCTTCTATTATTCTTTAAATCTCTGGTACCAAAAACAAAATCACTAAACCTCTAGTTTAAGAACATATTGTCACTCCAAGGCCCAATAAATTTCATAAGCAAAGGCCCGGTTGGATTATATTAAGTTTTTATCGGACATTTTCAGGCTCCATTATTTTTACCTCAAACTGAAACTTATTATTTCAAAAAAAAAAATTTTTTTTAACAAATCCTCACAACTATTGTTACTAAGAACATGCGCTTTTTTTATACATCGAATTTTTTATTACGAGTTACGTGAATAATTATAGTTGATAATATTTTAACGATATATTTAATATATAGTAGGTCAAACTTATAATTCTACCAAATCTCATGTATTAATATACGTTAAAATCGTAATTCGAGAATTTTTTTTTTTGCAATAAAAAGCGATACTCTATTACTAATAACCATTAACCAAATTCTCACAACTATTGTATATAAACCGTTATGATACTATTTTAAAAAAATAAAAAATAAATTTGAGCCTCATTTTAAGGAGTATAATATAATTTCATAATCAAGTATATTATATATATTATCAATAGAGGGCACGGAATGTGAGGGCTACCTCACGGTCTTGAATGAGGCACCACTTTATAACAATATTTTAGAAAATTATAAAAATACCATTTTGTACATAATATGGGTGAGAGTGTATTTAAGTATGCGAAACGACGTCGAACGTGAGGTAACCCTTACCTCTCTTTTTGCCTTATCAATAATCAATTAATTAAGTCTCACATAATGAAGAAAACACACTTCACATAAAATAAAAAATAAACTCACACATATAAAAATTAAACTTGAGACTTAAAATTCACCAGACCTCAGTCTTAATGCTAGAACCTCAGTAATATATATCTAATTAAGACACTTAGATATTATGTTGAAATTATTTATCTTACTTATAGGGTGTTAAATAATACATTAATTTTACAATTTCTTAAAAAATAATTAATCTCAATTAGGGGATAAATTTTCACTACAAGGAATAAGGCTATCAGTGACGTCACTATCAGCCACTGCCCCAACCCGTCGCTATTGTTACAATTAGCGATCGCCATTGGTGACGACAATTCAAAAGCGTCACTGCTATATTAGCGACTTTAACCTCGTCATTGATACTGTCGTTATTGAATTTTTCCTGCCCAAATTCGTGCGTGTAGTTCGGCACGAAATGTTAGGGACCACATGAGCCCAACAGCGGCCGAGTGTCAGTTGCTAATACATACACGTCATTTACTGAGAGTATTAGCGACTGCCACACGATCGCAGATAAGCGGTTGGCAATCATATTTAAAACACCTATTAACCAGCAGTGGGGTAAGACAGAAACATAAATGAAAAGAGAGAAAAATAAAGAAGGAAGAGAGAAAAAAGAGAGAAAGAAAAGGATCTGTCGTTAACCCGCTCCCCGCTGTTGTCACCATCAGCCCCATCCCTGTCGTCACCGTCGTCGGCCACCACCGCAACATAGCTATAAGTTTTTCTTTTTTCTTTTTCTTGTAATACCCAATACAAATTAGTTGTGTTTTTGCAATAATCTTTGTACGTTTATTTGTTGGAGAAATTGGGAAATTTGTATAAGTAGGGTATATGCATCTTGTTAATCCCATTTTCTTTAACTTATGAAAATAGATTGATTGTTCCTTCGAAAAATTAATTAGGGTTTTACATGATTAATTTGGGAATAGGTGAAAATGACTTCCAAGTTGTGTTATATTTGTTTCTTTAGGTTTCTGTTTATGCTGAAAATTGAAATTAGGGTTGCAATTGAAGGTTTTGATATGTAGTAAAGAACTAGGGTTGTAATTGAAGGTTTTGATATGTAGTAAAGGTTTTGAAATTGTAATAGCCATGCCTTATCTTCATTTGAACATTACTAAAACACACAAATTTGTTTTTTGTAGTGGTCAACTACTTCACAACTAAACTTATAGTTATCATGACAAAATCTAAGATTCTAACCAAATATGAACTTTGGCTAATATCCTTGAACCCTACATTAATTATGGAAATGTTTGACTAATAAGTGAAAGTGGTGATAATATAAAAACTTCAACCAGACAATTGCTATATTAATACTTTATCTCTTCATAATTTCCGGACAGTAATATACGCCCTCATTACCATCACACATATAAAAAAATCTCATTAATTCTAATATTAGGTAATTAATATTTGTTTAAAATTTCATTGCTACTCATGTAATAATTAATTACTCATCTCTAGCTCTCAATTACTCTATTTTTAAGGACAAAATAAAAAATAATTAATTTATTTTTTCAAATAAAACGTATTATATATATTATATAAAAAAAATTCTTCTGAAATAACTTATTAAACGAAAAGAAGGGAGTATCATTATAAGATTTTGTACACGATCATCGTGGTGGGCCACAAATTTTCAAGTCAACTAGGTGGCATTCATTTCATTTCTTGAAGTTTTGAACTCTTAAACCTTTTTCCTTAAAAAATACATTGGAAGTTCAATAGTTCTTTAAGAAAAGGGAGAAAAGAATAGTTGGGTTTTTTTGTTTTTTTATTTTGTGCATATATAATTATAAAATGTGTAAAACAATACAATTATATATATACGACTTAATGGAAACCCCTTTCTTGTTAGGACAAAGATCCTTATTTAAGAGGAAAAACTTCATTATTCTACAAAATAAGATAACTAATTGGTAGTTGTCCGAATGCTACAAGTACACTATATGCAAATTATACCTAAGACTTTTGACATTATATTCTTTGTTGGAAAACGTTGGACTCATGCAAAATTGAAATTAAAAATATGATACTCCCTCCTTCCCAAATTAATTGCTCAGTTTTAACTTTTTAAAACTAAATTGACCATTTTTAAAACTAATTGTGACGCCCCCAAAATAGGTCCATACAACCCATTTTGAGTCGCCAATAACATTTCACAAAATACAATTACAAATACGAATTTTCCCATTTACAAATATTAAGTGTCGTGCAAAATACGACAACACAATACAAATACATCTTAAATTCTCAATACACTTATTGTCACACTAATAGTAAGGTATTGAGACACTTCTATTATCTCGGACCATCACTCCATTCCCCAGCTAGTCCCCGCTACACTCTCTTTTCCTGAGGAGAACAATGGAACAAAAAGGAAAAGGGTGAGCACAAATAGCCCAGTAAGAAATATCATGACTAAGATAATGAAGAATAAAAATTATCTTTAGTCTTCAACAATAATAAATCAGAGATTTAAAGATATTATAATTGTTCAACACAACAACTGCAGCGGAACGAACAATCCATTAGAAGAGTCAAATAGATTATAATATCTACCATCGTCTATAAGTTAAAGGATCACCACCAATATTTTGTCCCTGTAACACCAATCAACAATTCCTGTTTATGAACATCCAAATCAACAGTTTATATTCAACAGCCTCTCTTTGCACTATGTGCCAAAGATATTTATTTGTAACATCACCGGTCATGATCATGCCAAACGCCAGTTCATCTTTGCACTACGGGCCAAAGAGAACTTTCATCATACGCCTTTGTTTGTAACACCAAAAGTCATGATAATACCAATACACAGTTTGGTCAAAATCATGTCACGCCAATTCATCTTTGCACTACGGGCCAAAGAGAACTATCACCACAATTTAAGTATGAGGATGAGGATGATGACAATGATACAGTGAGATCAAGGATAAGAAAAACTTTATAATTTAATCAGTATCAAAGATTGACCAAATTGCCAACACGATGACCAAATTGTGGAGTCAAATTCAAGAATGATATTCAAGAAATTATTTCATGCTTCAACTATAACGTATAAAATGAAATAGAAAGATTCAAGTGAAAAGATATTAGATGAAGCACAAACTATTAAGGATATTATACTAATTTCAAGGATTTTCTCCATTTAAAATAAGGTTTTGGAAACAAACAGGGATTTCTTATTATAAATGGAGAAATGTGAAAGAAAAGATATTCCGTAAAGAGTACAAAAGAAATGATACGTTATACGAGTATAACAGAATATATGAAACTGCAAATGGGTTTTCACCCGTCATGCGGTAATCCGCGTAGACAGATTATCTCCCCAAAAGATTAATAAGTAATGAATACGAAGGGTTATTCACCCGTCATGCGGTAATCCGCGTAGACAGATTATTTCCACTAAAGATTAATAAGTAACGAATACAAAGGGTTATTCACCCGTCATGCGGTAATCCGCGTAGACAGGTTATCCCCACAAATTAATACGGAATGAATAACAACCTTTCTGAGTATAATATCACTTACGAACAAGGAAGTAAATGATATTACATAAGAGTATGAAAGAAATGATATCCCCTACCTTCGTTAATAAGTGATTGGATGTTGCTTTCTATGAAGTTTATTGACTTGGACAATACTAGTATTCTCACAAATACTCACAATAGCCTAGCACACTAAGAGAACTCAAGAAATTTAGAGAGAGAGAGGGAGTATAAGTAAGGAATGTGTGAAGATTTCTTAAGATAACCCCTCCTATTTATAGGAAAACCAAGTTTCATTAATTGCACAATAAGGGCTCGACTTATTACACTTTAGTACCTTCATCTTTGCCTCTACTTTTTAATATAATCCCTCAAGTATTATCAATCTTGCATAACATCCCCTAATAGTTATCACATGTGAACCAATAGTTCCCACATGTGAACCAATAGTTCACAGCATGTGAATTTTAAAATTTCAATTAGGTACCCCTAAGTTAGACTCCACTTTTAATCCATCAATAATGCTAAAATATCATAACAATTAATATGAGTTACAGGGCTATGATAAATAATAAAAAGTACCATGCGGATGCTATTGTAATTATTGAATCAAAATACTGTGTAATTGCTACTTTATCAATTATTGAATCAATAATTTAATATACTATGCAATACCGTGTGCCTGTGAAATACCGCGTACTACTGTGGAATAACGCGTTTTACTGTTCTTTTTATTACCGGGTATTTCAACAGTTGCCGGTGATAATACTGTTGACAAAATACTGTCGCTTTCAGTATCCGACAATGGGGTCCACTATCGTTGACAATTTTGTCATTTGTGGGGCCCACTAATATTTTGATATTTCGGCGCCGTCGTACGGTGCCGAATATAATATTCTCCGACAAAAAGAATATTCTCCGACAAAAAGAATATTTCCCGACAAAAAAAATATTCCCCGACAAAAAGAATATTCCCCGACATACACTGTTTATCAGATAATTCGCATATAACACCCTTAACTATCATTTATACAATTAAGCACCTTACTATTTAAAAAAATAAAAATTTATCATAAATAAAATAATAAACTTTTATTTCATAAAGTCGGGATCTTACAATCTCCCCTCCTTATGAAATTTCGTCCTCGAAATTGACGTACATACCTGGCATTTCGAAGAGGTGAGGATACCTTGCTCTCATTTCAGATTCTAACTCCCAGGTCATTTCCTCAACATTATGGTTTCTCCATAAAACTTTGACTTGAGGTATAATCTTTGATCGTAGAATCTGTTCCTTCTTATTCAAGACCTTGACATGTATCTCTTCGTACGTCAAATCCTCTGCTATCTCGTCTGGTTCTAACTCAATAATATGGTTTGGATCTTTCACATATTTACGTAGCATGGATATGTGAAAAACATTATGAACACGAGACATGCTTGGCGGTAAGGCGAGTCTGTAGGCCACAGTTCCTACTCGGTCGAGGATTTCAAATGGACCGATAAATCGAGGGTTAAGCTTTCCTCTCTTTCCGAATCACGTAACACCTTTTCACGGGGCAACACGTAAAAATACATGATCTCCGACACTGAATTCCTCGTCTCTTCGATGAAGATCGGCATAACTCTTTTGTCGATCTTGAGTTGTTTGTATACGTTGCCGGATCATTTGGATCTTTTCCGTAGTCATACGTATCAAATCGGGTCCCAATAATTTTGCCTCACCTACTTCATCCCAACATGCTGGAGATCGACACCTTCGTCCATACAGCGCCTCGAAGGGAGCCATGCCTATACTT
The DNA here is from genome assembly GCA_034770075.1 of Aralia elata. NCBI lineage: Eukaryota > Viridiplantae > Streptophyta > Magnoliopsida > Apiales > Araliaceae > Aralia > Aralia elata. The sequence goes on from CM068388.1 coordinate 86,032,629, forward strand.
GCTTGATAACTGTTATTGTAAGAGAATTCCACCAATGGCAAGTATTTGTCCCAACTTCCTTTGAAGTCTAGCACGCAGAGTCTTAATAGATCTTCAAGGGTTTGAATAGTCCTTTCCGATTGCCCATCTGTTTGGGGATGGTATGCAGAACTGAATCGTAATTCAGTGCCCATAGCTTTTTGCAAGCTTACCCAAAATCGTGAAGTGAACCTAGGATCTCGATCAGAAACGATGGATACTGGCATGCCATGCAATATGATAATCTCGCTTATATACATACTAGCAAGACACTCAAGTGAATAACTTTCTCGTATAGGCAAGAAATGAGCAGACTTGGTCAATCTATCTATAATGACCCAAATTGCGTCTAAGCCTTGAGAAACCTTGGGAAGACCTGTCACGAAATCCATGTTGATGTGTTCCCACTTCCATTCTGGAATCTCAAGTGGTTGCAATGGACCCCTTGGTACTTGATGCTCTGCCTTGACACGTTGACAAGTTAAACATCTTGCAATAAACTCTGCAATCTCTCTCTTCATATTGTTCCACCAAAATGTATGTCGAAGATCACGATACATTTTGGTACTTCCCGGGTGGATTGCAAATGGTGTGTTGTGTGCCTCCATCATGATTTTGTATTTCAAGTCAGGGTCGTTAGGAACACACAGTCTAGAGTTGACTCGAAGTATTCCGTCTTCGTCGACTCTTGCTTCTGGAATAGCACCTTCTTGTATCTTTTTCTTCATATTCACCAACTCCGGGTCTGTAACTTGAGCAGCTTTAATTTTGTCGATTAAAGCCGGTTCTACCTGTATATGTGCGATTTTCACATGGGTTCCTGGAGCCTTTAACTCTATCTCCATCCTTTGTAAATCATCCAAGATGAGCCTTTGCGATGTCAGTAATGCACTCGTGCTTGCATATGATCTTCTACTCAATGCGTCAGCTACTACGTTCGCCTTTCCAAGATGGTATTGGATGGTATGGTCGTAATCTTTCAACAGCTCGAGCCAACGCCGTTGTCGCATGTTGAGTTCCTTCTGGGTGAAGAAATATTTGAGACTTTTGTGGTCTGTATAGATATCCACTTTCTCTCCATACAAGTAATGTCTCCAAATCTTCAACGCGAAAACGACTGCTGCCAACTCGAGATCATGAGTAGGATAATTCCTCTCATATTCCTTGAGTTGCCGAGACGCATAGGCTATAACCTTCCCATGTTGCATGAGAACACAACCTAGTCCTTTGCCTGAAGCGTCGCTGTAGATGACAAATCCTTCCGATCCTGATGGTATTGCCAATATAGGTGCTGAAATGAGCCTTCTTTTGAGTTCTTGAAAACTCTTCTCGTATTCTTCGCTCCATTTGAATGTTGTGCTTTTCCGAGTCAGTTGAGTTAATGGAATGGCTATTCGAGAAAATCCTTCTACGAATCTCCGATAATAACCAGCTAGACCCAGAAAGCTTCGTACTTCGGTTGCTGACTTAGGTTGTTCCCAATTTGATACTGCTTCAATCTTCGCTGGATCCACCGAGATTCCTTGTTTAGAAACCAAGTGACCAAGGAATGCAACTTCCTCAAGCCAGAATTCACATTTCTTCAACTTAGCATATAACTTGTTCTCACGAAGCTTTTGAAGTATCAGCCTCAAGTGTTGCTCATGATCTTCATGACTTTTAGAATATATGAGAATGTCATCAATGAAGACAACCACGAAATGATCCAAATAGTCCTTGAATATCCGGTTCATCATATCCATGAAAGCAGCAGGAGCATTAGTCAATCCAAAAGACATGACTAGGAATTCATAATGCCCGTATCGAGTTTCTGAAGGCAGTCTTTGGAATGTCATCAGCTTTAACTTTTAACTGATGATAACCAGAACGGAGGTCGATCTTTGAAAAGAACTGAGCACCTTGTAACTGGTCGAACAGGTCATCAATGCGAGGTAACGGGTACCTATTTTTGATGGTGACATGGTTTAACTCCCGATAGTCAATGCATAGTCTCATACTCCCGTCCTTCTTCTTTACGAATAAAACAGGAGCACCCCAAGGCGATGTACTCGGACGTATGAAACCGCTGTCTAACAACTCCTGTAGTTGGACTTTTAACTCTTGAAGTTCAATAGGAGCCATTCGATATGGGGTTTTGGAAATAGGTTTCGTACCGGGTTCAAGGTCGATACAAAATTCAATTTCACGGTCTGGGGGTAGGCCAGGAAGTTCTTCGGGAAATACGTCAGGGAACTCATTAACCACAGAAATATTTTTCAAATCTGACGTACTTTTATTTAAATCCGTTACATGGGCTAAGAAGGCTTGACATCCGTTTTTCAATAAACGAATGGCTTTGTGACTAGAAATGATGGATATTGATTTCAATGGTTTGGTTGCTTGAATTCGCATAATAGGTTGATTAGGAATATGAAAACTAATGACCTTACGAAAGCAATCAATTTTAGCACGATGAGCAGTTAACCAGTCAATTCCTAGTATCACATCAAATTCATGCATGTTCAAGGAGATAAGATCAACAGGTAATGTGAGGGTGCCGATTTGAACAAAGCAAGATTTGTAGACTGTAGATGTAACGAATGTTTGTGCTAATGGTGTTTCAACAGATAAGTCAAAATCTAATTTTCCAAGAGTCAAATTCAGGCGTTGAGCACATGTTGGTGAAATAAAAGAATGGGTAGAACCAGTATCTAATAAGGCATAGACTTCACAAGAGTTAATAAGTAGTTTACCCGTAATAACCTCGTTCGGATTCTGCGCTTTTTGTGACGTCACGACAAAAGCTCTCCCTTGAACCACAAACTTTGATTTGTCTGTGACCGCCTTCGGTGTCATCATTGCAGCTGGACTTGACTTCGCTGCATGACAAAAGCGAGCTATATGGCATTCCTTTCCACAATTATAACATACTTGGGATGGCGATTGTGTACAATTTGGACTAATGTGTCCTTCCTTCCCACACCTGAAACATCTAACAGGTGGCCGTTCTCCTTCCTTCGGAACTGGTGCTGGTGCTGGTGCTGACGTTGGTGCCTTTCCATGGTTGTTGAATCTCCTCTTCTTAGAATTGTTGCCACTTGACTCACTCCTTCTGTTATCGGGTCCAGGATTACCACCGAAGTGGTTACCATTTCCGGTGTTGTGATTCCCTCCTTGTTGATTATCATTATTTCGATAATTGCTGCCACCATTACGATTATTACCGTGATTTTGCTCTCGTGGTTGGGTGTTGCTCCCTGGTTGTAGTAGTCCTCTTTCCTGCTCCACTACTTGAGCCCTATCCACAACATCTGCGTATATACAAATTTTATGAGAAACGAGATATTGGCGAATCTCTGGTTTCAAACCTCGTAGGAACATTCGTGTCATCCGTTTCTCAGTGTCCACCAAATGGGATGCAAAACGCGACAGCTCGGCGAACTTGGCTTCGTACTGTGACACCGTCATGTTGTTCTGTTCCAGTTTGATGAATTCTACCTCCTTCATATGACGAATACTTTCCGGGAAATACTTCTCGTTAAATAATTCCTGGAACTCGACCCAAGACATCTCGAGTGCCGAATGATGGGTACGTTTCACAGATTCCCACCAATGATCCGCTTCTCCTCGTAACATAAAGGTGGCAAAAGGAACCTTTTGGTCGTTCAACCGTGAAGCAACGCAGTACAATCAAATATCTTTGTTAATTGTTTAAGCCATGCCTCTGCCTTGAGTGGATCTGGCTTGCCGAAAAAAATTCAGGTGGTCCCAATTCTTTGAACTGCTTGGCAGTGACCATCCGTACATTATCAGCGTTTCTGCCAGTATTGTAGACAGGAGCTCTTCTCGCCTGGTTCTGCAGGTATTGCATGAAGTTCCTAAAAAGTTCATCATTCATCCGGTTGTTAGCATCATTATTAACATCATGATGTTCTGAGTTTGCACCCGAATTATTTGTAGCTTCCTGGTTTTCAGCCACAATGGTCTCATAGTGAATCTCTTGGTTTTCAGATGCCATTCTGAAATGTGATCACAAAACAAATATTAGTTAAAGAAATAGACATGCAACATCTTGTCCCTATAACCAAACCAATTACTTAAATAACCAAAAAAATAGCTTAGGTAGGACACACTAGCGAAGGATTTTACTCGTCTCTCCCCTCCTAGTTCTAATCCCAGATCTCTACCAGAGATCATATCCCTAAGCTCTGATACCAACTGTGACGCCCCCAAAATAGGTCCATACAACCCATTTTGAGTCGCCAATAACATTTCACAAAATACAATTATAAATACGAATTTTCCCATTTACAAATATTAAGTGTCGTGCAAAATACGACAACACAATACAAATACATCTTAAATTCTCAATACACTTATTGTCACACTAATAGTAAGGTATTGAGACACTTCTATTATCTCGGACCATCACTCCATTCCCCGGCTAGTCCCCGCTACACTCTCTTTTCCTGAGGAGAACAATGGAACAAAAAGGAAAAGGGTGAGCACAAATAGCCCAGTAAGAAATATCATGACTAAGATAATGAAGAATAAAAATTATCTTTAGTCTTCAATAATAATAAATCAGATATTTAAAGATATTATATTTGTTCAATAACAACAACTGCAGCGGAACGAACAATCCATTAGAAGAGTCAAGTAGATTATAATATCTACCATCGTCTATAAGTTAAAGGATCACCACCAATATTTTGTCCCTGTAACACCAATCAACAATTCCTGTTTATGAACATCCAAATCAACAGTTTATATTCAACAGCCTCTCTTTGCACTATGTGCCAAAGATATTTATTTGTAACATCACCGGTCATGATCATGCCAAACGCCAGTTCATCTTTGCACTACGGGCCAAAGAGAACTTTCATCATACGCCTTTGTTTGTAACACCAAAAGTCATGATAATACCAATACACAGTTTGGTCAAAATCATGTCACGCCAGTTCATCTTTGCACTACGGGCCAAAGAGAACTATCACCACAATTTAAGTATGAGGATGAGGATGATGACAATGATACAGTGAGATCAAGGATAAGAAAAACTTTATAATTTAATCAGTATCAAAGATTGACCAAATTGCCAACACGATGACCAAATTGTGGAGTCAAATTCAAGAATGATATTCAAGAAATTATTTCATGCTTCAACTATAACGTATAAAATGAAATAGAAAGATTCAAGTGAAAAGATATTAGATGAAGCACAAACTATTAAGGATATTATACTAATTTCAAGGATTTTCTCCATTTAAAATAAGGTTTTGGAAACAAACAGGGATTTCTTATTATAAATGGAGAAATGTGAAAGAAAAGATATTCCGTAAAGAGTACAAAAGAAATGATACGTTATACGAGTATAACAGAATATATGAAACTGCAAATGGGTTTTCACCCGTCATGCGGTAATCCGCGTAGACAGATTATCTCCCCAAAAGATTAATAAGTAATGAATACGAAGGGTTATTCACCCGTCATGCGGTAATCCGCGTAGACAGATTATTTCCACTAAAGATTAATAAGTAACGAATACAAAGGGTTATTCACCCGTCATGCGGTAATCCGCGTAGACAGGTTATCCCCACAAATTAATACGGAATGAATAACAACCTTTCTGAGTATAATATCACTTACGAACAAGGAAGTAAATGATATTACATAAGAGTATGAAAGAAATGATATCCCCTACCTTCGTTAATAAGTGATTGGATGTTGCTTTCTATGAAGTTTATTGACTTGGACAATACTAGTATTCTCACAAATACTCACAATAGCCTAGCACACTAAGAGAACTCAAGAAATTTAGAGAGAGAGAGGGAGTATAAGTAAGGAATGTGTGAAGATTTCTTAAGATAACCCCTCCTATTTATAGGAAAACCAAGTTTCATTAATTGCACAATAAGGGCTCGACTTATTACACTTTAGTACCTTCATCTTTGCCTCTACTTTTTAATATAATCCCTCAAGTATTATCAATCTTGCATAACATCCCCTAATAGTTATCACATGTGAATCAATAGTTCCCACATGTGAACCAATAGTTCACAGCATGTGAATTTTAAAATTTCAATTAGGTACCCCTAAGTTAGACTCCACTTTTAATCCATCAATAATGCTAAAATATCATAACAATTAATATGAGTTACAGGGCTATGATAAATAATAAAAAGTACCATGCGGATGCTATTGTAATTATTGAATCAAAATACTGTGTAATTGCTACTTTATCAATTATTGAATCAATAATTTAATATACTATGCAATACCGTGTGCCTGTGAAATACCGCGTACTACTGTGGAATAACGCGTTTTACTGTTCTTTTTATTACCGGGTATTTCAACAATTGCCGGTGATAATACTGTTGACAAAATACTGTCGCTTTCAGTATCCGACAATGGGGTCCACTATCGTTGACAATTTTGTCATTTGTGGGGCCCACTAATATTTTGATATTTCGGCGCCGTCGTACGGTGCCGAATATAATATTCTCCGACAAAAAGAATATTTCCCGACAAAAAAAATATTCCCCGACAAAAAGAATATTCCCCGACATACACTGTTTATCAGATAATTCGCATATAACACCCTTAACTATCATTTATACAATTAAGCACATTACTATTTAAAAAAATAAAAATTTATCATAAATAAAATAATAAACTTTTATTTCATAAAGTCGGGATCTTACACTAATCTTTTTATTATTTCTGCTAAAATATAGGTGAAGAGATTATAACCAAAAGAAAGTATATACAATTTATTACTAACCCCAATTTTTATAATTTTAGAAATATATTTATATATGCTTAATTATTAATTCTAAAAATAGTAAATTTGACTTAAAAAAGTCAAAACTGAGTAATTAATTTAGGACGGAGGGAATATGAAATATGAAATGAAATATTCCCTCCGTCCCAAATTAATTGCATTTCTAGGACTTTTTAAAGTCAAATTGACTATTTTTAAAACTAATTTTTTTTACTATTTTTGCTAACATATAGGTAAAGATATTATAACCAAAAGAAAGTATATACAATTTATTACTGATTTTATTTTTTATAATTTTAGAAATATATTTATATATGTTTAATTATTAATTTTAAAAATAGTCAATTTGACTTTAAAAATTTTTAGAAAAGTAATTAATTTGAGACGGAGGGAGTATTATTAGTAGTCGCACGCATTTTGTAGGAAGCATTTAGACTTTTGGATTTTATTCAAAGGAGCATGCACCATGACACATGGACGGAGGTATGCTTGGGCTTAGGGGACTCAGACTATCCTGAACTTTTAAAAAATTTATTTTACACCTTATAACTTTTCATATTTATCATTTAGGCTCCTTAAAATTTATACTAAAAATTACATAAATATGTATATTCTTTAGACCTCTTAAAATTATGAAAAAAAAGGTATACGGTGCTCTTTAAATAAAGAAAAAAGTGCTCTTTCCGTTCCCAAGTATAAAAGTCATTTAAATATTTTTTAAGTCAATGTAAAATATTAAAAGATGATATATTAAGTATGTATTCTTTTAAACACTTTTGATTATTCGTAATATTAATATAATATTTTAAAGTCTTCCTTTGTCTTAATGTATGTAGTATAGGAAATATAGAATTGTCTATAAAATTTAAATCAAGGACAACTCTCGCTATTACTTTTTTTATAGCCCTCGGAAAAAATATTCTTAGCTTCGTCCTTGGCATGACATGACAAAATGATAAAGAGAGTTTTCTATTCCTTTACTAGGCAAAAATAGGAGTGGCAACTAATTAGCAATCTCCACTTGATGCAGGAAAATGAAAGGCTCCTTCAGGTCAAATCCGAGTAAGTCATTTTTTAATTTTGAGCTGAAAAAAATATAAATTCTATTTAAAATCATGATATTAATTTGCTCTAGCTCAATAACTCTAATTTATATATAATCTTGTTTATACTCGTTATTTTTGCAGTTATTAAAACTTATAATTAATTAATTAACCATGGCCAATATATCCTAATTAATTAATCATCCTATAATTAGAGAAGTGGGTAAGTTAAAGGACTCTTTGTCATACACATTCACATCACAAAATCAAGATATTGCATGCTTAAAATCTTGACTAAGACAATATTTATGTAGTATTAAATTATAAACACATAGTTATCATCTCCATTATCAAAGTTCAGAGAATGAAACTGAAAATTGACTAACGATTAAAAAAAATAAAGATTTGATAAAGGTGGTGTGAATATTATATATATATATATATATATATATATATATATATATATATATATTGTATATGGCCCAATATCACTCTCAATCATGCGTAAACACTAGATGGTAGAATTTCGTGAAACAAAAAAATAAGTAAATAGGCCTCTTTTGGATTAGTGGTGTCCAAGTGTCAAAAGGTTGATATGGCCCTCCACTGCTTTGGTTGTAGGTCAACATCCACCATTTTCAACCACAAAATTCGTCGCCCGACTTAAAGCCTCTCAACCAACTCTCTATAGATTTCTTAATTTCTCTCTCTCTCTCTCTCTCTCTATATATATATATATATTGTTGGTAGCTAGTCAAGCATGCATGCAACTGTGAATCAGAAAGTACCGCACGGCCTATATATGATGGCTATGCAGTCAGCAGCAGAAGAGCCAGTTTTGAGTTATAGCTCAGAGAAAACCCTTCTGTATTGTCTATAGGAAAGTAGAAACTGATCATATCTTCACATGAAAAACGTCCAATTAAGTCGGACTTCATCAAATTACTAGGTTATATATATATATATATATATATATATATATGTGTGTGTGTGTGTGTGTGTGTGTGTGTGTGTGTATAACGAAATAGAAGATGCATCCTAAATGTTTCCACATATATGCTCTACCACAAAGTTAAAATGATAGTATAAATTTTGTTATGCAGTACTGGACCAAGTACAATTAAGAAAATTATTAATTGTGCAAATAATATTTCCCTTTATTCTATGCATTTTTGGGTGTTTAAATTTCATGGGGGAGACTTTAGTCAAAAAATTTCACACTAAGCATGCAAAAATAAATAAATAAATGATCCTCACAAGGCCATCATACAACATGCGTGAGTTTAATTAATATAACACATGAAAACATCAATTTCCGTATTAAATGGAGTACGTACATGAAACTTTGGGGTTAATGAGACGTTACATTTGTGAGTTGCTTGTAAATTGGACAAGGAAAGGTGGAAGGGTACTGTGAAGCTAAGCCAGCAACCATGCATGTGATTCTTGGTGATAACTAGCTAAGTTTGGAAACAAAGGGAAGTTAATTCAACAGATCATGGAAATTAATTATCCCTCTAGACTATTATATATATATATATATATATATATATTTATATTTATATATATATAATGAGCTTCCTTCTTCTTCAATTCAAGTTCACAGGAAGGTCAAATAAGTTGTGTGTGTGTGAGAGAGAGAGAGAGTTCATGGCTAGCTTCCTGGTCAATTCAAGACCCAATAAGAAAATCTTTTGGCGATTTATATATCATAAATGCCCAAAAAAGAAAACAGTGAAGTAAAGATCTTATCACCTTGTGTACTTTTATTTTATTTTATTTTTCTTTTTCTTAATTAATGAAATGAATGGACTAAAATGCAACAACCAATTCTCTCTTTATACCTCTACCTCTCTGTAATTGTTCTTAAGAATTAGTTCATGCCCCAACGTTTGTTTGTAGTACTCAGTTGAGCCCACAAAATCTAACCTCTTATACATCTTTAAAAATTTATTTAATAATATAGCATCATTTCCAAGAAATCGAATTTTTCCATCTAATTGTTGCTTTTCCATTTCTATGCTGCCAAGAAAACAATAATAGAGGGGTACTCTCATAAATACTTTCAATGAATCTGAAAAGTTTCCAGCTTTAGGTACTATGAATGAATTCCTTTGACAGAAGGCACCCCAACTGCATTCAATTCTCCTTAAGAGGCTCAACAAAGCAATAAGGTTACAACTTCCACCTACAACCATGTTGATACAAAGACAAACCCTACTCAAAACCCTACCATTTCAAGAAACGTATCTAGCTGGCTAGGTCCCTCAAACACCCCCCTATATATATAATCTCTCTCTTTATCTTTCTTAGAATCAACAAACATGCCTCTTGGTAATCATGATTTCATTCCTAATTAATTGATCCTTCTTATGCAAGTAACATGTTTGATGAACTATTTGCGTATTAAAACATTAAGAACTGAGCTCTTTAATCGAGTTGTTACAAATAGTATCAAAAACACAACTACATAGTTCAACAACATGTGTGTTTTTGATAAAGAACTTAAGATTAACAGTATATATATATATATAAGGACCGTATCACAAGTTCTTAACAAGAAGGAAAAGGACTGAATAGAGGAACTCTCTACATTTTAACAATCCCAAAATGTGTCCTTATCAATGGAGTTGAAACTCGTTCATCCTTACGATTAAACTTCAAACTGATCATTCAGTCAAAAAAAAATGCACTTTAAAAAAGCAACTTTTAATTAACTCAAAGGTTGCAAATATACATACATATTTTACACATTAAAACCTCTGCCATCAAATTTCATTTTCATTCAGCTAGCTAGAACATGACATCCTTGAGAAGCTTGTACCTGCGGGTGGCAGTCCTAGGTGAAGGCACTCCGGCGGTCGGATTCTTTCCCTTCTGATCAGAACTTTCTTCATGTTGCTTGATCCTGCCACCGGAATACTGCTCCGACCGCTTGTTGATAACAAGTCCATCATTCTTAGCCATGGCTTTTTTGGAAGAACCACCATGTCTTGAACTTCTTTCCTCACTTTGACACCAATCACATACTTCAATCGACTCCGATGATTTGCTATAGTAATTGCTGCAATACCTATATATAGGAATTCATGATCAAAGTGTTGATATATATATATATATATATATATATGTATGTGTGTGTGTATCTATAATTCTGATGAAAATTATATGCGAGTCAAAGCACTAGATAAAGACAATCAAAGAATATTATACATCTCACTTTAACCTAAATTTAGAACACAACTTAAATAACAACTGTCAGCAAACTAAATCAAATTAATAAAAGTCTCCTAGATTATTCACGAATTATCTTAATTAATATTTATATTAGTACATGAATGAGTGAGTGTCTAAGTACATGATGCATATATATACATGAATGTATCTAGAAGAGTCTTGGAATATGTATGACTAGATTCATGTATATGTATTTGGTCATGTAATAATTATTAGAGTGTTTCTAAAAATGTTCTAGGAGTCCTATAAATAGTGAGTCATTTTATGTAAGTGAAGGGTAAGTGAGATATAAGTTGAAGTAAGACAATTATTACTATATATCCACTTTCTCTCTATAATTTATCACCTTCCATATATTTCTAACAAAGTGGTATCAGAGTTAAGGTAATTTCAAGGTACTTCCGAGCGTTAGACAAGTTGTCCATGGTGACGACAAGGGAAAGTAAAGGACCAAATTGAGGTGACTTGGTGCTATCAAATAGTTCCGCTGGGCGAGTGCAAAGTGTGCGTGTTAGAGCTCTGGAACATAATCTAGCAAAGGTTCTAGTTGAGAAAAAAAATTGAAGAAGAAGTTTGTGAGTTGAAGCACGTCACAAAGGTCGTCAATAGCGTTTAGGAGTGGTAAATTATAGAAAAATGATGTTTTCTAGGTTTGGTGATAAATTAGTATTCACAAATTATAATGTTTGGAGTATAAAGATTCGAGTATTTCTTGGAGCTTGTAATTTATGGCGAGATGTCATTGCAAATCTAGAAAGTGTATTATGAAAAAAGTTCGAGAAATGAAAGAAAAAAGAATAAGGGAGATTTTGCAAGAAGTAATGCATGAAGAAGTTTGGAAACATGTTGCGAGTTTTGATTCTCTAGCTCAATTATGGAACGAGTATCAATCTATTTGCAATAACTATAACGGTCCATCGTTACCTAAAGAGTCTTGGGTACGATATGTGGAAGAAGATGAGATACCTCTCGAAGAAATTGATGAATTAATTGAGGAAGCAAAATGTGAAAAAGAATTTTTTGAAGATATCTCGAAAGAGGAAGACAACAGATTTATGTTGATGAAATTACGAAAGTTAAAGATAAAAAAGGAGAAATTGAAGAAATTGAAGAAACGTTAAGTGAAGAAGCATTTGAAGAGGTAAAAGAAGAAAAAGAAAACGAGGAGGTGATCAAAGAAATTAAATTAATTGACAAAATTGTCAATGGTGGAGAACTTGTTGAAATTACGAAAATAGAAGAAGAGATTGTAGATCAAGACTATATGTTTGAAAATTTAGAGGAGAATGAGAAAACTATTTTGTGTGTCAAAATTGATTTGAGATTTATAATAGTAAATTTTGTGGAAAATATTGAATGGGTTAACATGGAGAAGTATTTTGATCAAAAGAAGTTCAGAAATAATGAAATGGAGAAGAAATACAAGCACGTAAAATATGAAAAACTAATAAGCAAGATCAAGAAAAACAAATGGAAGCTTCAAGCATATATGAAGAAGAAATATGGAGGCACAAAAGTAAAAAAAAGAGAGAAAATTCTCACGTCCAAGGAAATTGCAAAAATAATGAAAGTATTCCAACGTGTTAAAGACTCGAGCATGTCAAGACAATTATGTGTGTCATATACATTAATGGAGATGGCAAAAGAGTTTATTGCATTTGAAGGAATCGAAAGATCAAAAGGTTTTACGATATTGTGAAGAATAAATTTAGTTTACGAGAGGCCTTGTTAGCAAACTAAACCAAATTAATAAAAGTCTTCTAGATTGTTCATGAATTATCTTAATTACTATTTATATTAGTACATGAATGAGTGAGTGTCCAAGTACATGATGCATATATGTACATGAATGTATCTAGAAGAGTCTTAGAATATGTATGACTAGATTCATGTACATGTATTTAGTCATGTAGTAATTATTAGAGTGTCTCTAGAAATGTTCTAAGAGTCCTATTAATAGTGAGTCATTTTATATAAGTGAAGGGTAAGTGAGATATAAGTTGAAGTAAGACAATTATTACTATATATCCACTTCCTCTCTATAATATATCTTCTTCCATATATTTTCAGCAACAACAAAAATAACACATGGATATATACTTTATAGTTATCATAAAATAATATAAACAAATTAAGTCTTAAATATTCATGATGATGTACTAATTGTATTAGCCATCCTAGGGCGAACCAAAGGTGATGGTGGTGGTTGGGATGGTGCTTCATGTAGACACACACACACACATACACACACACACACATATGGGGGATGATCTAGGTTCAAAGTTGAACCGGACTATTTACCCATCCAACTCAATCTGGACCGTCCATTGCAAGATCTAAGGGATAGGAGCAGACCTGACCACACAACAGTTATAAGGTTAGACAATAACTGTTATGTAGAGCCTATGTTTTCTAGTAGAATGACCTAAGTGCCCCTGTTAAGGAAAATGGGACGACCGCACAATTATCTTGCGGTAGGGCACCACGCGCACAATTGTCCTGCGTAGCTGTTTTTTTAATTTACCCCTATCGCACAACAGTTATGCGGTAGCTACTTTATTTTATACAGCTGCCCAGATTAACATCCCAATTACACAACTGCAATACTCTCTCCCCTAAGATCTGCATAACCCTCTTTCGCAAATCAAAATTCATCTCGAATCCCACACAATAAGAAGCTCAATTTCATATTTGTACCCATTCCGTGTTATACTCTTTAACAACTCCAAGATCCAACGAATTTTTGGAAAAAACAAGTATTTGATTTCTTTGATGTTTGGGTGTGTACATGTGTGTGTGTGTGTGTATACATCCAAAACAAAATAAAATAACAATTTCATATATAAATCCATCACAAATTATCTCTAATACTAAGCTTGATCCACCATTGGATACGCATTCAAATCCAATGTTGGATCCAAATCTACCCACTAATATATATATATATATATATATATATATATATATATATATATAATTGTATGCTATTTATCTTTATTTGAAAATTTTATTATTATGAATGTTATTGAGAGAATGCGTAATTTTCATTGTTGATATATAATTGCCAATGTTAATAAATTATACATTATTGGGATGAATGTTGGTTGTTGTTAGTAAATAATGGGTTTTTATTGATTAAAAATGGTGGATAATTTGGCATTATTAGCTAATTTTTGCATGACTATTAATATTGGGATGATAATTTATGCTTTTTAATCGGTAATTATTTGTCATAATTGTTGTTGATATTTGATTGTATTTGATAATTTGTTGTTGGTATTATTAGATAATTTGTTATTGATATTTGATAATGTATTGGTATATAATGTGCATTTTGATTGGGAATGCCTAATGAAATTAGTTATCTTTGATTATGTAATTTTTGAATAATTTTGGTTGGATAATTTGCATAATGTTTATTTTAATATAGAGTGGGCTTCAATCCTGGACCATATGATAATTCCATACTTTGGGATCAACTTAAAGACAACACCGATCTAAGGAAGTATGGAACAACGAGGAAGACACTACTTTTAGGTTGCATAATGATGAGGTTGAGATTAAATTAAACGCATTTAAGTTAACCTAAACCCAAATTGATTTGTTAGAAGAATGGGGTTTTGGGGTGTTTACTGAGCCTAGAGTAGCCCAAATAGATTCGTGTTTAGTCATCACATTAGTAGAATGATGGAGGAGTGAGACGAACACGTTTCATTTTTCTATTGGCGAAATGACTATCACGTTGAAAGACGTCTTTTATATTCTAGGCTTACATATGGTAGGCAAGCCTATAACTTGTGGGCTTTATGGACAACCGAAGAAGGAGTTATGGAAAAATTGCATGTGAATTATATTCATTTGCACAAAAAATGGATAAGGCTTACGACCATGGTGGTATAAGCACTACTTGGTTAGCACAATGATTTGGGGTCTTACCCCGACATCCCACTCCCCGACTAATTAGGATATACACCAAGACATATGTTTTGTATGTCATATGCTTTGTTAACACTTATTTGTTTTATATAGATTCACTATGCATGGACTCTATTGCTAAAATTTTGCAAACTCCGCTCATTTACGAAGAAATGACCATATATTTGGATTGGCATGAGAAAGCTGTGGATTTTGACCAACGAACTATGGGTAATTTTGACGATAAGACCAGATACACAACTCAAAACCAGCCCCATGTTAGTCTAGAATCGCAGTTCAACAACGAACCACCATTTCAATTGTTTGACCCAAGTTTAGAGAGTCCGTATAGGCCTGATCCACCGGTAATGATGGACGAATCAATGCATGATAGTCCATATCGGGAGTTCTCGTTTGAAACGCCTCTTCATAGGCAATATGAACCCTATACCGGGCATGGGTTGCAACTAACACCAATTGTAGAGGAAACCCTGATTAGCATTGAACGACCGTATCAGCCGATATCGGGGGAATACACAGAGCTCCCATTTTTTTTTAAAGTATTGATTGTAATTCAAAGTGGAGGTTTGATCCACTTTGCCCTCTTAAACGAGAGAAGGTTTTGTGGATTAACCAAAACGTGTTCTCCGAAAATGTCGATCACAATATTTATCCCATGGCACATCCTGAGTACATATACTCCTTGACACACAATTTAGTCTACACTTTACGACCGTGACACGATGTATACAATGTGGTCATCAACGCTTACCTGAATCTACTGAAATTAAGGGAGAGAGATTGTCGGGAGTATTATCCGGACCGACTACATTTCTTTTTCATGTCGTGCATTTTGTTTCAATTCCTGACATTGTGGTGGTCGGCTTACACAAATCTCAAATCCACGAAAAAGGGGTCTCTAAATATAGATCATATTATCCCATATTTTGCCAATCAAAGGGACCAATGTAATTTGGTTAATAACGACATAGCCTTCTTTTCGGTTTACTCGAGAAATCACTTCTTACTCTTTGTGATCTTTATTCAACATTGGAGAGTCATCCTCATTGATCCTGCTTTTGATGACATGAGAGGACTTAAAATAAGCACAATATATAGGATGAAAATAGCATATGTGGTAAGTGTTTTAATGTATAAAATTATCCATATTTTATCATGTATCTAAAATAGTTGACTACTTTACTAACTATATTTTGTTGGTATATGCCAGCGAGAATATATTAGCAATGTTCTATGCATATTTTGACCGATAAAAAATTTCCAAACAAAGTTATGTCGGTCGCAATAACGAAAAATCTCCTTAAGCAAAAGAATGGAACCGATTGTGCTATATATGTCATGAAATATTGCGATTACACAACTCGTGGAAAAAGTCTTGCTGACTTGGATTGGTCCATTAAAAATGCAATCTTATTTAGATATATGATAGCACACGAGATCCGTTCTTACAAATCTCGTGATATGTCGAATTCCGAATATAAAGCAAAGGTTGATTTCACCCTGTAAATATTGAGTGTTTTAAAAGAATTTTTATAAACTTTGTACCAAACTCCTTTTATTCATTATTGGATTCAAATTATAATATTAATTTTATGTATATTGTTTTACATACGTGTTGGTTACTTGTCAGTGTTTTTAAGTATGCACTTGTATATTTAGATTGTTGTTAAAACAGGTTATTATAAGCATCATGATTCATTATCATATTTGTTGATTAGTTGTAATGTTAGGTTGGAGAACTTTTATAAATGTGCGTGATTTACGGGTGTTGGTTAGAAAATGATATGCATGACAATAATTAATATTATGCGGATAATGCTTAAAACAGGCATCAACACTGTTTTGAATAATCCCTTACCGCATAACAATTGTGTGGTACCCTAAAGCCCCCATCCGACTACTGTTTTCAATTATTCCTTACCGCACGTACCCCAACCCCCCCCCCACTGAATATTGTCTTTAATTATCCCCTACCGCACAATTGTTCTGCGGAACTCAAAATAGAAAAACGGGTTGTCCAAGCTATTTTCCCCCTTCCTCACAATTGTTAAGCGACACCCAAAAAAAAAAATAGTTTATCCAAGCTATTTTTTCCCTACCACACAATAGTTGTGTGGTACCCACAGGTCTCCATCAGAACGTTTGTTAATTTTTTTATCCCCTACCGCACAACAATGGAACAAAAGTTATAACATCGTCAAAATTTTCATACGCAACAATGGACCTATAATCTACCCACAATATGCTTGCAATACGATTATCATCCCCTCGTTTGATATACGATAAAAAAAATTAGTGGGACTCTCTTGCTCAAGTTTTTTCAAATACTCAACAGTAGCTTGTGTATCATTTGAATCTAAGGCATCACCTCGTATGTCTCTAACTACATTCCAAATGTCTTTCGCTAAAAACTCCACATTTTCTATTCTACCACTTATTGAACTAAGAATATTCATCATCTGGCTAGCCCCAATTCTGACGCTATTCAACGTTTTTATATATAAGATTTCTAGCCACCCGCCTAATATTTTTATGTGTATATTTGAGAAGTTTTACTTGGTGACACAAATTCATAGTTGTGATTTAGCTCAAGTGTGGACACATACCAATTATTTGCCTTTTTATTATGAACAACGTATAATTCGCTTTGCACTCAATTTTATCTATGCAATCCCTCCTCCTTTTTATTTTCCTATCATCATCATCATCATCTATAAATTTCTTATCATTTTTTTCAACGACTTGATATCCTGTTTTCCTACATTGGTATAACCTAGAACAATACTCGTTTGAGTGAACATGTTTCTTACTAGTTTTAATCCTAATTTCAAATCCAACATGTTGGGCATATCTTTTATAAAAATTCTCAACTTCTTCTAATGCAGCAAAAACTTGTCCAATATATGGAGTATCATTTTGAGAAGCATTAGTAACATCATCATTGTTATCACATATATTTTCACCAACGAGTGATATGGAATGACACGATTCAATATCAAACAAATCCATATCTAAGATGTAAATGTAATTAATATAAGAATTTACTTACCAATTTTGTAGATTACAAACTCTTGTAAAGATCTTATTCGTTTATGTTCGAGTTGCAGCAGAGAGTAGATTTGATCTGAAATGTTGATCTGGGCAGCTGTATAAAATAAAGTAGCTACTGCACAACTGTTGTGCGGTAGTTAGGGGTAAATTAGAAAAATAGCTACGCGCAAGATAATTGTGTGGTCTTCCCATTTTTTTTAATAAGAGCACTTAAGTCATTCTACAGAAAACATAGGCCCCACATAACAGTTATTGTCCAACCTTATAACTGTTGTACGGTTCGGTTTGCTCCTATCCCTTGGATTTTGCGATGAACGACTGAGATTGAATTGGATGGTTAGATGGTCCAATTAAACTTTAGACCTGAATAATTTCTTATATATATATATATATATGTATATATATATATGTGATATATATGATTCATAAAATCCAAAGATGGGTATGTGTT
Organism: Aralia elata; assembly: GCA_034770075.1. Lineage (NCBI taxonomy): Eukaryota > Viridiplantae > Streptophyta > Magnoliopsida > Apiales > Araliaceae > Aralia > Aralia elata. Next base: position 86,051,128 of record CM068388.1, read on the forward strand.
ATATATAATTAATAATCCTCGTCATACTAACCCATACATACAAGCACGCGCACATAATATATGCTTATGATATATATTAATGATATTTTTTAGGCACTTTAATATTTTATCATTGGCACTGCACTGCAAGGTTAAAAGAGAGCAAAATTTATTCTAAAATAAAGTAGAATTAATTGGTAAAATATGAAATGTATTTTTTTACCTTTTTTTGATACAAGAACAATCTACTTTATTCTATGAAGGCGTCAATTATAGCGGCTGAGACTGCAACCATACTCTCTTATATGGAGAACATTAGGCCAAGTAGGCTACTTCTCGAACTTGATCATATATATCAATTTCATGACATTCAATGATGCATGTGCATCATGTAAATAATGATGTTCATATTGTCTTCTTCATTCCAGTATTTATAAAGTAGTCGTAAATAAATAGATACGGATTACGGACAACAATATACGACAATGGAATAACAGATGAGACAGATAATACGACAGAATTAAACTCTTCATAATATACAAAACATGCATATTTGTGTGTGTGTTTGTGTGTGAGAGAGAGAGTATCAGTGGTGGCATACGAGTGTTGGAAGCGATTGCGGCAGTTGTTGCAGTGGAAGAGCTTATCGGGGAAGCCTATGTCACCACACATACAACATACTTTCTCAACGTCCACCATTTTAATTTCTTCAACCTTGCTACCTGCAGCTTCTTCTTCAAACTTAATTCTTATTTATTTGATGATGGTGGCGATGATGATGATGATAAACTCACCAGCGAATTAAAGAACAAGAGAGAGATACCCAAGAACTAAGCTAGAAAGATAAGTATCAGCTAAGAGAAACTTAAAAGAAAAAGGTATCAATGGTCTAAGTCGGTGTATGCATTTATATATATATATACACACACACACACTACTACAACCGAAACATTTTTAAAAGGACAATTTTAAATATAATTTTATATTATTAAATGTACTTGTCATTGATATTAATTAAGAATTTATTAATGATAGTCTGATGTTATAATAGTAAAAAAATAAAAAAATTATTTTTTCTGTCTAATTTTATTTGTCCTATTTTAAAAATATATGCTTATTAAGAATTTTTTTTCTATCTCTAAATTATTCATCTTAACTACTTTATTATTATTATTTTTTATTTAATAAGGATGGTATTAAAAAAAGTAAGGTCAAAAATAATATTAAAAAAAAATTAAGATAAATAAATTTGGATAAACTCAAAAAAAAAATTAAGATAAATAAACTTAGACAAAAGAAATAACATTTTATAATCTTTAAATTAAAAAAAAATATCTCCACTTTTGAAAAAAAAAAGTACATTTACATATACATGTATGTGTGTGAATGGGGTTATACAAGTCGACCGCGTGTACTGGTTGCAGTCGTTTTCAGAATTAAGGAGAGATGGAGAAATTTTCATTCAGGAATTTAAAGAAAAATAGGAGGTGGATGTTAACCTTAAAATTTGAGTAGAAAATGACAGTTGTGTCCCGAAGCCGAGCATGGTTGATTTTCATCTGCTACCTGTATTACTTTTATTCATTTGTCATTTTCTGTCTATTTTTTAAAAGTCTACCTCCCTCTCTCCCTCTACGTGTGTGAGAGAGAGAAAGAGACTCTTAACATTCACGCTCCTCCAAAGAACTTGAAAAACACTCTTTCATACTGTACCTGCAGAAACTTTGAGCTGCCGTTGGTATTCAAACCACCTATATATATATATATATATATATATAATATATATATATATATAAGAGAGAATAATTTATAGTATATATTTGCTATGAATTAAAAATAAATATTTATCATATAGGAGTCAACAGTTGAAATTATAATTGAAAAATTCACGTCCGTTACTATTAGTAGCGGGCGTAATCCGTCGTCCGCTACTATTAATAGTGAACGTAAATTTTTCAGTTATAATCTCGGCCGTTAGTCCTATATTAAATGATAGAAATAATATATGTCTATTTTTAATTTATAACAAATATATATTATGGATCATTATTTTTATATATATATATAGAGAGAGAGAGAGAGAGTATAAAAGCATAATAAAGTGATTAATTTTGTATGAAAATTTTTAGTACACGTGTTTTGATCGCACCAACTCAATAATTTTTCGTGGTGTTTCATCAAATGTATCCAACAAATACAGTCCACAAATCTTAAGTCCTTGGGTAACATTGAATCGCTCATGGATTTTATATATACTAGTAACACATCGCTGTACGTAGAATAAATGAGAAAAAATAAGGATTAATAAAGGAGTAAAGAGAGAATGAAAGTTTTTGAGTTTAAGAAGTAATTGCTCTTATCTTAAGGGAAATATGAAAGTTAAAAAAAGCTCGACTTTTGAAGTTTAAACAAAAAATAACTATCTTTTTTACCTCCCGCTTTAGAATATAGATAGATAGATAGATAAATATATGAAAAATATTGTTATCTAAAGCAATATCTTAACTAAGTTCGGTTAAGACTTAACAAAATAACTTAGTTTTACCTCTTATGATTAAATTTTCTATTTTTGAATTTTAGTAAGAAAAATCTATAATTTTAAATTATATATATATTAAGAGATTTCCAACCAAATATATTTTAGTCTTGTTATATATTGTAAAAAATTTCAACCGAATAATAATTGCGACGTATGTGTATACATGAGATAGTTAAGAATATTTAAGAATAATTTCACTCTAATTTATTTCATCTTATCGAGTAGACTTTTACGTTGATCACAATCTAATTTAATTAAATATTTATGGATATGTATATCATTTTCGATTATCAAATTCTAAAGTACACTAAAAGTCTAAATCAAAGTGAACCCTTAATATTGTCAAAAGGCAAGCAAGTTTCACGGTTCTTGCATATATACCAAGAATAATTAAAGCATGCAGCTAGATGTGTAGTAGACGTACTTTGAAAGAGATTTAGTTATAGCTAGCTATAGAGTGATCATTGTGGTTTAATTTCTTTTTTTACTTAAAATGGTGAAGTGGTAAAAAGGTAAAAGGATGAATAATTAAACATATATTCTTTAAATAATATAAATTGGTCAACTTTGTTCCTAGCATGTAATTGTCATCAGATAGGTGGGGTTGCATTTTTTATCCAAGTAATTGTGGGTGGAGACTTAATTAATTGTTTATTAACCCAAAGTCCACTCCTTATCCCCTTATTAAACTTAACCTTATATAGTTATAATTAAGCCAAAGAATAACGTTAAAAATCAGTATAAGGCTTGGTTATAAGTTCGATTATCTCAACAGAATCAGGATAAGGCGTTTTATAATAAAGATAATTTTTTTTAAATGTCTCTTATTTTTTTTTAAACCTGAATTAAATTTTATTCCGAATTCAAATCGGTAATTCACACATCGTGATCATAGTATAGTAGTTCATTTGATCATGAATAAATTTAACCCAATAATTGAACCATTATAGGTTTGAATTTCTTTTGGTAGGGATAGGCTTTAAATTTTTTATTTAAAAATTAAAAAAATAAGAAAAAAGAAAAAGAAAAAAACCACTACCACTACCTTCACACCCTCCACTTGAATTAGAATTTAAGAGATTACGACAACCTGAGGAGGTTTAATGGCACTAGTGAATTTTTTTTTTGCCCAACTATAAAAAGATAAGGTTTGATTTTGTTCAAAAAGCTTGGAGTTAGAACTAAAGACTAATTACTTTATAAATTGTTAAATTTATAATTACTTTGAAAGAAGAAGTTGAAAATTTAAAATCATTAAAAAAAATTAATTATAGAAGCATAAATGGTTAAAATAAAACCTCCAATACCAAGCATGAACAAAAACTTATCACTATGGAAAATTTTCTAAGGACCTTGTGAGTTAAGCTGAGTGATTGTCATTTTTTAATTACTCTTTTTAGGAAATGCGACTAATCCCACAAGAACACATCATCTATAAATTTAGGATAATATTAAATATCTCAAATTTTTTAATATAAATACATGTGTAATTATTATATCGTTAGTTAGTTCAGTGTCGAGTTATATTACACACCAAATGACATGTGAATTTCAGATGCTTAACATTATTCTAATATTAATTCATAATTTTATTTTATTTTTTTGCTGATACATGTTAATCTCGATATTTGCTACTTGTAAGGCTAAAAAAATACAAGATTTTCAAGTTTATTTGTTCCACTTCAATTCTAATTAAAAATTTCTCCAAGGAGGAGTTTCTTATGGAGAAAAAATTTGCTTCCATATTAGCTTTCAGTTATTGCATGGATACTTGTTTCCTGTTTGGTAATAAGTAGAAGCAAATTCTAACCCTAGCTAGGTTTAGTTGGCTCCCACACAAATTTGTATGAGTCCATAATTGTGCAAGCCTCCAATAAACTACTTGGATTTCTGCCTTCAAAACTTCCAACTCCATCTTTGGAACTACCCTAAGGAGACAAGCCACTATCAAGAACTACCATGGACCCTTTACATAAAGGCAGCAAATAATTTCTTTTTCTTTAATTTTGTAGGACCAAAAAATAAAGAGTACAGTCATTTAGATTTTGGACTTTTTCTTTATGTCATCCAAGGATCCCCACTAAAATAAACCAAATGCATACATCAATTGGCACCTTTGCCTCTAATTTTTTGCTTATCCATTGAGCTAATTTATTATTGTGATTGTTGAATTAATCAAAAAAAAATTCTCTTATTTAAAAATTCACTTATTTAATAACTTAGATTAGGAGGGATCTCATTGGGCAAGTCGGGATTAGGGTTATACAGTGTAGGAGATTATAATTTCTCGAAGGGTCCGAATGAGATTAATTTTCTACAATCCAACGTAATTGAGGTTTGCAAGTTACGTGGATAATTATAGTTGATAATATTTTAACAGAGTATTTAATATAGTGGATTAATTTTATAATCTTACCAACTATAATTATCCACGTATTACGTATTTCTTTATAAAAATTACTACTACTTATACACGTAACTGCAACAAAAAAAAATTAATACATAAATTCGTAATATATATCTTTTTCCCAAAACTAATATGTGCCTTGCCCAATGCCCATTGTCTTCCCTCTAGTTAAAACTCCATTATTATATGATTGGAAAGACACAAAAGGGAAAAAGACACAAAGCTTGTAGATTTTGTAGTTGTGCTTTTCTTTAGACACCATTCTCTTTTTCTTTGATTTCTTTGTAAAGGGTGTTCTTTATTTACAAAATAATTAATTTGTAACAAAAATAATGAGAAAAAAAAATAACGAGAGCTGACAATGTTACATATTCTATACTTCAATCAAGTTTGACTTTTTAAAGTCAATTTGAGAATTTTTTAAAATTCAAAATTAATACTCCCTCCGTCCCAAATTAATTGCTTTTCTAGGACTTTTTTAAGTCAAATTGACTATTTTTAAAATTAATAATTAAGCATATATAAATATATTTCTAAAATTATAAAAATTGAAATTAGTAATAAATTGTATATACTTTCTTTTGGTTATAATATCTTCACATATATGTTAGCAAAAATAGTAAAAAAAATTAGTTTTAAAAATAGTCAATTTGACTTTAAAAAGTCCTAAAAATACAATTAATTTGGGACGGAGTGATACAATTTATTTAAATTATTGGTAGTATTTAATGTATCTTTATTAGTCACGTCTAATTCTAGTATTTGTCATGATTTGCATGTGTTTTACCGGCTTATTGGAGGGCCTACGTTAATAACAAAGTCGCATATGTAGGCTGTTAGAATACCTATTTTTTCGATATTCAAAAATTTTAATATAAAAACACTTACAAATATAAAATTTCTATTTTTTTTACATAATTTGATAAAAATTACAAAAAGAGTAACTCTTTTTTTTCCGAGTAGAGGGAATATAAGAAAATGTAAAAATAAATCTCTCTTTGGTAAGAAAATCCCACGAAGCTTCTTGTTTGGTATATCACAAGCTTGTAGAAAAAAATACTTTTGCTACAAATGAACAAAGGGAAAAAAGGATCATGGTTAAGATGTACTAGCTACTTGTATATATTTTTTTTGGCTCAAATAATTTGTGACAATGTCTTTCAAAGATCAAATAAAGAATTCAAATACTTGTCATTTTACAGTTGAATTCCCCGATATATATATATGGTTAAAAAGGATCTTATATCGACCTAAGATAAATTATCTTAAGTCACTTTCAATACAACATCATTTGATCGTCAACTTAATATTAATCGTACGGATGTAATGAACATGCAAAAATATGAGAATATATAAAATTTCGTTTAATTTGAGATATTGGAATATTATTTTTATAATAATGTAAATAATCCCTAATAGTATATATTTTTATAATTGTGTAAACCCCCCCCCCCCCCCCCTAATATTGTAATAGTAAAACAACACCCTTCTAGTTTCCTTTTGGAAATTTAACTTTTCATTTGTTTGTTTAGATGTTACCACATCCACCCACCACCCTCTATCTATTTCTATATAAAAAGCCCACTGGGCCCTTATCTTCCCTACCAGCACTTTTTTGGAAAAATGATAGGACCCAAAAAAAAAAGCCCAGTCCAGAAGGTCTTGTCAAGATGACCCGATTACATGATTTGAACCGAGAATAGGATGTCCTGTCAGAGCAAATTCATAATCACATGGGGCATGGCCAGCAAATCATGTGAATTAAATCTTTTCCAAGGGCCTGATCAGATTTTATGTTTATGTGCTGTTAAATATCACTCCATTGTTATCCTTATTAATATCATTTTTCGCTAAACGATGATCTATATCACTTGCCAAGTGTCCTATATGAATGAAATGAGTGTAGCTCAGTAGCTAAATTTTAGAGATGTAACTATGCAATTTTTATGAACATATGAGAATTGCATAACATGAATGATTCATGCAAATCGAATTCTCTCTAAAACAAAAAAAATAAAAAATAAATAAAAATAAGATACACCAAAACCTATAGCAAAGAGAGTAACAATCTTGCCAATCACGAAGTTTCCAGAATGACTCTGAGGGAGTTAGATGTGTCGTCGACTGAGAGAGATCCTGAATTGCAAGGGAAAGAAATGGGAGCTGCTTAAAATGCAGAATGTTTAATTCAACCATCCAAGCCAGAAAACATTTTAGCAGTTCGGCATAAATAATTCACAACATAGAATGTGTGCACTACCAAGTTTGCGTACCTCATTCTTTCCATTTTAAAGGAGCTCGATCAACAACTAAATAATCTCCACGGATATCCTTAGCAACTCGAATATCACCATCTAGGTAGACAGTATCAAACCTGCAGATATTGTAATGTTTTAACATTTATAATTCGGCGAAAACAGAATGTAGCAAGGTCTGGCAGATCACAAACATATGTTAACAGCCAAAGATTGAGATTTTTCAGTCAAATGAAATGATTGTCTAAGCAAAAAGAACTCAAAAAACATGATATGCCAGTGCACAAAAAAATTATCCTCCCACAACTTTTAAGAGTGAGAGAAGAGTTTACTGTCTTGGGAAAGATGAGATTAGTGGGCTCAAAGAAAGCAACACCATCTTATCGTTCTCCACGCCTATTTCAACAACTGAGAAGCTGCTGAGACCTTGCTAAACTAACCTACTGTCTTCACATTCCTATCATCCATTAAGCTTGTGCTTTAGTACTACCCTTTTTCTTACCTTATGCAATGAACAAAATGGAAGCACCATAAAACACACTTCTATATATAATTATTTCAAATACTTCTAGGTTTTCCCTGAAGCGCTAATAGTAAAATTGATTTAGAAAAAGCGCTAATAGTAAAATTGGTTTATTTCTACCATTTCTGTCCATCTTGTTTTTACATATTACTTATGTATCACGAGCATGGTTATCCTTCGATCTGCTAAAGAAAATCGATTTTGATTTGATTTACATAACACTCAAAAATGAAAGTGAAAAATACTCCACATAGATATATAATGCATTCTATCAGTTTCCCAACCTCAACTACAATCAAACTATGACGACAGATTGGTCCTTTACTTTGAAATAGATTAGATATAGTAAAAATAAATAGAACCAGACTTCATTCATTATAAGCTTGTGATTATTTGTTTAGGGTGAAAGAAGTAGCTCAACAATAAGAATGAGTGCAACATTAAGTTCATATCTGATAGTACTACATTAGACTCAGTTATATACGGCTTCACCTTTGCATTTTATGCTTTCAACATAAATAAGTGGGCCATGGCAAGAGGTCTTCAATCACCTAATACAGAATCTAGGAGGAATGTGCAGGGCTTTCTGCAAACAAGGTGCGACAAGTAACACTAAAGCTAGCTTGCAATAAGTTTTTTCCTGACAAAAATATACTTTACCCCATCGAAGTTGGCACGCTTTGTGCAATAGCCGACTGAATTTTCTTTAAAAAAAAACAAAAAAACAAAAAAAACCTGCAATTAGATAAGAGAACTAAAGAAAACATTGCAATTGTCCCATTATGTTAGATCTGTTAAACTTCCGTTAAGGTTAGTTCCCAAATTTCATACGTGGCTGACTGAAACAAAAAGAGAATGACTCAATAAATACCTGGCCCCTCCAGATAGGTTTTCCTGGCAAAAGCAGTCACGTGCATAGCACATGACCTCTACACATAATAGCTGCGTTCGATCAAATTACAGGAGATTTGGGACATATAATGCAGAAGCTTCAATTAGGGTTTTTGGCTGCAACAAGAAACCAAAAACCTCCCAAGTGAAGAAATAAAATAGCTATATCTAAAAGTAAACCAAACCCAATAATTTAAAATCATCAAAACCAAAAACCCATCTCCAGAATTATATTTACTTTGAAACCAAAAACCAAACATCTCAAAATCATCAAACAATAGTCAAAATTCATCCAAAACAAAAAACACCCATTAATCAAAAATTCAAAATCATCTAAAATTAATAACCCAGCTCAGATATGAAATGATCAAAGTAAATTTTAAATACGATTAAAAGACGAAGCATCATTGATTAGAACCACGCTAAGCGGAAGCTCGCGTTTAAAAGCATCGATCTTTCTCATTTCTTCTTCTAATCTCTTAATCAAATTGTCCAATTTCAATAACTTCTCCGATCCGTTACCGATCATCGACACTTCTCCCAGAAATTCACTAATTGTTCTAGGAATATAAATTCATTTAAGCTCAGATCTTGCATCAATTACAATCGGAACTTAAAATCATAGAAAAACACAAATAGTGAAGATTTATGGTGTGTGTGTGTGTCTCTCTCTCTCTCTATATATGGGGACTGATGTCCAAAATACTCTTCCTTGTACTATAAAAAAAAAACTTTGGCATTGACAGTATTAAACTGCAGAGCCTAGAATTTGGCATCCTTCCCAACTTCTTTGTTCTCTTTGGCATCCGCAGTATTAAACTGCAGAGCTTAAAATTTGGCATCCTTCCCAACTTCTCTGTTCTCTCCTTCTCACTCTACGATTTTTCTATTCTCACTTTACGATTTCTCTATTCTCACTCTACGATTTTCTCTCTCAAGTTTTGGTCTCTGTCTTCTTATTCCCCAAATTCTTTCTTAATTCTTCTTCACACATTAATTTCAAAGACAGTGATGATCGCCTCACCTTCAAGTCCTAAACCAAAATATTCATTTTCTTCCATAATCGCGCCTTGGCTACCATGCCCGGATCAGTCTCAAAAACCCCTGTTTTCACCATTAATGATTCAACAAAAATCAAAGAAAAAGAGCCAAATAGAGCAGTGTGGGAGAGATTCTGTTCATCTTTCTTTTGGGTTTATACTTTATATTCAATTCTGCAACTTTCTCTCTCCTCTTTCTCTCTTTTTCTAACATATAATTTCGGTGGGGAAGAAGGGGAAGGGGGAGTGTGTGGAAGAAGATGAGTATTTTAGTTTAGGAACAATTGATCGAGCCAATCAGACCCTTTGTGAGAAAGAGAGAATAGAGAAGTTGGGGAGGATGCCAATTTTTAGGCTTCGCAATTTAATACTGCGAATGGCAAAAATTTTTTTTTTTTAGTACAAGAAGGAGTATTTTGGACATCTGTCCCGTCCGCAGTATTAAACTGCGGTATACTGGAAATTAAATTGCGGACGGGGCTCTACTTAACCGTTCGATCAACAAATGGACAGTCACGATGTGTTGTAAGAATATCCTTAAATTTACAACATTGGCTATGGATCAGTCCCCTATATATATATGTGTGTGTGTGTCTATATATATATATATATATAAAGAGAAGAGAAAAAGAGAAAAAGAGTAAAAAAGTGAGGGATCAAAAAAATCGAGAAAGAGAGAAGGGAAAATGAGATTAACACGGGAAACGAAGTTGGAGATATAATTGTTGAGTCACTTTTCTTTTCTTTTTTTATCAAGCCACATATGAAATATTGTTTGTTGAGTCATTTTTCTTTTCTTTTTTATTAAGCCACATGAAATTTGGTAAATCAATTTGACGGATGTTTAAGAAATTTAACAGAATGGGATGATTGTAGTGCTTTAAGTTCAATTGTCTAATTGCAATTTTTTTTTACTTCAGTGGGCTATTGCAAAAAGCGTGCCAACTTTGATGGTGTAAAGAATATTTTTACCCTTTTTTTCCAAATTCGATTAGTTAATTTAAGGAGTTGAGATCAATGATAGATGATAATACAAGATTACGAAGGAACATATCATCCATGTGACTCTAGAAGAAGCACTAACAAATGAAAAGTAAGTAGAGCTATCTATAATAGATTCATCCAAGTGCAAAAGATTAGTAATCATTAAATAATATGATATAAATTCAAAGCTTTAAAAATGACAAAATAAAATACTATTTTTGTTTAGACCTTCTACTATTTTTGTTTATATTTCTTTGATTTTTGATTTCATTAGCATCTCTAGTTTTGCAATATATGCCAGACATTTAATTAGGCATCCCTAGAATATAAATACGTTGAAATCTCATAGAAGTCAATTGTCTGGTTAGTGGGCCATTATACAGTTTCACTGAGTGAGACAATGTGCAGTGATGATATAAGACTCATGTCAGAAAATAGAGAAGAACGAGTGATCGCATATTAATAGAGAAACATTGAAACCAGAATATATATACATCCTACTAAGAGGTATCTAAAACACAAAACCTCGTTTGCACAACTTAAAAATTTTAAAGGATAGAAGGTCAGGGTTACAAAGCCCCAAGGCGAAAGAAGATGAATCATGTCAAAACAATACATCATAAACCATGAAAAGAAGACTACTAACTAAGCTCAACTTCGAACATACTCAGCTATTAATTAGATAGTTGGATTTTGAACATAGTGAACTCACAATAAGCTATACACTGAAGTAAGCATAATTCTCAACCTTCACTCTGTCCAAGAATAAGGAGTGCGATCAACAACTAAATAGTCACCCCTAATATCTTTCACAACTCGAATTTCATTGTCAAGGTAGACAGTGTCAAACCTACAGAACAAAATGCAACTTAATTTTAATTACAAAGAGACAAGTAAATGAAGTAATACAACGAATGCAAATATCTCACCCTCCCCTCCTAATGAGAGCAAGAAAATGAATCTCTTAGGCGAAAGCGTTTGATTCGACGATAAGTGCGTGATTATGAATAGAAAGAATGACCATATTACCTTTTTCTGTTACCTTTTTTTTTTTGTTACAGTTTTTTAACTTCTAAAAAGACAAAATCCACGAAGAGAAAAGCATAAGAAGGGAAAAGACAAAATGTCACTCTAACTAAAGATTACAAGAGAATAACCAAAATGCTAATATATAGATCAAATTATATTGACTTGAACTTAGACAAAGTAAACTCCATATGTAGTAATCATCAATGAATGCAACCGTAAAATTTAAAAACTAACCATCCCTGCCCAAATGGCGGCAATGGAAACTCCCAATCCTTCCCACGTAGAACTGCACTTGTAAATCTACCACAACAAACATATACTGTAAATTCTTCATATATCAAAACACTTAAAAATAAGTTCTCTAATCAAAACACTTAAAATAATTCTCTAATCATATACCAACAGCAACAAGTTCCAATTTTCTTTTTGAATTAGACAAACCAATATGTATCATCTATATTTCGATATCAGTCAACTCTTCCCAAATACCACAAACATATCCTATAAATATTCTCCAATTTCTTCTAACGGATGTCACAGTTTATATGAATCTCAAAAATAGTAAGGGAGCTAAACACAGAGTTTGAATTAAGGAAAATAAAATATCCTGTTGAACACTACCACTATAAAACACTTACAATACTCAATACCAAATACAATGCTCATATTAAGTGCAGTTAAAAGGACTCAAGAAATCTTGATAAAGTTCTTATCTTTCTTTACTTTCAATTTTCTCCTCATTTTCTTTGCTATATAACTCTCTCAAATCCAAACAAAGCATAAAGTGAAAATTTCTAAGAACTAACAAATAAAACTAGGCAATATGAACTGAAAAGTAGTAGGAAATACCTAAAAATTCACTCGTTGCTTAGAAGCAATTTCAATGTTAGACCGAACAAAGAAAACCCCATCTGGAGGAAAAAGTAATTACATTGTTTAGACGACAATTCTCCACATCAATCACCTGTAAAACGTCTCCGGCCGCCGTTCCGAAAAAATTAGCATTCTTAATTATGAACAGCTGTTCTTTCTCTGTAGTCCCAGAGCAACCTCCAAAGTACCCGACAATGATTCGCCGGTGGTGACCGAATCCCGGCCCAGAACAGCCATGGCATCGATGGCTTCGACGATTTTGAGCAAGCTTTTGGGGGTCATTTTTGGGTTTTGACGCCTCTGTCTTGGTCTGAAATTAGATTAAGAAGGTTGTTTTTGGAGGAGAGAGAAAGGTCTGTGAGGGAAGAGCGTGTGAAAATTGGGGATCGGGGATTTTAGGGTTTTGGGGGTGTTATGGTTTAGGGATTTGAAGGGGGTGAAGTGGGTGGAAATGGAGGGAAGGGGGAGATATGTAGCCATGGAGGAAGAAGAAGAGACGGAGTGACGCATATTTGGAATTGGGATTTTTCATTATTTTCTAGTCATGATTTATGTGGTGTAGCTTAGCATGCATGACCTTTCTATCTTCGGACTTTGGAGGGAAAATAACATGCATGTTCGGTTGGGCAACTTGTGCTTTGATTTTAGATTTTTATTTTTATTGTGATACGTTTAAATTTTAAATTTTGCACTTATAACTTAAATAATATGTATTTAAAATAAGTTATTTCTAAACGAATAAGATTTTTAAAAGTATTTTGACCTCCAAACATTCACCGCATAATATTTACTAGCATATGGGGCACACGTCATGAGTGTAACAAAAATTATAACTGAAATTTATTATAATTATTTTAAAAGAATAAAAATATAAACAATAAAGTATAAAGCCAAATATAATTTTCACAAAAAAAATACTAATAAAGAGATATAATTTATACACACAAAAAATAGAGTTAAATGTAAGAGATTATACAATGATCAAACAGAGGGATGATCAATATATTAAATTGTTGCTGAGAAGTGGGATGAGATGAAAAGGTTTCTTGCAGGTAGTCTAATTGTTTTAGGAACAATAATAACAGACTGAGCAGTATTAATTGTTTTAATTAATACTGAAATATTTAGTTTTTCTTTTTATCACTTCAACTTGTTTTAGGGGTAAAAAATGAAAGTAAAAATGCTTCAAAAAAATTTAAAACCAAAAATAACTGTTTAATTTTAATAATTTAACCGTACGTGTTGTAATGAATATGTAAAATTATGAGATATATGTAAAATTTCGTTTGATTTAAAATATTAAAATGTTATTTTTATAATAGTATAAATAATATATATGAGTATATATATTTTGATATCTCATATTTTAATAACGTATATTCTAATTTATACTCCATTCATTATAAAATATAAGATTATTATTAATTTTTTAAAATCACTTTTATTTTTTTTAAAAATTTTAAAATTAAAATTCATAAATTTATGTAATTAATGCAACAACAAACATCACTTTTCCTCACCTTTTTATTTGTTTTTTATAATCAAAAGTGAACATCACTTTTCATCATTCATCTTAATTTTAAGGGAGTGCTATTTTTAATACAAAAATTTATATTTCAATGTAAATAGTCTAATGAAATATTGTATCATGCGTTGTAAATATTACTCGTTTGTGTTGTAATGAAAATTCTACAGTTAAAAATAACAATTCCTTAATTTTAAGTCTGTTCATTTCATTAGTTTAGAACAAACAATATAAAAAAAAATATAATTACGGGGAGATATAAGATTTATTTATTAATTTTTTATTTAATAAATAAATCTTTTAAATAAAATTCCTTATTCAATCCAAAATAAACAATAATAACTTACAAATATTTTTTTTATTTAATAATTTTGATAAAAAATTATTTCTGCAAAGTATATTTACGTCACTTCGTTAATATTTAGGCATCGGACTCTGAGGTGGCTACGCAGAAGCGCATAAATACAAAATTTCCACAACTCACAAGTGTCTCACTCGTTACATGCACCGAATCACTTCCAGGCTATAAATTCGACCCTCTTCTCCCCCAATTCCAGAACCCAAACCCTAGTTTTCTCTTTTGCTGCTTCGAGATGCTTCCCTTCTCAGCCACGGCGACCCGCCATATTCGGTATCTGCTCGAGAGCCTGGACGAAACGAATTCTGATCATATTTATCAAGCCCTCCGCGAGGTATAATTACACATATGTATATGCATACGCTTATCAGACGTTAAATTTGATTATGTTTATCTGTAATCCCTAAATTTCTCACTTGTAACATAATGTATGTGGATTAGTAGTTCTAATGTAAGTGATTTTCGTAGACCAAATCTCAGTTTACTGATTGCATGTGTATTTGTGCGTGTTGAGTGATAATTATTTGATCCTGATATCAAGTTGGAAGAATGAGTGTTAATTTAATTAATTTGAGTTGATTCTCGTGCCCCCTAAATCCGAGATGAACAATGTGGAATTTTTCTGCCTAGCTTGCATTGTATATGAAGTACTGAATGGTTTATGGTAGCCAGAGTTGGTGTCCTTAAAGTGCTTTGTGTGTCTCTAGGGTTTGTGAGGTAGTAGTCATGTTTCGTAGTGTTTGATATGTGCTATTGCTGTTTGGATTCTGCTAAACCACAATATTTATAAGTGAATATACAAAACAATTTATTTAGCAACTAAAATTGTATAAAAGAAAAAAAACCAAACCATAATGACTTAAGTTTCACTAGTTTAGTTACTGGTGCAGCTTTTGATGAAATGTTTGTTGATAATAAAATGATCTTTTGGCTTATTCAACCTTCATTTTGTAGTCTAGTTGTTCACATAAAATTCAACGGCCAGGGGTAGGGAACATTGAGAGGAGGCACTTGTCCATCCTAAAACATGGAAAAGTATTGCAGGGGTTAATTGTTGCCTCTGCTTCTTAAGTTAACATAAATGGTTTGAAAAAGAACAAATTAGAGTAGACCTGCACTGCTTTAAAGAAATTTATTGAAATTCCAGCTTTGAAACTAATGACATTAAGTTTGAATCATTCGGTTACTATCTTCTAACTTGAATGATTTAGGATATATTTGACTTTCGAGGTTGGAATTAAAATTTGTCATTATTATATTTCTTAAAATCAAATATATTACTGGTATGGTAGAACAAAGTGATTTATTCACGTTTTCGTTATACAATTCTTTATGTTAAGGCTTATTAGAGGTTCAAATATGTTCTAAAAATCCCCGCCTAGGCGCTAGATGGTCCTCTACCGTCTTGATTTGGCTGGGCGCCTAGGCAGAATCAAACCTCTACTTTCAATCTCTATAATTCTTAAAATGAATTTGTTATACCTGATTGTTTTTTGGGTAATGTTTCATGTAAAATTTAAAAAAAATTATGTCTGTTATATGTTTTGTATAGTATAACAAGTATGCATAATAAAAAAATAAATAAATGAGACTGCATAAGAAAAAGCTTAGTCTGCCTAGGCGGCTTAGGTGTTAGGCACCTCTCCACCGCGTAAGTCTGCCTAACGATTTTTAGAATACTGCCAAGCCAAGATCCACCTTACTCCTTACTGTCTTCAAGGTTCTCTCTTTTGTTTGTTTATTGGGCTCAAGCTCCATGTGGGGTTCTAAAGAGCTCAAAAAATTGTCATTTAACTTGGCTCACCACCTCTTCTTATTCTGGATTAAGCTCCTCTTGTTATTCTGGAGTCTGGACTAAGCTCATCCCTTTTTACCTCATAGGTGATGACCCGTTCATTAAGGTCGATGTTGCATGCATGGATCCATGTAAATGTTAAGAAAGACTGGAGAAGGAAGGGGGGGATCTGGATAATATTTGGGGGATGATTTGGAAAGAACGGAACAATCAATATTTTGAAGGGAAGGAGACACTATTTGGACATATTCAATTTCTTTATCTCATCTTTCTTTTCTTTTGGCTTCATTAGGCTTTTCCAGGTTCTATTGTGTATTGTATGGATTTTTGGGGGCATTTGCTTTAGGAGCTTAATTAAGTATTTTTCAGGAGGCTCTTTGTATTGTGTGTGTTTTTGTTTCTTTCGGCATAGGAGTGCCTTTTATTTAACCTATGCTTTTGTATACTGTGCATGTACTTGGGCTCGTCCCCTTGTGGCACTAATAAACGTGGACTCATTTATTACCTATAAAAAATATTTTTGTTAATGCACATACTAATATACATTCTCTTATACATTAGAATTTCAATATGAATAAATAATAATTCATTGATGAAATGTAAAAGCATTCAAGAAAGACAAAGTTTTATATAATAATACTAATTAGGAATTCTATATTCCAATTAATTCATATATACTAATTCCAAGATAGAAATAGTATATAAAATATTATACTCCCTACGGTCCACAAAAAGAGACCCATTTTTGACATTCTAAATTCATTTTGCGAAATCCTAAAATAAAAATTTATGCAAATCATTTAAGTTTGGAAGTACAACTTTTTAGATAGTTTCAATTATTCACTATTGTATTAATTAAAATGAAATGAATTCATGTCAATGTTACATCTTAGGATCTTAGAATCCGACTTCAAAAAGTCAAATGGGACACTTTTTGTGGACGGAGGAAGAATTAATTCCTACAATATATAGTATCGGTGATATTATCAACTCTTATCTTTAAGAGAAAAACTACAAAAGAATCCCCCAAAATCCCCACTTACGGATTCCCAAAATCACCAACCTATAGATGAATCCTAACTTCTTAGCCTGCTGGTTATCCTGTTGCTTAAAGTGCATACTTCCATCAAAATTCTTGTTTAGTAGGTTTTGTGTCTTGTTTGTTTTCCCGCTGTACAGCACACAATCCCAGCAGTCAAGATATACTACGACATTTATAATACTGTTCTGTGAATGTATATCACTTGCTTCCTTGCACACAGTATGTTGTGTTGCTTATTTTATATTTTTGGTGGAGCCTTGGGTGCCGGGCCCTTGGCTTCCATGCAAGCTACTCTCTTTTGTTCTGCTTACAAGTGTTTTATTGTGTGACAGTTAGTATCTAAACCCTCCTCTCTTGCTCTCATAACCTTTTCCTCCCCTAAGAAGATACTTCTAATTAAATTACACGGTTGGTGGATCTGATTCATAGATTCATGCTAAATCCTTCTCAACGTCATACTAGTCGACATTATAATCAAAATTAATCTTGGTCTGCTAACTATCTCATGGTTGATACTCTATGACTAGATTCTTTATCATTTTGGCGGGGATATATATATATATATATATATATTTCTTTATATATAAATCGGAATGGGTGCCGAGAGTGGGGAGTTAGGTCGAAAGGAATTATGGTAGGAATGACTATTTTCATCCATCTATTACTAAGTTTCTACAATTTATATGAAATTTTAATTAGGTCTCATATTCTTTTGGCATATAAATATGAGTATGGCATATATATGTGAGGTTATGTATACCCAAAGGACAAGTGTAGCCATGCCATAAAATACTAAGGGCTAGCCTTCAAATGGGTACACACATGAAGCAAGGGGAAGGTCCCTTCCATAATGTGGTAGTGATAGGAGAGAGAGAATCCCCCTTCGATGAGTAAAGAAAGATCTTTCTTTCTAGAACATGTGCATGTGTGGAAACATCTATACACAGTTTCATGACTTCAACTGCTAACTATGCTTGGCCTGTTTAATTGGTGGGTTGTGTCCCTGCCATATTATAAGTAGTTGAAGCTTTAAGATTGTAATCATCCCTGCAGAACAACTTCCATTTATTGTATCACACACACACATGTACATATATACGCATGTAAATACTTTGATAAGTTTCCTTCTCATACTTGCTTCTTGTAAGGTTAATAATGGACTACTTCCCTACAGTTCGTGTTATACTTTTCTTTGCAATGATATTTTCTTTTCTTTTTCTAGAATATGCTGCTTAATTTGTTTCATCTGATGCCTCTAATACTATCTTATATTCCTTTTCGACACACATCGAGTGCCTTGTTTGTGTTCTTGCAACATAGCTTATAGATGATTCAAGCTCACAGGGAAAGGGTTTTGTTAGGTTAGCAGGCAGCATAGAACATTAGTTTGGGACATTTTTGATCCTTGTATGGTTTATTATGATGGTTTAATTGTATGGAAGCTAGGAAGAGCTAGTGAGACCAAGTTTTATTTGTTGGTTTAAGGCTTAGTTGTACTTAGATGAGTTTTGTTTTCTACTGGCTGATTTCTTGTTCTCTTACAGTATATTGGGTATGGAACTGAGGGAAGCATATTGGTGCTCCAGACTTGCTTCGACCAATTGAATATTTATGGGAAAGACTTGAAGAATATGAAGGTGGGACCCATATTTGCATCAATTTTTAAATACATCTTAGACAAATCAAATTTCAGTACAGTGTTGTGTGAGTCAGTAAGAAGTACAGAGGTTAGTGAAGATCTCTTGGAGAATCTCTGTACTGCATTGCAACTGTCAGCACCTGAAAAAAGTGGGATAGGTCTTGCTTTATCAGATTCAGAAAATCTTGACATCAGAATGTGTGGTATGTCCCATCTCTCCTTCATATCTAAAGTTTTTGATACGGTGTAAATTGTTAGTATTGTTTCCCTATTTATGTTGTTTCTTTAACTTGTGAATTTATTGCTTGCTCAAATTATTTGGGGTGCTTCGCAGGGAAAAATTTCTTCATGGCTCAGATTGCGGAGGTATGGTGCCAATAATGCGTCTGTGGATTCCTGCTGAGCAAATTCAGAACATTCTCATGTTTCTTAACCGATCAGAAGGCCTTTGCAAGCAATGTGGATTCATTTATGCAGATGTTGTCAGTAGTTCAATTGGAGGAGGATTTTGATTTTATTTTAGCACCATTGCTTTCTGATGAATTGCGTGATATAAACTTCTTAAGGTAATTTTTGCATTCATAGGTTTCGTACTTCCCATCGCTTCTTGATTACTGTTTAGGTCTGAATGCTATGATGGAGCTTCTCCTATAGCATCCCTCTTTTACTGACCAAATTAAAGACCTGTCTCTTTTACTTCACGAGGGCTTTGCAATTGTTTTCAACTTCACTGCTTGCTTTTTAATTAACTATCTTGTTGGAAAAGGGTTCAATGCTCCAGAAAGGGAATGATCTCCTTTGGGTCACCCTCACATAGTTTACTATGGGATTACTCGTGTGGTCTTGTGGTTGGTGGGGTATTATGGGCACTTGATGGTTAATCCAGTGTGCACCCTAAGGATAGTGGGTAGATTCGACTGTCATTAAGAAAAATTAAAATCATTTGAAGGTCATGCATTTTTTGACGTTTTATTTAATTTTCTTTATTGGTGCAGGAATTTGGAGTTCGACGAAAGCTCTGAAAATGATTTCGACACCATTCTAGCAGAAATGGAGAAAGAAATGAGTATGGCTGGACTAATGAAGGAATTGGGTTATGGATGCACAGCGAATGTCTTGCAGTGCAAAGAGATGTTATCTCTATTCTTACCGCTGACTGAAATCACTGTTGCTAGGATACTTGGCACTATTGTTCGCACCAATGATGGTC
Organism: Aralia elata; assembly: GCA_034770075.1. Taxonomy (NCBI): domain Eukaryota; kingdom Viridiplantae; phylum Streptophyta; class Magnoliopsida; order Apiales; family Araliaceae; genus Aralia; species Aralia elata. The sequence continues at coordinate 86,071,217 of CM068388.1, forward strand.
TTGAGGACAGCCAGAACACATACTCAACATTCTGTTCTGCTCTTGGTAGCAGTAGCTTGTCTGAGCTACCAGTTTTTGATTACTGGAACATTGACGTGCTCATTGATTCAATCAAGCAACTCGTAAGTTCTATGCTTGACCTGCTTGCTTAATAAATTCCGTTATCTTGAATAATTTTATGTAAGGTAAAATATTTCCATTAATAATACTAAATCTCAAGCAACAGGCTCCTGGAATCAACTGGATAAATGTTTTTGAGAACCTTGATCACGAGGGATTCTACATTCCCAATGAGGCAGCATTTTCTTTATTCATGTCCATCTTTAGACAAGCATGTCAGGTGTGTATTGATTTCAATTTGTTAATTGCATAATTTAAATGATAATATTGGGAACCATCCAACATGAACTTCCTCTACTGTTTCTAAATCCTTGCAACTGACACTGCAGGATCTGTTTCCCCTCCGCGCTGTTTGCGGCTCTGTTTGGAAGAATGCCGAGGGCCAGCTATCTTTTCTCAAGTATGCTGTCTCGGTACCGCCTGAAGTATTTAGCTTTGCACATTCTGGGAGGCAGCTTGTACGAAACTACTTGTAATATTCATGTCATTATGTCTTCATGTTGTATCTAGTAGTCTAAATAGATGTTTCATTGCAGGCATATGTTGATGCCGTGAGTGTTCACAAGTTTCAACCAGGACATGCAAATCATGCATGGTTATGTCTTGACCTTCTGGAGGTATTGTGTCAGCTAGCTGAGAGAGGTAATGCAAGTTCTGTTCGACCAATGCTCGAGTATCCTCTTAAGCACTGCCCTGAAGTCTTGCTACTTGGGATGGCCAACATCAATGTACTATTCCTCTCATACTAATGCATTTCCTTGATGTTTACTTTCTGTCCTCATATTTTCTTTGTTGTTGATTGATTTTGCTATTTTAATCTCAGACGGCATATAATCTCCTTCAATATGAAGTGTCTTCCGTTGTGTTTCCATTGGCATTAAAAAATGCTACAGGGAATAGTTTGGCTCTTCATCTCTGGCATGTCAACCCTACTATTCTATTGCGGGGATTCCTAGATGCACAAAATATGGATCCAGACAATACGAGTAGTAGAGTTTTTTGGACTTGTGCCAAGAGCTAAAGGTAAATATATCTTGAATCATCTTCTTTTTTTGGCCTAATTTTTTAACATAGAACTAAGTCATCTGGTACCTTGTCACAAATTCCTTGTGTAACTAAAACCTCCGTTTGCAAAGCTAACTCAATTGTTAGCTTAAATGTTTGTTAAGCTTTTTCTGAACTGTGTTTTACGACTGAGCACCTCACCATATTCAGTTTTCCAATCTGCTTTAACTTGTTTTAGATATTCTTTTCTATTGAACCAGCTTCAGTTAATGGTTCAAAGTATCGATTGTTACGCCGAAATATTGGTCGTATCAGTTAGGTATTAGTCGGGGCTGAACCGCAAACTTGACACGAATGGCGAAATTTCGACAATTCGACGTAATGTAGTGGTTTCGGACCAAATAAAGGAGAAATCACGGCGTAAAGGGGAGAAATCACTGCGTAAAGGGAATTATTCATGTAAAGGGTAATTTTCGGCGAAGTTTCAGCAACTTGGCATAATGTAATGGTTTCGGACCAAATAAAGAAAAAATCACGGCGTAAAGGGGAGAAACACTGAAAGCTATAGAAGGGAGATGACAAAAGAAAACAAACTTTTCTCTATAAATTATACTTAAATGTACCTATGTAGTACCTAGTTAAGTATAACTTAGAAAAAGTAAAAAAATATTGTACTTCAAATGTACTTAATTAAATTAAATTGTACTTAAAATATACTTATATAGCACTTATTTAAGTATAACTAAAAAAATATAAAAAAATGTACTTAATATATAATTAGTTAAGTTAAATTGTTAAATTATAATTAAATTGTACCTATATAGTACTTAGTTAAGTATAATTTGAAAAAATTAAAAACATTACACTTAAAATATTTTTAGGTAAGTTAAATTGTACTTAAATTATAATTAAATTGTACCTATATAGTACTTTGGTTAAGTACAACTTGAAAATTTTGAAAAATTTGCACTTAAAATATACTTAGTTAAGTTAAATTGTACTTGAATTCTACAAAACATGTGTGCTCTATAGAACATGTGTGCTCAACCATTTGAACTAAGACAACATCAATATCAACTTTATTCAAACGTAAAATTGATTAAACATATCTGCGAGATGTTTGTTTTATCATTTGGACAATGCTATGTGCACTAGATAGTGTTTTTTGTGAACTTAATTGATTCATCTTGCTTGTTGTTCTTATTATTTAGAAAATTTTCATATTTTTTTAACTTTTTTTGAAGATTATAACTAGGTAATGGTGCGTATCACCCGAAACCGAAACCGAAATCGAGTCAAAAAATGACCTTCCGAAACATAAGCGTTACCGCGTCTTTGAACCATGGACTTCTATGTGAGGAAATCTCACATTATATTGTGTTTCCACTTTCCATGGGTCAAAAAGATATTTGTACCTTTAGATTTGCTAAGTGCTAACAACAATTTTATGGGTTACATTGTCCAGCTGATACAGGCCTAAAGTAGCATGGATTTGGGTTTGCTATACGGGGATTCGGCAATTCGGGAAATCTGAAAAATAGTAATTTGGGGACTGGGCACGTATAAACTTATATTGCAAAAAATTTAAAATATAAATTCATTAATTTAATTCGAGACAAATGGAGTTCAGTATAACTGTTTAGTCAATTAATGTTTTTATACTTTTAGTTATAACCCTTAAGTAGAGAAAAATAAATTTGGATAAAGTCATATAACTTATATTGCAAGAATTTTAAAATATAAATTCATTAATTTAATTCGAGACAAATGGAGTACAGTATAACTGTTCAGTCAGTTAATTTTTTACTGATCCAAACCATGCCAATTGCCAAGTAACTTTAGATCAATAGCAGCAGAACCACGTGCCAAGGCCCAGGGAGTATAAACATTCGTGACCACAACAGTAGAAGTAATTATCCAAAAACAAAAGGTGCAAGCATTATTAGATGGAGAGAGAAGTCAGAGGAGACAAGATTGCTGTAGGGAGAGGAAGAGACGAAGAGAGTAGCAGGTCGAAAGACACCTTAGTCAACCATGTGAACCCAAGCCATAGAAGGTTAAATCGTGAATGTCTGCAATTTAGGCAATTGTTTTCCTCTCTTTTTGTTAATGGGCAAAAATACAAATATTACCCTTCCCCTGAATCTTCCATTTGAATCCCTCGCCAATCTATATTAGTCACATCTGAAGTATGATGAGGTTTATTTCGGTCAAGGTTCTGGGATCCTCCATTGATCGACTCAGATAAGTGCATGCCGAACTCTCAGTGTCGAAACTCTAATCCTCCCGAATCACTTGGCCAAGTTTGCCCGTGCTTCCATGCCAAATCCCTGCTTCCTTAGGAATCCCGGCCGAATTACTAAAAAATATAAAGCATTATTTCTATGCCGCTAAGATCCCAGAGATTCCTGAGATTCCCGGTTAGATTGGATTACCATGGAATTATCAGCATCTAAGCATTCTGTACGTGTTGGCGGTTGTATGCTTTGTTTGAGTTTGTTTGTATTTATCACATATTGGGATTATACAACCAATTTATGTTTACAGATTTCTATCACCAGTAATGGAGATGATTCCTTCATCTTTTGGTATTAGAACTTGGCGCACTTGGCTTCTCGATAAGAGAAACTCTTTAGACCTTGGAGAAGTGGTTAGAGCACTAAACCGTAATTACATACAAAGATGCCTGTATTCCGATAGGTAACATTATACAACTGGATGTCACTGCATCTCTCATATCTGATTTTCTTTTGAAATAAAAGAATCCCAAGCATCTTTTTGCTATCAGCCTCTGTTGCAATGCTTGATGTGTCTAAGGTTAATATTTCAAGAAAAAGACGAGAAACTTGTGCTGATAATACATGACAAAACTTTCTAGGAGTGTGTAGAATTTCGTTAAAGGAGGTTCAATTTAGCACTCGTGCATATTTGCCTGCTAACTCATTTCCATCGATCTAGCTCTCTTTGGAATCTTTATTCAAGAGGGACAATTTACTACCTTTCTTAAAGGTTTTGCATTGCCTGCTTGGTTTCTGGTCTATCCATAGAAAAAATTTTGTTTGCTCTTGAGTTTCGTGTAGTCGATAGATTTAAAATCTGGCATCTTTGTGTTTTCCTGATAGGTCCTTTCAAGCTCATACAAAACATGATTTCCTCTGGCAATCTTTTTGAGTAAAACGAAAAAAAAAGTTTTACTATCCACAGTTATGACAAGGTTAATGAAATAGTTCAGGAGCGATGGTGTGGTACTGATTTTGTCAACTTCTAAAGGATATACAGACGACATTGAGACCAGAGGCAAACTTCTTACATCCATAAAATGATTACTGGTTCTATTGGGCCTTGTTGATTCGCGAGGGGGGGGGGGAGGTGGGGGGGGGGGGTGGGGATTACAAATGTTTACTTTCTCGATTCAATGGATGTTCCATTCTGTAATGAAGGTAAATTTATTTTATAATATTTTATTGTTACCTTATCAGGCGGTTCATATTACATATACCTATTGTTTAAATTTTGTTCTTCCAACTTGAGGGGTAATCATTTTCCTCCGTGAAACCCTGCGTTGTTCTTTTTTCGATTTACAATTGTTTAAAGGCATGAAAATATTAGAGGTAATGTTAACTTGGATTAGTTTTGTCCACATTAAACTTGAACATGGATTTTTCAATTATATTTTTCATGTTTAATCAGTAATTGTTTCTTTTAGCTCCATTTCTTAATGTTTCTTGGGGATGTCCACCATTGGGAAGAGGAATAACTTGTCTCCAGGAAAGATTTTCAGTGCTGAATCAAAAATTACTGGTTATCTTGAGTAGCTATCGACGAGATTTCTTTAAATGATACTAGAAGTTATTGAAGTTCCCTTCATGCCAGCCAAAACATTTAACGAAACCTGCTTCCCTCCTCATTGTCCTATTCTGAATATG